>JAUCMU010000007.1:1266711-1279756 GCA_032275025.1 Enteromius treurensis | reverse complement strand
CGTTTGAAACGTTTGAGGATTTAAAAGATGCCTGATCATTTTGCGCACCACATTTCTGCACAGAAAAATAAAAACAGTACTGAATATAACGGATCAACAGCAGCAGGACATTTTTTTTGCTTTGCTTTTTGCTCCACTTTGTATGGAAATATCATATTTGCATATAAAATTATCAATAATTATTTTGCATTATTATCTAAAAAATGTTTAATACAGGCAAAAACAATATTTACATAAGTGCCATTTTGTTCTACACCCTATTTAAATTATAATCATAATTTTTTATATAAAATATAATTACAAATCTCAAATGCTTAGTATTATTTTTTGTAGTATAAATACTATTAATTTTAATATATTTTACCTTTTTATTTTAGTAAATGTTTTTTTGTGGGGTAAACATAAGGTCTATAGAGTTAACTAAATAAAAATGATGTTAAAGCTTTTATTTCAATATCAATATATAAAATGTGTATAAATTACTTATAAAATATAAATATGAATATATTTTTGATTAGTTTCAGTTAGCAACTTATATTTAAAAGTTAATTTTTATTTTTTGAAGTTACAACAAGTGCCATCAAATGACTAATCAAATACAAAATAAAGGTTTTTGCTCATAAAATACAGTATATGTGTGTACAGTGTATATTTATGTATATATAAATACACACACATGCATGTAAATATTAAAGAAATATATTGATATATTAAATACATATACATATATATATATTATATATATATAATAGAAATTATATGAATATAAATACATGTACATATTATAAATATATATATATATCCAAAACTTATTTTGGATGCAATTTGACAGCACTAGTTAAACATTTAGAAATTTATGAATAAAATCCTCAACATATTTATAATTTACAAATATAAATGTATTTTTGGTCAATTCCTTATAGTTTATTTTATTTCAGTTATTTAAATAAATATATTAGTGTTAGTTTACTATAATAACCCTGTTTCTACATTTAAAAAAAGATGAATGACGATGATTAAAACTGATTAAATGCAAGAAACAAAGTCATGGTCTAAACTGATTTGAGCGTGTGTGTTAATTTCCCTCCTCACCCTCTCCTCGGCAGCAGCTTCATCGTCGTCTTCCAGCGCGTCGAGGGCGTTTTCCACGCGGGCGAGTCGAGCGCTCAGCGACAGCAGCAGGTTGACGATCTTCTCCAGGTCTCCAACGAACATGCGGTACTTCTCTCTCTCGTTGGGTTTGCAGCGCTGCTCAACTAAAGCCTCCATGCTGCCGCCCAGAGCCGTGAAGCGCTTCTGCTGCTCCGACAGCTCGTCTCTCTCCACCTGCAGCGAGCGCGTGCTCACCCGCAGCGCCTGCAACAGCTCCACCTGCAGGACCACACCAGTCAGCACACACACACTGAATGCATTGTTTAGACTCTCATACGCGACTCATGCTGAATTCATTGAATGCAGTGGCACATAAATGAGCACTTTATTCCCTGGAGTCATTGTTACAACACAGCAAGAGAGCAGATAAAGAAAATTCACATGTGTTTTATAGTATAATTCCGAATATACAAAAAGTGGAGATGTTAAAACATGTTTACATCAATCTAAATTTTATGTGTAAAAAATATTTATATATTACAGTACAAATACAGTACTGAAAATAATGCAACATACGTTTCTGTGTACATTATTTTTAATATTAAATATACGAATATACATGTGTGTGTCTTTATATTTGCATAATAAATATAAACAGTACACACACATACTATGTAAACAAAAGCTTTTGTTTTGGATGCAATTAATCGGGATGTGCACTAATAAATATGTTTTGGATTAATTTTAACTTATATTTACTAGTTCATTTTTAAATGTTAAAACATTTATATGAATAAATATATCTAATTACATTTTACAATACAAAAATATTTATTTATTACAATTTATACTGTGTATAAAAAAACTAATATTTATTGTAATTGTAATGTAAATGTATATTTTGATAGCTTTCAGTTACTTATATTTCTTATTTGTTATTATTAAATGTTAAAACATTTACATAAATTAACAAAGTGTGAAAAAATATCAAATAAAAAAATATTTTGGTAGGTTGCTTAAATGCTTATATTTGGTAAGTGTTTATATTTACTAGTTATTAAATACATAAATACACAAAATGTATAAAAATACTACAAATATATTTCTGATAAGTTTTACTTATTTTTCTTAGTTATTTTTATACATTGAAAATAATTGAAATAATAATTAAATAATTAAATGTTAAAAAAAATAATAATTAAATAGAATGTTTGTATAAAAACATTCTAAATAGTTTTAAATTACAAATATCTAATCCTATCAAAATAGAGTTCCTAGTTATTATTATATGCTAAAATAATTATGTATTAAAAATATAAATATATATTTTGATAGGTATTGATATTATTATTAGATGCTGAAACATACGTAAATATATAAAGCAATGTATAAAATATTCATACATTATAAATATATTTTTGATAAGTTGCAGTTACATTTATTTTTTATATGTTTATAAGTTTATAAATGTGGATCTGACCTTCTTCTGATTGAAGTAATCTTCTTCGTCGTCCAGGTTGGTTTCCATTTTTCTTGGAACAGCCTGAGAGAGAGTCTCTTGAGCCCTAAAGGAGGTCAAAGACACCAAACTGAATGGCCTATTTTGTCAGATCCACATTCCCAGAGTCAAACAGAGCACACATAATTACACGTTTAGCTCAGCGACTCGACAGAACAAACGCACCCACAACACATTTAATCATGCTTAAAACTGTGACAAATAATGTTTTAAAATAATTAACTGTATTGTTACTATAGTACACACATCAATAAACGTATAAACCTATTTGAGAATACGTATTTGCTTTGGATAAAAATCTAAATGCCAAATGCATAAACAAAAAGCTGTTTTACATGGTATTAGGTCCAATAACACATGGCAGTGCCATCATTTTTACTGCTTTGTTAATTATTTATGCATGCATAATCATAATGCATTCAACTAAAAAGTAAATTGCATATTGCTATAAAACATTTTATGTGGATGTCTGCAAAACTGTCTAGTATCTGAGTGCAGTTTCTCTATTCAGCAGGTGTGTGTGTGTGTGTGTGTGTGTGTATGATGTCTGGCCGCTAGATGTCAGTGTAGTTCTGCATTAATGAGCACGTCACCTGTTACTATTATTATAGAGAGTAACTCACGGAGAGCGCAAAACAAAACCATCTTTATTTATCTATGAGTTCTCATGCGTTTGATATCTTTCCAAGCATGCCGTTGGTATGTTTGTGTTGAAAATCCTGTTGTCAGTGAATATATTTTATGTTTTCTTCAAACACTTTCAAATTCTGGTAAAATATGGCACTTCAGATCAGTGTATTAGTTTTAGTTGACTACATGGATATCTTATTTCACTTTTTTTGGGCCAATATACTGTATAAGGCCATGTTTTTGAAGCCTGTTCTCTACTCTGAGAAATTATAGCAATTTCTATCACCCAGGCTAGCAATAATAATAATAATAATAATTATTATTATAATTTTTTTAATAAATTAAATAACCATTTTAGATATTTTTATAAATTTGTATTTTTCTATAATGAAACTTTATTCAGTATGTATTAG
Source organism: Enteromius treurensis (assembly GCA_032275025.1). Taxonomy (NCBI): domain Eukaryota; kingdom Metazoa; phylum Chordata; class Actinopteri; order Cypriniformes; family Cyprinidae; genus Enteromius; species Enteromius treurensis. Next base: position 1,276,102 of record JAUCMU010000007.1, on the reverse strand, counting down.
CAATATGTATTTATATACCTATTAACACCAAATAGTAATATTTAATACCATTGCTAAAAGTTAGTAACAAAATTACAAAGATTCTTTTTTATTTTTATTTTTTTTAATTGGGTAATTTTCCTTTTATTTGGTAATTTTGTTAAACGGTTAATTAGTTTTTATATAAGTGCTTTCAGTTTTATATTTAATAATTTTGGTGTTTTTTCTTTTAAGTTAGCTGCCAAGGCAATGATTATAATTTATTATTTTATTTATTTTTTTGGAGTTAAAGTATTTCATATTTCTGTTTTATTCTCCTTTATTTAAATAACAGAGAAACAATTGTTAATATTTTATTATGTTTTTGAAGTTAAAGTATTTAATATTTCTGTTTTATTCTCCTTTATTTAAATAACAGAGAAACAATTGTTAATATTTAATATTTTATTATGTTTTTGAAGTTAAAGTATTTCATATTTCTGTTTTATTCTCCTTTATTTAAATAACAGAGAAACAATTGTTAATATTTAATATTTTATTATTGCTAGATTATTTGACTTCCCCACCCTTTTTGAGACGTCTTTTCAAAAGTCCAGGGACAAATATAGCAACGTGTAAGTTCTCGTCTTGCCCATTGATCCATATTCATCTTTATATAGGTCGGTGAATTTGCCATAATGATGTCATCTATCTACCAGTTTTAGCTACTTTAGGTTGAAAGTAGTCAGCAAGACTCATTAAAACCCCATATTAGTCATTCAATACCTTGTGTACCATGTAAACAATATGCTTAAAGAGTACAGTTATCATTGAGTTAATGGTATACATCAAAGCACCATAATATTATCATCCAAAACCATTTCTGAACCACAGTGCCGCCCACCCTGTCGCTTTTTTCAAAGGAACATGAGTGAAACATACAGAAGTGTCATTATCTTTACAACAGAGTGATCGCAATAAAATAAGGCTGTGACCTGTGTGCACTGATATAATCAGCTTTATACAAAGAGCTCTTGTGTTTATTGGTCCTGTGAGCAGGAAATCCACCTGATTATTGGGGAAAGCTATGTACATGATCCCTGTGCTTTAGCTTCAGCACCTGTTCAACGCTCACCTGTCACTCAGACGGCTGCCGTGTGATGGGAAGATGCCCTCCATCAGGTCGAGGGTGTTTTTTCCTGCCCAGGTGTCCAGGAGCGAGGCGAGGGATTGGTCGTGGCTCAGCAGCTCTCGGGCTAAGGTCTCCACCAGCAGCTCGGCTTGCGTCCGCTCTCGTCTTGAAAGCAGATGGTAGTCGGGTCCCAGTATCTCAGAGGTGTCCTGCTCCGGAGGAGCGCTGATGGGCGACTGGGGTCTGGTGTTGTCAGGGCTGATTGATGGAGTCGAGCGGTCATTTGATGGTCGCTCAGGCTCTGGGTAGGCTGCTGCTTCAGTCAAACTCTCACATTGGCTGCATTGTGAAATGAAAGAAAATCATGTTACGGTAATGACATCGAAGGATATTTGGGGTTCAGTACAACGGACGGAATGAGAAAAATTAATTTCTATCCAATTCTTCCTGCTCTTTTGAAAAACATAAAACACAAGAGTTAAATCGGCATTTACAATGAAAGTAAGTGGAGTTGATTTGTAAATGGTTAACTTGTTTCACAAGACATGCACAATTAATGTGTACAGTGATTTTACAGTGAAAAACAAGCAAACTGTTTTGGAGCAGAATTTAAAAGCATAAAACATTTAAATGACCCATAAAGAGTCTAGCCAAAAATATTTAGAAATATAGGTTCGAAGCAACACAGTTTAAGAAAATATTTTTTTAAAATGGGAAAAATATTTTTGGGAAAAAACCTTTAAATACCTAACTTATATTACAAAATGTGCTTCAAAAGTCAGGAAAATACATTTACAAACTTAAAATCCTTTATGGGTAAATTCAAAATGTTTTTTTATATCAAGTAAATACATTATTTTATATAATATTAATATATTTAGACTGAAAAAATAATAAAAAAGGCCTTTTTTTGATATTTCTTAGCGAAAATGTATATTAAATGTATTTAACATATTTAACAACAACGTCTGCAATTTTTAATTAACCATAAAAAAACACTTTATAAACAAAATAAGTTTGTTTTTTCTGTAATAATTATTTTGTGTTGATTTTTATTTTTCATATATCATGTTTTTGTTATTTTATTGTGTTAGTAAGCTGTATTTTTTTAGTTGGTATTATTAGCATTAAAATTATTATTATTATTGAACAAATTTTTTTTTTACTTTATATATCATATATTTGTCATATGCGTTGCCTCACCATAGCCTTGCTTTTTGCTTTCTTTTTTGTGGTATTCAATATTGTCACAAATGCTGCAGATTGAGTTTAATTTATTGAACCCAGAAAATCCTTTTAAATGTGAGTGTACTGTAACATTTCAACATGATGAATGTGATTGACAACATTCCTATCAAACAAATCATAAACCAAAAAAAAAATCATGAGGGAAGCGACTGAAACATAAAATCATCTTGTTCAAATCCGTGATCCCTAGAATCTAATTGGAAGACCAACAACAAGTCTCTCTACCTGATGGGCCGTAATGATTCCATATGCTGTAAAGACATTTCCATGTTCTCCTCGACTGGGGGTGAGAGAGGCGGAGGAGGCGGGAAGTCCTCCATAATCTCAGTCTCTCTGATGGGCAGTGGCGCAGGTGGTGGTGGTGGAGGTGGAGGTGCAAAAAACACTTCATCGTCATCTTGAGAAACAGCTATACTCTCAACATCTACAAGATTAGAATCTGAGATCCGAAGAGAGAGAAGTGGCTTTGTTGGGGAAACCGGCCTCTTGGGAAGGGGCTCCTCTGGGTGTGGAGGTGACGGAGTGGCCACCGGAGACGGGAAGTCCTTCAGGGTGTCTTCAGAAGTGCTGGTGTCACTGGAGTTTTGCCGCACCATTCCCGGTGGACACTTCTGACTTTGTGGGCCAGTTTCGGGAAACGCAATGGAGTCCAGGTTGGGCTGATACAGTCTGTCTCCGTTATGCCAGTCGATGCTGGCAGCAGTGCCAGGAGAAGTGAAAGGGCAAGGGAGTCCCACAGACGCAGCCAGACCTGAAGCACTCTGCGCTCTAGGCCGGTCCGAATGTCTCTGTCGCTCGCGACTCAACACAGGTGCGCTTTGCTGGACAGGACCCTGGTTTAGCTGGTAACTCCTCTCCATGCGTGCTGAACTTGATGGCTGTTTGTGACCCATTTTCAGCAACACCCTATTAAAACATGCATACGAAATTAGAAAGTACCATCATTTTGTTGTGCTTGTCAGGTTTCCAATAACTGTCATTTTTTAAAGTAAATTAAATGCAAATCGTTTTATCCTTCTGATGGGAATTTGTGCATGGCTCAAAACAAACTCAAAAATAGCTGCAGCGGCACTCTGTCACTGCCACTAAAAGGTCCTTAATTTAAGACCTTTTATGGATAAACATTTCCATAAAACAATGTTTTAAATAGTTTTGAACTTGCAGAGAAATTCTTGCTCTTTAAAGGACTGCACAATTCTTCAGCAACAAAAATGTTACTAACGCTAATTCGTCTCAATTAGAATCCAAATATAGATCAACCAAATAAAAAAAACACGTTTATAATTGCTCTACAATTATCTACACGTATATATGACTTTATTTGTGAGACAAGGGAAGTCAATGTTTTTTAATGTGTATACACAAACCTGTTTTCCAAGGATTCCTTAGAGGAAACTCTTAGCAACTGAAGGTCTCTGGCTAAGAAGTCCTAGACAAAAAGAGAACAAATCATATTTTATATAAGCGGGTGACATCGTAGCACTTTCTGGTAGAGGTTAAAACAGTGAAGCTTCATACACCAGGAACAGGAAGTTAATCATTATTTCATGGTTCCGTCAAGTTTAGAGAACGTTGGTACTTTAATGTTAATTTTAAACCCAAGCGCATGCCATGACTACTGATAAACTAAGATTAGTTAATAAAAAAAGACACAAGCATTACAAACATCCTCATAGCTGAACTATGTCGTATCCAATTAGCATTAACTGTGACCTGAATGGTGTGTTTGGTTTTAAACTTTTTTTTGGTGGCCAGAATGTTTAAGTTTATGCAAGTAGCAATAGTCATCATTCTGGTATTTTATCTCCTGCTTGAACCATTTCCAGTTTTGGGTTGCTGGAATAGTCTGGGATTTCACAGGATAGTCGTGCGTCTACTGTACATGGTCATCATCATACCAGAACCATTATCGTTTACATAAAGGATAATTATTCTCCTAGATAAAGGGTTTTCTTAACCATTCCAAATATTCCAAACCCAAAACCATGACGAGTTGTCTATTATCTCCAACTCCTCCCCTCTGGCACAGAAGGAGTACAGTTATCTGTTGCACATCTGTCAGATCTCTGACTAAAACCCAGGCTCTGTGGCACCAAACAGGAAGTGAGGAGAGCACCGGCCTCTTCCTGTGGAGCACCAGGAGTGGGTACAAAAATGATTATCAGCCCATCTATAGCAAAGGGACTGTTCTTTGCCCTGAAACAGACAGACCACCAAGTACCATAATTGGCTGAAAACGTATGCACTGATTATCACTGAACACCACTTGACTGTTGCCCCCAAAATTTTAAATGCCATAATTTACCCTACTTCACGTCAAGACATTATTTCTTCTGTAAAAGATTAAAAAACGATATTTTGATGAGTAGTTATGGTCCAGTTGGACCCCCATTGCTGTTTGGATAACATTCTTCAAAACATCCTCGTTCACATTCCACTGAAATAATAGTTGGAGGGAAAAAAGTGCTATAGTTTGCTTGTGACTGCTGGTTCTTTCAAGCTAAGGAAACTGAGTGACTAATCAGTTGCAACTATCCAATAAGACAGGGACATTATTGTTTAACTGGGTGGTATGAAGTCACGTCACTTCAATGATCTGACCAATGACACAGTCAAGTTCACCCAGCTAATTAATGAGTATTACCTGACTAAAGTTCTCCACAGGAGATGACTTGGATCGAAAGTGCTGAGTAATGGGAGGTTCTTCACTACGGTCCAGCAAATCCTCAGCTGAAGCTGACCTCCCTGAGCTTCTGGCCGACGTGGCTCTCTCAAAAGTGGCTTCCAAGTGCTGTGGAAGGGTATGTCTGGTCAGGACTAGGTCTACTTTGTGAGATTCGGGATTTGTGCCTGGTCGTGTGTAGTTTTTGCTTCCCCTAAGGGGATAAAAGGAGCTTTGCATTCCTGCTGGAAGGGTGGAGGATTTCCGTGTACCACCAGTTAGACCATCATATGCTGGCTCTTGCAAAGAGCTCATACTTGGGGCGGAGATGAGGCTTCGCGATTCAGCAGAAGCGGACTGTATATAAGCGCTATGTGGGCGGTTTGGGCATCCATCTATTCTTCTACCCGTTTTGCGCTCCATATACTCAACAAGTGCATCTTGTTGCATTTGCTTCAAATCGGGCCTGGAGGAGAAAATTCTGGGGTCTGCATTACGATTCGCCACCTGCTCGAACATCCTGCGTCTGTCCGCAACACTCGTCTCACTTGCCAGAAACTGCTGTTGAAGCTTCCTGTCAGCCTGAGTAGTTTCCTGAGTCGACACTCCAACTTCATGCATGTTTTCAGGCTCAGAATACGATCGCTTCTTTTGCTCCATTGTGAATCGCTTCCGTCCACAGATCCGCAAAACTGGGGGTCCAACAGCTGGGACGCTGGGAAGGTCAGGAGGAGAGGATCTGTTTGGCGCTTCGACAGGAACAACGTGACGTTCCTTTGGAGTGTGTGGGGATGTTGTAGCTGGTTTTGGACTTGTAATAGATCCTTTTCGTTCTAGAGACATGTGTTTCGCTGGCACTGGCGGAGGGTTAACATTAAGGTCACGTCTTCTGAAGGAGGTTGACCTCAGAACCATAGGCTGGGCATCTTTAATGCTGTCTCTATATGCTCTGTTAAAAGATGTGTCTTGGATGGTGCCCAAGATGTCATGAATGTCACCTGTCCCATGGATGTCTTTACCGCTCCCCTCACCAAGCTGAAAGGTGCTCTTACTTCTTTGAAGAGAGGTCTTATGGGCAACAACTGGCTGTTGTTGCTGGCGATGTTGGACATGATCACTACTCCTGTGCCTTGTTATGAAATCTTGATGCACATCCATGTGTCCATCATAACTTGCCATGCCAGAAGTACTTTGAGTTCTCCCATGAGGAACTGAGCTGTTGCCTCTCTCCAACATGTTGCGCACGTCCTCTGTACCAGAGAAGGAGCTCTTGGCACTGGAAGGTCGTGGCATTTGGCTCAAACGGGAAGTAGAGCCATAGTGGGAGAGGCTGCTATGACTGCGAGGTTTGACTTGCTGTCTCTCAAAATGACTAACTTTCTCCAGCACGGACATGCTACGCTCACTTTGGAAACTGGATTGGCTAGTTGTACTCTCTGGACTGGTGCATCGTTGGACCTCAGCAAGTGCATTCTCCAGTCTGGTCAGAGGGTGATCCAGGTCTTGCCCTCTCTCCTGGAGAGCACTAGAGTCACTGTAGTGCCTTGAAGGTTTAACAACGTGGTCACTTCCTTGAGTTTGCATGAAGTTTACTCTGTATGTCTGAGCAACTTGTCCTTGAGAAACTTTCCCAGGGTAAACTGGATCAGGGTGGAGGCTTTGCTCTATGCATTTATTTTGTTCTTCATCTTGAGGTGGCCTGTAGTTGTCGTAATCATCCATTCCAAGAGAGAACTTTGGTCTCTCCACTCTTGGTTGCACAGGGGTATAAGGGTCCCTCCTTTCCTGGGGTACACATGGAGTTTGTGACTTCTGCATTTGTGGTTGCCAATGAGGCCGATAAAAACCAGGTTTGACTTGAGTGTCATCTTGCACTCTATCAGCGAGCTTTGGCTGTGCCGAAACATGAGCTTGGACAGGGTTTGAGCTAGGAGCATTGCTTTGGTATCCGTTTTCAACGGTGACCCTGTCCTCTTTCACTGGTCCACCCAAGTGGTCACAGTGATTGTTTTGCTTACTCTCCTTGGCCAGTGCTGGGTATACACTTCCGGAGCTTGGGTTGTGGGTTGGAATTTGTGCAAAATGAGGCTCGGGAGGTGGAACAGGGTAGATGCTAGTGGGTAACATGAGGCGACCAGGTTGTGCAGCCTGAGGAAAGCCCTGTTTAGGTTTGGTGGTGGGGCTACTCTCAGGGCTTTTTTCTATGACTGTGTGCAGCTGACCTTCAGCACCAAACGAGGACTTTCCTGTTGCCACAGAACCACTCGAGTGATGCCAGGAACCCTTGTGAAGTGCCCGCTGCGACCGAGCATGTTCAAGACTCGACCAGGAGTTGGGACGCTCATGATTGCGAAATGCTGCATAGCTATCACTGCGTAACGGAGGGGCTGGCGCCCCCTTTAGGTTCTCATAGGAGTGCCGGTTGTGCACTGGATCCCAGACTGGCCCAACACTGTGGCGTTGTGAGCTGGAGGTACTTCCGCTACTCCCACTGCTTCCACTACTACTGCTGCCACGATGACAGATCTGGCCTGAGACATTCCCACTTCTAGACTGTGCTCTGCTATCACTGGATCTCATAAGGGCTGCAGAGCTGACCTCATGCTCTTCAGACACACCCTGTTGGGGGTCGTACACAGTGCGTACGTAGCGTATGTCTGCCTGCTGCATCCCTTCTCTCTGTGGAACGTTCTCCATGGAATATGACCTCTCCTTGTTAAACGATGGTGCCGCCGCAAGATACTCTGGGATACTGGAGCTGGTCGAGAAGGAACTGTATGCAGAATCCCGCTTGCTGTGCAGATGATCAATGCTACTGGAGGATTTGGATGATGATAGTTGATAACAGGAGCTGTAGGCTGGGTGAGCGTGGTCCAGGCTCTCCATGCTGCCCCGGGAACTGTACTGATCTGGGCTCTTCCTAAGAAATCCTGTCTCAAATCCCGATAGGTCTGTGGTTGAGGCACTGCAGAAAAACAAAAAACAAGAGACAATATAATATTAATTGTATATTAAAGTTATTTAGGGCCATTTGATAAAATGGAAAACATCAATAACCCAAAATAACTTAGGTCAATGGATTGTAGTATTTTGAGATAGGTCAATGCACAAAATAACATAACATGCAATTAAATACAAAAATGATTAAAATTATTTAGGGAAAAAGAATAGACCAAAGAGCACTGTGATAATATAACTGCAGATCAAGATGCTTTTCTGGTGGTCGGATTGAGCTAAATTAGTAGATGTTACAGGCATCAAAGACATTGATTTACTACTACTTATGAAATCAGTTTACAGCCACAACTGGCACTTGACTCAATTGTTCACTAGAAAGTACAATGATTAGATAACACCTGATAAGAATAACTGTTACAACGCAATTGATGTTATTAATGTCTGGACTGTTTACAACATATCTGGTGTCGAATACACTGTTATATCCATAAAGTTGTAGTGAATTTGCATTGAGATTTCCTTTCTTCATACTTCCTCTTCTCTCTTCCCTGGCCTAATGATAACGTTAGATCTGTCACCAACCTCACTGGCCGTGTGAATCGGCTACGTAATGGCAATATGTTTTTGCGAGTGATGCACTGGATCTGCTGTCGCGACTGCCCTTTTATGGGTATGTGATTGCCGGACTCTGAAAGCTGGCATCAGACAGCTGGTATTTCTGTTGGCATATTTACATGATGTCACTGACCCATTGTCAGTAGCTCTGCAGTTAGCCCTCTAAGACCTAGATCAACCAATCACAAGTCCGACCATCAAACAATGACCACCGAGTCTCAGAAAGTGGAACGCTATTGGTGACCATTGCCATGGGAACATTTAGAGGGTTGTTGAGGGAGTGTCATCCCAAAGAATGTTTTTTTTTTTTTTTTCATTAGAATGTGCGTCAATGCTTAGCTCTCTGGTCCTCTTCAAACACTCTAAATGTTTTTCTTTCTGTGTCATCATTGATGGCCCTTGAAAGTTCTGGACTAAATACAGTGATAATGACTTGAGATAACAAGCGCACAAGGTTTTTGAATGTTTGGGGGAAGTATGCAGCAACTAAATAAATAATGTCCATGATCCCACACAACAAGAAAAATATCAACACAAAGACATCAGAGACACTTCTGACAGAGATTATCAACAATAACAATAATATTCATGGACCTTTTTAGCCATTGGTTTATAAATATATAAACTAGGGCTGCACGATTTGGGAAAAATGTCACATTGCGATTATTAAGGTCAAAATTGTGATTTGCGATTGCGATACGATACGATAAACAAGTGGTAGGACTCAATTTGCTTGTTATGAAGGAAAATGCACACACAGATTACTAATAATGCTGAAATCTGTATTTCTCAACTGAGATACAGTATACAGTGCAATC
>JAUCMU010000007.1:1241727-1266611 GCA_032275025.1 Enteromius treurensis | reverse complement strand
TTGGGTTTCATTTTCCCCCCCCCCCATCTATTATTCTCTTTTTGTTAAATGACACACCCAGTCGCACGCACACCCAAGAGAAACCCCCCCACCCGTGTTTACATGTAGAACAACCTTGCTACGATGCCTGTACAAGCTCCACAATGGACAGAGTTTTTACTGTGCCCCATATGCACCCAGACGTTCGAGGAGACGGTGCGTCGGCCCATCAGTCTGGGTTGTGGCCACACCGTTTGCAAGATGTGCCTCAACAAGCTGCACCGCAAGGCTTGTCCCTTTGACCAGACGGCCATCAATACTGACATCGAGCAGCTGCCCGTCAACTCGGCCCTGCTACAGCTGGTCGGGGGTCAGGTGAGGCATTCAACCCTGCTGACTGAGATAGTGATAGTTGTGTTTTTTTTTGGTGGTAAAGGGCCACATTTTTCTGTGTTAAGGTTTTCAGTTTAGTCTCCATTCTATAACAATGTTCTTGACTGAAGCACACGTCACTCCTTCATAGAGATCACACTGCACACACACTGTGCTTCAGGAGCACAGAAACCTTGTCAACACTACCGACATGAAATATAACGACGTTTGCACAGATGTAGGAAATTCACATGCACAGTTTTTCTCTCTGTTAATTGAAAAATATCCAGATTTCTTCACCCGTGTCTGATTTAAAGCTACATCCAAAGATTTAAAAACAAAACACATTGTATGGTTTCTTGTCTTGCAAGGCGTTCGTTCAGATCTATACATTTTCTTACATATCCATAATTTTTTGTGCAGATTACATTAACATCCTTGAGCACAGAAAGCACAATTGTTCAGAAAAAAAATCATGACGTTTCAGTGAGCTTAGTATATGCCAACTAAGCTTGTTTCCCTACAAAGATAAAAATATATACCCAGTCTGCACTTTGCTGGGGAAAACAAGCAGTCATCTCTTTTATGGTTTCATATTTTTCTTTATATTCCAAAGCAACTGATTATATTTAAAGTGTGGAAGAGAGTTCGTATCTTCCAGACAAACAAGACTTTAGTCTACAAACTAAATGAACAGTTTATGTATATTGCATTCTACAGATAAACTTTACATTCCTTACCTTGCCTAATGAAATCAAATATGAGGAGAGATACAGAGAATACTAGATAACTAGACTAGATATTTTTGAAGCCTACAAACACCAGTTGTTAGCGTTAAAATGAAAATTTGTGATTACTATAAAGGTGAGCGTGAGAAGTGAGTGATTGTTTGGGAAGAGAAATTTGTGATTACTTGTGTAGTTCAGGTCTCCATTTGTAGATCAATTTGTCTTTTCCTCTCAGGTGCCCAAACAGCAACCTGTGGCGCTCATTACGTGTCCAGAGGACACCAAGCATTATGATGAGGCACGGCAGTGCGTTGAGGAGCTGGCCCTCTATCTCAAACCCCTCAGCAGTGCACGAGGTAACTCACATGCTCTTAAAAGTAGTTCACTGCATTTAATATATATATTTTATATTAGGGCTGCACGATTTGGGTAAAATGGCACATTGCGATTATTAAGGTCAAAGTTGCGATTGTGATACGATTATCTCAACTTGATTGATATCAAGGAAAATTAACACACAGATTACTTATAATGCTGACATCTGTATTTCTCAACTGAGATACAGTATACAGTGCAATCTAGCAACAACTAATTACAACTAAATTGTACGAAATTAAATAACAGTAACATTTTTTTTTTACATTACTGAGTTAAATTACATTAAATTAACATTAAAATAAGATTTAAAAAGTCAAAAGTGTAGATAAATAAAACAAATACCCATTTTTATATTTGTACATGTTGTCCCAAAACATTTTAGCAGGATGTAACACATACTTAGTATATTTCTTTTGGTATCTCTTGTCCAGTGTGCCAATCATTTTCTCAAATCCCTATTTGTTAATAGTGCGTTCACACTTGAGGTGACTTGGGCGAATATATCTCGCTATTCGCGTGTAGTTGGACGCTTGATGTCGAGTTTATGCCGGTTTCACACTGCACGCGTCAGCTGGGCGTAAGCAGCACGTATTTTTTTTGGTGTCCATGTAAACGGATAAGAGCTTTCACACAGCACACAGGGGCGGTGCAGAAGCGCGTAGCAGGTGCAGAGAAATGACACAAATCAAAGCACATGGCACACAGTGTTCGTAGAAGAGTGCTGGAAAATAAGACAGAAGATGCTTGTCTATAGCCTGCTGCAGTACAAGCTGCCAGTATGAAAGCACAATCAGCGCCGCTTATGCGTGCAGTAAAACAGCCTCTCTTAATTCGCGCATATCGCGCTGCAGGATGTCTATTGCGTCTATGCATTGACATGTAAATGACTCGCGCTTAACGCTTCATTCGCGTCTGGAATGAACGCAAGAATGAATGTCTTGTTACGTCCACGAATGCATTTGTTTATTTAATATAATCGCAACATTTGCTGTAATGTAATTGCATAGGCTGACATCACGATTGCGATATGATTAATCGTGCAGCACTAATATGAACCCAAGTACCACTTAACAGTCAAGAGCATATTTAAGAAAAAATATGTATGTGGCGTGCTGGACGACATTCAAGTATCAAGAGTAGGGCTTGGCGAATACGGCAAAAAATTTTTTATCTTGATTTATTTCAGAACATTTGACCTATTCTCGATTTTTACGATTTTTTCCTAATCAACATGAAAATGTAAATATGACATGGTTCGAGGTTAACTTTTTCTTAATTAATGCATGTTATTCCAATTGGAATATTTATTTTTAGATTTATAGTTGTCACCATGATGTAAATGTTAAACAAATTATTAGTTCAACAGAAAAGATGCATGAACTACAACTGCATCGTGTACAAACCTGTCTCATTCAAGACAAATACTAGAAAAAGGCTTTAAAAAATCCTCAAGGTAAGGTCAAGGTAAGTCAAGGTAATTCAAGATGACTGAATGTACAACACCAGTAGGTTATTATTTACTATAAATGTTCAGAAGACCAGCTTCCAGTCTGTCACACATGATGCAAACATGAAATATCAAACATACAGTAGTAGTTCTTAACAGGTATTTTTTGTTTTTTTATTTGAAATCCAGATTCCTCGATTTAAAAATATACAATTGCAGAAAAATATAAAATTCACATTAATCGATCAAATTGGAAAAATCCCCCAAGAGGTCGCAACTTATAGGAAATAACTAAATAAAGTCAAAGCAGGTGCTGCAACCCAAACTAAGGACTCTCTCTGAATAAATGTCTTCATTGTTTATGGATTATTGCTAAGCTGACTTGGCCGATCCTTCAGTTGCATTGCTGGGAACTGTACGAAAATAAATGTCATCTTCACTTCTGTATCTCAGTCATGATCAGATCTGACATGCTATCTCCTTGTGAAATATAGAAGAAAGGCAGGCTGTTACTTTGTTTGCTCTTAAACAGAGGTATCAGACTGCAGGTGTGTTTGTGTTGGAGTTGCACTGACCTGGAGTGGTAGCTCTGGTGCCAGGGGGCTCCCACACCACCCTGGGTGACTTGCATCATGCTGTCTGGGTCCTGAGGGCCCTCGCCCAGCTTTGTAGAATGCCAAGAATGAGGTCGAGATCCAGGCTCACTCCGTCTGAGAAAGAGAGATTTAAAGTTTATTTTAAAAATCTACGCATTTCTTTTGCAGAATGCAACCCAAATGCATAGTTAAACGCAAATATGGTGACCGTGCTTTCAGAAAAAAATCAAATTAAAATACAAAACATAGTTTGGTGAGAAGTCAAAGTAGTTTAATGTAAACATACAGCATGCGGTGTCTTGTGTAGTCAAGGCCAACGAGGATCAAAACATCCCTAAAGAATGTGGCAATGCCTTATTACCAGAATCTAAACATCAGTAAATAGATACTTCCTAATCTAGTCACTGACAGATTGAACATTTATATATTATACATATTTCTTCATGAGACATACAATTCCAGCAAGCTGGAAGTAGATTTCTATTTCTGTTTTTTTGGCACGGAGTGCTTAAGTGTTTTCGAAACATGGCAAGAATGCTGGCATTGTCTAAAACAAAAACATTTTTGGTTTCAAACGGCGTGGAACATAATGAATGTTTTTCATATAACGATCAGCAGACTGTCTGTACCTACTGCTGCTCCAGACATTCAAACACACACACACACACACACACACACAATGCCAGTTTGTGCCCAACCAGTCTGCTGACTGAAGTGACCTACTAAGGTCCTTAATGATGGTGTGAGATCAGTAGCCAGAAAGACAAAGCTAGTATGAGACTAAAGATCATGTTCAGTCAGCTGACTGGGCAAGTGTAGCACATACCTCTGTTAGTGCCCTTCTAGAACTGTGCCATTCTGGAACTCTGGGATTGAAAGGAGCATTAAAGTTCTAGAGCATAAGTATAAGTATAAGTGCAAGCTGTTTAAATTCTTTAATTGCTTAATGCAACTTTAAAATGTTTTTTTTTAACTCTTTGTTTTTTAAACTTTTTTTTAATTAATTTAATATAAAATAATATATTATCATTATTGTTTTTTTTTAATTATTATTAAATAAAAATATTAAAATATAATATATCACTGATATACTTTATATACAAGAAATTAAGATCATAAAACACAGAATAACAACATTTTATGATACATACACTACCAGTCAAAAGTTTGTAGATTTGTAATATTTTTTTAATATTTTTTTTTATGTTCATCAACCATGCTGCATTTATTTGATTAAAAATACAGGAAAAATAACAGGTTTCTATTTTAAGATACAATTTATTTTGTAATACAATTTATTTTCACTATGCTGAATTATTAGTAGAATTATCAATGTTGACAAAGTTGTGATGGCAAATATTCGTTTGGAAACTGCAATACTTTTTTCAGGATTCTTTGATTAATAAAAAGTTATTTATTAACAGCATTTATTTAAATATATAAATCTTCTCTAACAACATAAATCTTGGCCATCACGTAACAAATCCTAGCTGAATAAAAATAATTTCTTTCAAATAAAAAAATATTTCAAGTGTACTGATCCTGAACTTTTGAAAGGATTTCTATTTAGAATAAATGTTCTTTTAACATTTTAGATGCTCTTTTTAGCATTTTATTCATTCAAGAATCATCAAACAAACATCAAGCAGCACAAAGCTGCACCTACATGATTAAGACTGATCACATTTCTCTGGACAATGAAGTGTCTTAGCCTCCAGATTGTTTCCTTAACAACCCACTCCCTTGAACTTTGACCCTGCTCTATGGAGACAGATCTAACACTGCATCTGCAAAGCATCTGGCTTTTATGACAGGTTGCTATGGAAGTGGCTTTCTTGCTGCTTTAACACACCCTCTTCCAAAGGGCTCCTTCTGATCAGGCTAGATTTGGACAAGATCTTTCATAATAACTCCCATTAGTATAACATGCAGTCAAAGTTGAGCAAAGAACAGAAAACACTTTTGACCACCTTATGATGGTTCGAACTGCAGTTAGATTGGAAATTCTCATATAAACAGGAAACACCGATCTAGAAGGAGATTCACAGTATCGTAGATATTTTATCTAGGGAGGAGAATTATGTTGCATTTTTCAAATAGTTGCTGTAATGACTTATCACATCACATTCAGATTGTGAAATCGGAAATTATTTAATAATTAACTAAAAATAGAACTATTAAAACATATTTGTAAAATAAAATAATAATGATTAAAAAAAATTACTTAAAATAATAAATAAAATAAAAATTTAAATATAAAGAAATATAACGATATACACATTAAACACTTTAGTATAGGGATCAATTTTCACTATTAACTAGTTGCTCATTAGCATGCATATTACAAGCATTTGGTTATTTATTAGTGGCATATATTCTGCACTTATCTATTATATATTCTACATCCCTAATTCTACCCACTACCTAAACTCAATAACTATTTAGCAATAATTAGGAGTCTATACGGGCAAAACCTGAAGTTGATTTTGCCGTTACACCTATTAATTGCTTATTTGCATGCATATTACTAGAATATTAGCTATTTATTAGTGCTAATTAAGCACATATTAATGCCTTATTCTACATCCTTAATTCTATCAAATACCTAAAAAGTTTGAAACAAGAAATACCTTATAGAAAATGACGACCTTACTATTAATAAACAGACAAATTAAGAATTTGTTGTAGTAAATAGTTAACAAGTGTAAATCCCATTGAGGACTATGCAATTTTTGTCAAATTAATGTCAATAGAATAATTTTCCACATAGCAAAGAAAGCTCTATCATGACAGAATATTAACTTTCCAATTTTCTAAAGCAAGCGGTCAAGGCCTTTCCTCAAGCCCAGTGGCATTCTGGTTAAAGCATTACCTGACCTGCAACCCATTATTCCCTCGCTACCCTGTCTTACAGAGCACTCATCAGTTACCTTGCAGTCAGTCTCAGCACTTTAGAGATCAATCCTGTGGCCAGACCGTTGACACTGGCCTCCGACGGAACCTTGCAAAGCGCCCCATCCGATCTTCCGAGATTTGTTTTCTGCTTCCTCCGCAGCTTTTTGCGGTAAAATGCCCCGAGCAGCTCCATGCCGTCTTCAGCCGTCTTCCGATAAACTGAGAGTAAAATGGAATAGCGGCTGGAAGTTTGGTGGGGCGCAGTTTGCCGACGCGAAGAACGTTAAAACACGCAATTAAGCATCATTAAAAAGTCACGATAAGAACTAGAGTAAACATCCTGTCCTCGCCAGCAGTGGACAAACATATTTCAAAAACGAAGATCTGGGAGGAAAAAGCTTCCTTTGTGGGACAGGATGATAGAAAGTGTTGGATATAAGAAAATGGGATAAATAGTAAAATAACGCATTGCACAGAAACCTGGGAGTGAATGAGAACACATGATAGCCTGCGTTCATAACATCAAACAAAGACTGGCCTTTGTGTGTATCTTCCTCTCTTCCTTTCTTTTCTCGCTCTTCGTCATCATGATCATCAACGCGATCCCAGACAAGTCAACAAGCCTATCCGTGCCCAGAGGGCATTATGGGAACAGGAAGGCCATAGTTGGGTGTGTCGCTGGGTTGCTTTCATGTGTCGCTGACAGCCGTCTCCGGGCCTGCAGAGGATACGGGCAGGTGTAAGAGCACAGGTGTCTTCACCTGTCTGCGGGACAAGGCCACTGGACGAGAGCGGGGCGGTGATATATTGCTCCGCTCACCCTCAGAAGCACCTGAGGTCTTACATCACCCGAGCACAATAACCGTCGATTTTAGTGGCATCCCACTGTTCCCAGGAGAGCTACTCTCATGGTAACCTGACTCCAAGGGAATCCAAAGGCTCTGACCCACACAAAACCCCAAAACCGTCTCTCTCGGGCCCTGTCGTCGCCTCCCCGGCTGGGCCAGACTGCAGAGGGTGTGTCCCGCTGCAGAAACCTTATCTGATCCCTGGGAACGCGCCTCGTCAGCGACGCTAATCTGTTTGATCTAAGAGGAAGCTGAAATTGGAGAATTGGATTAGACGGGAACGGTGGGCTTCGAGAGGAGTTTAATACGAAATACTGTCTATCTGTTATATACAGATGTGATACATCACAATTTGCATACTTCCATGTACCAAATGTACCTCGACGATGATGGGAAAGCATGTGATTTCATTATGTTATTGGTATATATACACAACACCATTCATTTGTACTGGTATTTTTTTTTTTTTTAAAGATGTTTCCTATGCTCACAATTTAATATGCTGATTGTTGTCAGAATTCTATGATGAATAGAAGATCTTATGACCCACCGACAACTGCTAAGTAATAGGTTTGAAAATAACCTAATCGTTTAGAAATTAAAAAATGAATTGTTAATAAAGTATGAAAAAACAATTATTAAACATTATAGATATGCTGGGATGATGCTCTATGTAAGGATAAATCAACTATTTACTAATGCTTAACTAATGATGCATAGTGTGCAGTTATTATAAAAATGCTACTTTTTTTGGTGACAAATTTCAATGTCTTAACTGTTACTTTTTAAACTATTTAATGCATTATTGGTAAATAAAACAAGAAATTTCTTGCAAATAATAAAAAGTCCCAGTATTTATAAATTTGGTAATGCATGTGCATCTCCACAGACTGCCATATATATCATATATGTCATATATAGCCAATTGTATATACCATTGTTTTCAGTGTTAAATTATGTGAGCAAAATTGGGATGCACCTTAACATCTGGATGGGATCTCACGAGCGTGTCAGTCTAAAGGTGAAGCAACTGTCTTCAGTAGAGTTCTTTAAGCTGACATGGTTCATCAGACTGAAGCTATCCAGGGGGAGACCGCTTGTGTTATTAATGCATGTCACAGTGGGATTATGGGAAATCCTACCTCGGAGTGTGCGAATAACATTGGAATGTTCACAATCCAGGAACACAGAGCTAAACACACATGACAGATGAACTGCGAGTGAACTAGACGTTATTAACATCCTAAAAGAAGATTCTTCTAAGAACAGACTACAGTGTTACAAAGAAAACCAAGCAAGTGAAAGAAAAAGATGGGAGACAATTTTAGATGCCAGAGTTCTGAATCTTCATCCCAAGACACTTTAGACTCACTTCCTGTAATCATTCTCTGCATACCTAATGTATGTGTACAGTAACACGTACATGCATGTAAATAACTGCTCTAAACTGTTGGGTGGGCCTGAAACCCTGCTGTCTTGGTTCCATTTATAGTCATGTAAAATCGCCAAATGGTCAAATCACTCAGATTTGATCAAAGTCTAATCAAAACTCTATTTTATTTCTTTCTTGTGTAAGATTACGACGTCCATTCAGAGCACAGATGCATCCAAAATAAGCACTCTGGGTAATCTCAGTTTGACGTTTGAGGATGGCAACTAAACACGGACAAAATTAAGCCATGTTCTGTATCTGTTTGGATGAGAAGGGTGGGAATCGTGTGCACTTTATCTGTCCCTGTGTCTCTGGGGCAACCAGCGCGCCATCTTCCGGACCAATGCAAAATACATTTCCTTTCCCATATATTTATGTATTTGAAATTATATTGTATATTATGATTAAATATTTACATACAGCTACTATTCAAAAGTTTGCGGGTGTTGCTGCTCAAGAAACGTTTCATTTGTTATTATCATTATTGTCAAAAACAATTGGGCTGCTCGATATTTTCTGTAGAAACATTATTTTCAGGATTCTTCGAAATATAGAAATTTTAAAAGAACAGCATTCAGTTGAATTAGAAAACAAATTTACTGTATTTAATTTAACTTCTGATCAATTTAATGCATCCTTACCCTATAAAATTACTCATTTCTTACATACACACAGACACACACAGCATGCTGATATGTGTGTATGCATGTATGACCGCAAAATCTCGCCATTCTCCAAAAATCCCCTTGAAACCCCCATCAACAACTCAATAATAGTAAATTTAGAGTAAACAGAGACGGGATGCACTGACAGTCACCCCTGACATGACCGACTGGGAACCATAAACCCAAATCCACTTCAACACTTCCTCTTCCTGTAAGAGGCAGATTCATTTCCTGTTCAAAAAATAAAAGCGAGATTCTGTTTCCTTAGGAATGCCTCTGATGAATGACCTCAGTTGTGCAGATCAGGGATATTACAGTTGACTAAAAATATGACCTTAAAAGCATTTGTGTTACTTGATATTAAATAAACAAAATTTGTATTATTTTCAATTTCAGCTAGTTGCCAAGTAAACATTTCTCATTTTCATTTAGTATAACTTAATGTACTATATATATATAGATATATTTAAAAGATTCACAAATAAAATAGAGGTAAAATAAGAAAACAAAGTAAAATAAAATGACAAAAACACACAAAACTTTAAAATTAAATTAAACTATTAATAAAAACTATCATTTCAATAATATCATCAAAAGTATCTCAATAATACTAAAACAACTCATTATGATGACAAATCACAGATGAACACATGCACACCTGTTTTTGATGCGCAGTTTGACTCCTCCACTGCATCTGCTGTCTCTGGAAGGACTGAGACGACGCGGGTCAGAACAGCAAGGACCTAGACAACACTCTCTGCAAACACAAACAGACATCTAGGTTAGACGTGCACTCTTTATAAACCATAAACAGTTTACATAAACACTCGTATCTTGGAAAACAAAACGGCTCTTTTCAAAATAAAATGCATGATCAAATGTCTTCCTGTTCTGTTCTCTCAGATTATTTAATTAAAACTTCAAGAACTTGTTCAGAGATCGCCCCGGTTATGACATCACAATCATGACCTCATTATGTTTAAAAGCAGGTCAACAACAAGTGTGCTTCATACGTGAACGCCTTCAAAGAAATGTGTCTGAAGAACTTGACTAAACCAGCCTAATCAAACAGCGATTGCAAAAATATGTAATTTGGCGCATCCCTAGTCTAGACGGTATAAGTGCATTGGCTACTTCATAAATGACACGCATCTGTTTATCTTTAGATCATGTATTTTTCACAATCAGTGATGGTCAGAGAGAGGACGAGTCTGTCTCTTTTCACACGTTCTCTGACTGTATTTTCAAATGTTGTTGCGGATGTATTTGACACAGGAGACACTGTCTGGTCTATTCACCACAGGCTCACACAAAATTATTTTTTATCAACCTTAAGGACAGGATACAATAAAGCCAAGTTCTCTTTCATGTCTTAATGCGCTTTAACTGTCAAACACAGACGTTTATGTCTCCCTTAGAGTTAAACAGTTGAGTCGTTGTCGCATGCAAAAGCACATGGGTGGGTGGAAACTTGCAGATTGAAGGACAGATCACCTTCTCCATATCACTGGGGGAGCGAAATCCGAGCGTTGTCTGGGTTGGTTGAAGCACCGGGAACCCAATTATAAAGTAGCACTTCAACATGGAAAAAGTCAGATTTTCATGATGTGTCACATTAAATACATCCCTGCTGACTACACAAACCTCATCCATTATATCATAAACTCAATGTTTATATATACATATACAAACACACAAATTGGAATACACTTATACACATACACTGATGTGTATCTACCGCACACACTGCAACTACAAGAACTTATACAGCAGACCGGCAGCCCTCCAGTCTCACTGAGAAAAGCCTGTAATGTAGACGCATCATTCCTACAGTTAGAGAAGGTGTCATCACACTCTTTTTTTTTAAAAGGGTTTTGAAAGTTTTAACACACCACTTATAAAAGACAGCACAAAGACGTTCCAAACAAACCTTTAGTTAAAGGGATGGTGCGACTAAAAATGTGGTTCTCATCCTTCAAAGCTCTAAACCAGTATGTGTTTCTTTATTCTGTGGAACATAGAAGAACAATTTTGGAGCTTGATTATAAACATTCTTCAAAATAAAAAGAAATGCATACCAGCAGAAGGGTAAATAATGACTAGTAATTATTGGGTGAGATAATCCGGTCTAAAAATAAAAAAAAGAGCAGCTTGAACATTTCTCTAAAGAACTCCTTTTACAGATCAGCATGAGTGTGAGAATATTTTTCCCTTTAAAAGTGAACAGCATGCTGCATACCTCTCTTTCAAATGTTCTTTCTCTTTTAAAGCTTGATTTATCTCTCTTTCTCCGGAAGGGTGTGATCGGCCCGACTGCCGGAGGTGTGCATCTACTGCTTCAGACGAGACCTTCTTCTAATTCTATCTCTGTTAATCACTTTAAGTGGCCTGTGAAAAGCAGGGACGTTTATTGGAGCAGGGAGCACTGATATAACATCTGGGATCAGCACATTAACAATCTACGATTTTCAAGCCAGCGTGTGCATCTCTGAACTCTTCTGCACAAATGCCCCCAGCATTCCTCGCATACCTGCCCCCCGGAGGACCTCGGTGGTCACCATAGTGATGTGAGCAGCATGCAACTTCCTGTAAACCACAAACCCCCAACGCTGCTTACACCAGCACTCAAAAGTTTGGGGTCAGTGAGACTTGATACTTTCATTCAGCGGGGATGTATCAAATTAATCTAAAGTGACAGTAAAGACATTTGTAATGTTACAAAATATCTCCATTTCAAATCCATATTGTTCTTTTAAACCTACTCATAATCCAATAAAAATGTTTTCCACAGGAATATTAAGCATAAATAAAATAATAAGTAAAACACATTAATGAAGTGGACTGAGAAATGTGTAGGGACCAGAGTTTCTGGCTTTTTACTGCTATAATAACCACCTACACTACAAAACGTTTCGGTACTGAAATTTATTTATGTACTAATATACAGACTTTTAGTACTAAAATGTGCTTTTTAAGGTACGACTAAGCAGTCTTTAGGGGTTGATACAAAGGAAACCTTTTCAATAGCATCACACTAGTCACAGCTTTTGTACCTAACTATTTTCTGTTAGTGTAGCAATCACCAGAACACCATAACAACTGCAAAACAATGTGCTAAAAACAACCCACTTTAGCCACAACTGCATAGCATCACCCTAGCATTGAGGCAAGCACCACTTACATGTGAAAATCTGTTTAAACGGCAAAACGTCTTTATAAATTATAGGGTCAAATTGCTTTATAGGAGTACTGTGCCTGTGAAAGTCTAATAATTAATAGATTCAAACTGCTGTTGTTGTTGTTATCCTCTGTGTGTGTGTAAATATTTCACACCACCCACACGCTTGACCCGTTCCTCACTGATCTGACCTCTTGTCCTGTTTACATGCATCTCAAGTGAAACGTACCCAACCACAATATCAATCAGTCGCTCAATAATAAACGGATGCTCGGATGCTTTTTTGTTTTTTGGGGAGAAATCCATGGAATTTTGCAGAACAGATTTAAAGATGGTAAATGTAGACTAAATACAATGCTTTTATCCATATCTGAATGTTTTAGCAATTACAATGAAATCACAATGCAGATATTTCTACTTGAACACGGATAAAGATACGCTGATCGGAAAAACCTGCACAAACTTTTGGCCTAAATTAAAGATCAATATATTGCATAAAACATAATTTGTTTAAGTGTATAATGCAACAACTTTTTTAACCTCTCAAGGAGGTTAAGGACCAAAGTCATTTCCACAACCATGTGCAGCTAAAAGCCGGTGTTTGTGTCCTGAGGTGCACTTCCGGCACACTTCAGACCTGGAAAACCGAGCTCTGCACAACAAGAGGACGTTCCCTTTATAACATGCCATTCTCCTTGAACACACCTTTCACCTGCATTTAGAGATTCTGTGAAAGTGTTTAAAGCTAAACCAGCTTGACCCGCTGCAGGAATGCTATTAACAGCCAAAAGAACGAATGCCGGAGAGAGTGAATAGGAACAAAGAGAAAGAATTCATTTTGACAGACGTTTCATCACATGAAGAAGAAAGAATGACAGAAAAGAGTATTAGGCGTTTAATAGACCTTCTGTTGACCTTAATAGGACTGGTATTTATATGTGCAACTAGGAATCTGACATTAGTGCTGATCAGATTTTGTTTGTTTTTGTAGAAAACAAAGGTAAATAATGCAATGGTATGTCTTTTTAGTTGATAAGAACAATTGATATGATCATTATTTTTATGCAAAACAGTGTCTGGCATGATATTAAGAAAGAAAGCGACAAAATAACCCAACAAATGCATAACGATATGATAAAATAAAAAAAACGTGTATTGTGGTGGTGTCTACCCGTCCACACTGGGTCTCATTCACTAATAATTGTAAAAACAGACATAGCATTTCAGAAGTCTCTACAAATATCTCTAAAGCTGTGAAAGCATGTCCAGCAAGATCCTTAAATTACATGCAATACATATGCAGAGTAATTGTAGGCTCAACTAGTTATTTCATTTTTTTAAGAAATGAATTCAATAATATGAATTCCTTGGCCATTTATAGTAGTACTAGTAATACTTGTAGTTGTAGTAGTAGTAGAAGCAGCAGCAGCATCAATACTAGTAGTAGTAGTACTTGTACAAGGAGTAGTACTAGTAATACTTGTAGTTGTAGTAGTAGTAGCAGCAGCAGCAGCATGAATACTAGTAGTAGTAATACTTGTAGAAGTTGAGTACTAGTAATACTTGTAGTTGCAGTAGTAATAGTAGCAGCAGCAGCATCAATACTAGTAGTAGTAATACCTTGCCGCTGTCGCCTCTGGCTTGCTTAGTTGGGGACACCTGATTTCCAGGGATTACCGTCGTCTTGACTACAGAGACCGTCTCTGCATTTGATAAATAAAGTTTAATTCCCGTCATTATACATTACCATCACTCTGTTCTTCTATTTGATAATGTTTAATGCTTTGCTACAATCTGTATTGTTAAAAGCGCTATAGAAATAAAAGTGACCTGACTTGACTTACTGTATAATGATGAGATTAAACTATATATATATCAAATGAAGAGAGGGTCTCTGTAATCAAAACGATGATAATCACTAGAAATTAGGTGTCCCCAAGTAAGCAAGCCAGAGGTGACAGCAGCAAAAAAGCTTGGGAGAAACTAGGCTTAGTTCGGGCCAGTTCTCCTCTGGCCGGAAATTACATCTGCAAATAATTTCTGTAATTACATTTATAATTACTGTACACTGTTGTTGACCTATCCCTTACACCTTAACCCACCCTTAAACCTACCCATACCACCAAACCTGTCCCTAACCTTAAACACCTCAATAGCAGAAAAGGTTTTTGCTTTACAGTTTGACCACACTGTACTTATTTGTACATAGTAAGTAAGGCAAAATATATATTTTTTATAATTATACACAATATTTACAGTATGTTTGATGACATCATGTGTAAAGAGTCACTGCAGTGCATTTTTCAGAGTCATCTCATTGTCAGAGATATCAAATAGAAAATTATACACCTTCACCTTAACGGCACATAGATTTGATACAATTATGATCTATAACAGTATTTTACTGAGATGCATGAATGACGCATTTATACCATCAAGTAGAATAGGGATCATCCGTCTCGGTCCAGAAGGGCCGTTATGTTCAAATATAACCATTAATATGGTAAAAATAACTAAAGTAAAAAAAATGTTTGATTTAGATCAGAAACATACTGCAGGATGCGTAGCCAACACGTTTTTAAACGCACTCTTTGTACCAATTTAACATGCATTGCGACAAACCTCAGTAATGGAGAGCTTGGCAGTCATTTTTAAGGTTTCATGAATCAGATCTGACCATCTCAGCAAGACATTCTTCCAGCTGTTGCATCAATATGACAGTAGTTGATCTGAAGGACAAAACCAGTAATTCTGAGAATGCAACAGACACTTGCATGTGTTATGAATGATAAATAAAAATTAATTAAGTTGCTCCATTCATGAAGCACGTTTCAGACATTTGGTTTATGTCTAGAGCTGATTTTAGGGGGTTCTTAACAATAATAATAAACAAACAAACAAAAAAAACAATAAAAAAAACCCAATCATTTAAATTTAATTTTGTGGTTGGGTGACAACTGTTTTGATCTGTATTGATCGAGGAACACTTCGGCTTCATTGAAAGTTGAAAAATGTTCCAAAGACAAGAAGTGGCATTTAGACCTTTGTCCTCCACCTTGGACACCATCCACATCTCACACTCCGCAGGTTACGGACAAAAGAGCAAGTGGTCACTCTGTTTTAGAAATCTCTCGAGTTACAGCTGGGAATAGCAACCAGCGGACCTTGAGGGTCTATTTTAAGAGTCAAACAGCTGAGAGAGAGAGAACGAGAGAGAGAGAGAGAGAGAAAGTGCAGCGAGCTGTAATCATAGAGGCAGAGAGTCCCTGAGGATTTGCACAATGCTGTCAGCCCACCTCAGTAACCCCTCAGAGCTAAGCCTGTGCAGGTCTTATCAAACACCTCAAGCTATGCACTCCAGACTCCATCACGGCTCACTGTTCTGTTGCATTGTTCCACAGAGAGAGCTATTTAGCTGCAATCTTCAGCTATACAAAAGCCATGCACCATACAGCTGTTCATTGCACGCACAGGTTTTAAGATCTCTGGGCATAGGGGTCCACTGGTCATCCTCAAGTTTTAGTGCCTGGAATCACAGGGAAATTGTGCAAACGCATGAATGTCCCTGGCAGAATAAAGAGACTTGGCCCATCAAATGATAAAAGCAAACTTAGAAAGTGTCACCCAAAATAAATATTCATCCATCGTAATAGTGTGAGACTTCAACTCATCAGAACAGAGCAGAGATAGCCTCACCGGGCAGCCTGCCTTTGGATATCAAAATTGGCTCAGCTGGAAACCCAGCTTTGATTTTTCAAAAGGATGATCGTGTATGTCTGATTGCTCCGACTCACTGCACGGCACAGTGGGAAGATATCAGCGTGTCTGTATTAATGTCCTGGAACAGGTAAATAAGGCTCACAGGGAGGGAACTGTGCTGGAGATCCGGTTCATGTGTCATTCTGGACATACTGTGTATTTATACTGTTTCAATATCTAAAACAATCATATAAGAGTTTCAATTTAAACTGGCTTGCTAGACAATAGAATTAACAAAATAAACTGAAAAAGATATAATTGGAATGATGAAGAATTAAATAAAAGTTCTTCATATTTAATAATTGACAGTACCTTTTTATACACCAGGGAGGAGGAAGCCTCCAGCCTCTTGTGTTTGAGGTCATTGCCTTTAAAATGCACACCACAGACTGAAATTCTTCCCCTTTCAATTTTGCCCATGCCCTGGACTCTGGAAACACCTCGAGAAAAAAAAGAAAAAGAAAGCGATAAAGCCTGACAACTGACAAAAATAGTAACAATTAAAAATGACTTTCAATCAGATTATATTATTGAAAGCATTCAAACTTTTTCAGAAAGCTTCCCAACCAGACCTACACTGGCTCATGCAAAAGTGTGAGATTGGGGCGGGGCTACCCATTTGTTCAGCCAATGGCAGAAGTGATAGAATGTTCAGAGGAAGCTTTTTGAAAATAGTAATTTTATAGTTCTCTTTAGTGACACTACTGGCACAAAATTACTTTATTACTTTTGTTAAGTAGTTTAGTTTTAAATGTTTCATTAGTTTTATGGTAATGTAGTTCATGGCTCCAACAGTGCCAAGGATTGCATTTCCAGGGAAAGCAAGAACCGTACCTTGAATGCAATGTAAGTCACTTTGGATAAAAGCAAGTACATAAATGTAAATGTAAAAAGATGTGATTAGTGTCAATGAAAGACATTAAATGCAGTTTTAAATAACGTGGCTGAGTAAGTGATGACAGATTTTCTTGGACAAACTGTCCCTTTAAGCCAGTTATCCTTTATGACTAATTTCAGAGTGTTTACTCCAGTGGTGATTAAGCATGTGTTTATGCAACAAATTGAGTAAATTAAATAGTTTATGTGCCTACAATTACTTATATTAAATCACAAGCTTCTGCATTAATTAATCAATTAAAACAAATCAAAGCTGCTATCATCTTCACGGCATTTAATGTAATTGAATTAAAATGCTTGCGCACACCTGGCAGTCAAGAGCTGAAGAAAACACTCTAGCCTGCTTTGTTGCTAAAAACATTTCACAGCTGATGAGAATTGCATTAATTTATTACTCAATTTCAATTTCTTCTAAACCTTGAGTGACTTTGAATAACTAGGTCAGGTAGGCAATTTAGACTCAGTCGACGCCATATACAGTACAGGCCAAAAGTTTGGACACACCTTCTCATTCAATGTGTTTTCTTTATTTTGATGACCATTTACATTGGTAGATTCTCACTGGAGGCATCAAAACTATGAATGAACACATGTGGAGTTATATACTTAACAAAAAAAGGTGAAATAACTGAAAACATCTTTTATATTCTAGTTTCTTCAAAATAGCCACCCTTTTCTCTGATTACTGCTTTGCACACTCTTGGTATTCTCTCGATGAGTTTAAGAGGTAATCACCTGAAATGGTTTTCACTTCACAGTTGTGCTTTATTGGGGTTAATTAGTGGAATTTCTTGCTTTATCAATGAGGTTGGGACCATCAGTTGTGTTGTGCTGAAGTCAGGTTACTACACAGCTGACAGCCCTATTGGACAACTGTTAAAATTCACATTTCACACTTATAATTTAACCAATTAGGACAAAGCTTAAATACATGTAATACCTTTCTAATTACCTTAAAATGACTGAATATTACACAGGCACAAGCTATTTAAAATAAAGTGTATCAAGACTATATATAAGACTGTATTAAGTGTAAGTAGTTACATATGTGTAACAATAGCTATCGATTACATCTACATTATTACAAACTAATTGCAGGCTGTTCCATAACTTAATCACAGTACTTGATAAGTACATTTATTTCATGTAGGTAAAATTGCTACTAATTACTCTATATTATGACACCATGAAATAAAGTGTTACGCCAAAAAGTGCTTTTAGTCCTGTTACACATTTTTACTTTCATTACCAGAAAGCATTGTTTCCAATGTCCTGTTACACACACTATTCAGTAGGTTGTTACATATGTGTAGTTACACAAACGTTAGAGCCGTAGATACTATGTACCAATATGTTGTGGTTACAGTACATACTACATACACATCTAGTTACTATGTAAGTACATATATTAGGGACATTTATAATATAAAGTGGAACCCAAATTTTTATTAAAAAAATCAGCTTGTTAAAATACTTAACCTTGCTAAAAAATAATTGCAGTGCTATTGAACAGAATGCCTGGCAGCCAAATTTTCTTTTTAGTCGTTTGCTGTATGAGATTGCTGTCTTCATCAATATAGACCTATACTTTGCAACATTTGGTCTCACAAAAGGGTTATTCTTGTGGCACAGTGTGCTCAGTACCACAGAGAAACTTTTTAAAGCCTGATTGCTGAGCCTCTTTTCAAAAACCAGGGTCATAGAGAAACAGATTTTGCTTTTACCATTATATCAGCAGCTTTCACACTATAGCTGCAGCGCTGAACAGTTGTTATGCACTTGCATTATACTGTCTAATATTAATAGGTTCATATAAAATCACCTTTATAGTAATTGCGTTCCAATGAGATGATTGGTTTATGTGTTTATCTGCTGCTGAAATGTTGCACAATGATTGTGCTTTAAGTGCCACCGCCTTGGCTGAAGGTTGATTTTATTGTTGTCCTGCCATTGCAGGGCAGCCATAAGAAATACCAAAATGGTCCTGGGTGCATTTGTACGCTTGCCTATAAGTGAGACAGAGTCATTGTGTCCTGTCGTGCATCCTCCACGGCAAACTATTGAGAAAGACAGAGCAAGGTTTTGTGTCTTGTAACAGTGCGCTGAAGTACATATTATTGAGTGTGTAAACCAAAGAAGGTAATTAAGAAAGGTTTATGTCAGGGTTGTTGTGCACAAAGAGTGTACTGGAAGCAAGAGGCATCTTGAAGTCATCTGATGCATTGGTTTACCTTTTTCAGCACAAGCACATAGTATGGTTTCACAAGACATCGTCGCAATGGCCTTGAGCAAGACACGTGAGCCAAATTTATCAATCTATGTAATGTAGTTCAAATGTATTATTTTAGCTAATACCTTTTGGTGCTATATGTTCAAAAGTTCAGGGTCAGTTATTTATTTATTTATTTTTTACAAAATGTAATACTTTATTCCCGCAAGGATGCATTCAACTATTAAAAAGAGAGAGTAAAGACTTTTACACTGTTGCAAAATGTTTTTTTTTTTATTTAAATAAGTGCTTTTTATACTGTTTGGATTCATCAGAGAATCCTGAAAATGTGTCAGGGTGTTCACAAAAATATGAAGCAGCACAACATTGATAATAATTATAAATCTCCCTTGAGTAACAAATCAGCATATTACTGTAGAATGTTTTCTAATAATGCTTACTGCTTAATAACATGCTTAAAAAATTAAGCTGTTTTAAATAACATTTTAAAACAGAATCAAATGTAATAATATTTCACAATATAACTATTTTTGCAATATTTTCTAACCAAATAAATGCAGCCTTGGTAAGCATTAGAGACTTCTTCCAAACAAATACGTATCTTATTACCTCCCACATTTGAACAGCAGTGTATTTTTATTCTTAAATCATATATATATATCAAACATTAAACTCTATTAGAAGCGCTGTGAATTGTGAATGTAATCTCACTTGTGCTTCACAGCAAGTGCTGTCTAAGACTGTCGCAAATCACTCACTGATGAGGCAATTTTGAAACTATATTCTGGAGCCCACAGGCAAAAAATTATGTGGAACTGAGTACATTAGGTAAGGGATAGTGTACAATCACAAGGCTCCTTAAAAATAAACACTTGCACGTGAATATTTATTTGAGAATATTTTATGATCATAGTTGTGGAGACTGACCGCAGTGAGATGTGAAACAAGTGAAACATGCAGTAGGGTTGCCAGATGCATTTTACTGTCCCACTGCATGCATTCAAGTTTTACAGTTTCCGCATGAGGTAGAATGTCACAGCCAGCATTGTCATTCACCCTCAGCACTGCAAAGCAAACAGCTGACAGCTAGAAAAATGACCAGAGTCCATCTGTAACCTGATTCAGATTCCTTTTTCTCTGCCACCGTCTCTCTCTCTCGTTCTCTGCCCAGCTCTTTCTCACTCCTACCTCTAATTTACATGGAATGCGATGGGTTACGATTCCCAGACAGCGATTTAGCATCAATTTGTCTGTTAGTGATTTTATTTGGCATGAACTGACTCATTCAGAAATTACATTATGCATCATATTTTTGTGGATTAATCAATGCAAATGGAATGCTAATTGGATCAGATTAATTCTGTTCGGCAGATGGTTTCTGTATTGTTCTAATACTGACTGTAATAGCACTTGTTGTTAGCTGGCAGTGAATATATGCGTGTGTGTGTGTTGTAAACAAGAACTGCATCAAGATTTGTGTGTTGAGGCTTAGCTTAGGTCAGTGGGCAGACTAACTCTCAGTGTAAATAACATAATGCCAA
The DNA here is from genome assembly GCA_032275025.1 of Enteromius treurensis. Lineage (NCBI taxonomy): Eukaryota > Metazoa > Chordata > Actinopteri > Cypriniformes > Cyprinidae > Enteromius > Enteromius treurensis. The sequence goes on along the minus strand of JAUCMU010000007.1, from coordinate 1,245,666 downwards.
AACGCACAATGAACTATGCTAGTGTGTTTGTATGAGTTGGCTTTTTCTAGAATTCAATTACAGGGCCGGAAGTTATTTTAAACACCATGAGCCACTAGCAGAACAAAACAGAATAGCAAATATACTGAGATGTTTCATAATTTACTCACCCTCTTGAAGAACGTTGGGAACGCCGAAGATTGCCACAGTAAAAAAACAATAAAATCTAATGAGCCTCCTTTAAACTCACAATACATCTTCATACACTACTATAAACATATATTCTAATATTAATAATAATCCCAATCCCCTCTAGTTATCATTACTTACAAATCTGTTGAAACTGCAGAAAACATTTCACATAAACCTCTATATTGTTAAATGAAAACTGTTTTTCAAAAATATGTTTCATAATTGATGTTCATGGTTAAACATTAATTCATATTTTCAGGCAAACCTCAACTTCATCCATTTGCATTATTCTCAAGACTTTTCAAACATAAAATCTACACATTGCACGCAGACAATGGGAATATGTATTAATTAATATGAATCGTACGACTTTAATAAAGAAAAAATGATGTATCTTTGTTTTTGATTAAAAGTGCAGGAACACAATGCCAAAATCAAAGACTTCTCCAGGCAAAATATTATTGATGATGGGTAATTTGTCTTGTAAATTAGAAGAAAAATATCTGTTTTACTCGGAGGACATTCCAACCCAATTACCATAAGCTTATTAATCATGTGCAGAAAGAGAGCTTTGCTTTCACAACTTATTAAACCAGCACAATTTACTCTTTTAGCCAAGAGCTGAGGGACTATGATGCACACATCTTTTAATCAAAGAAAACCCCCCACTGTATTTATTTCAGATAAGAGTCAGATACTGTACTGTAGACATACTAATAACTTATAACTTTAAAACAAGATTGTTCAGAAGGATTTCACTATTAAAGATCACTTTATATTTATATGATATAATGAATTAATATATAACTAATAAAACAAATACAATAAATTTTAATATTTTATTTGGATTATTGGTGAATTACCATCTGAGAACCCCTCTAAAATTGTTTATTTATTATGTATCATAATATTTATTTTAACCCGGTTTGATTATTTGTTATTAGTACTACCTCTGCTAATAATAATAAATTACCCATGAGATTATGCATTACAAATCATAATTTAAAATACTTTTATAATGCATTAAATATATGTATTTAAAGTGTGTTACATGAATATTTTACTTAATCCTTTTACAGTAAATGTTTGTATATAAAAGAGCTCATTCCGTTAAAATATATTACAATTCTAACAAATAATTATAATTTAATAATACTTTTAATTATAATATTTTTTTGTGTTATTTTACTTTTTTTATGGTGATTTTAAACATGGGAGCTGTTTATTTATTAATATATTTATTTATTTACTACTGCTACTACAACTAATGATTTAATTAAAAAAAAAAAAATTTAACTAGCTAACATCACCAATCGACTAATTAGTTGTTGCACTAGCTAACCACTGAAGCAGGAAAACATAACAAAAGAGCGGAACTGTAATGCTGCAGTGCAAGCTCACTTTATTGCCAGGCAGCAGATCATTGAAATGGTCCAGAGTATCACTGAGTTCATCGGTGTTCTGGGGGGAACAAACTCCTTGTACAATGGCCAACAGTGCAGAGCTTACCTTGAAATCATCACCACTTTTGGAAGGTTCTGTGAAACCAGTGTGGACAAATTGCCCCTCCATTTCCCAGTCATCATCATAAGAGGTCAGCAGAGAAGAAAAATAATCACGCCGTGCCCTCAGCACCAGATACATCTTGTACCGCAGCAGTGTATCAGCAGATACCATAATTGATCACGCTAATGGCAGCAATACTGCACAACCTGCTCAGCTTCCTCAGACTCGTACGATCTTCTGGGAGCCTCCATAACCAAGAGCTTTAACCACTTTAGTTTGGTTTGGTCCCACCCCAATTGACTTTGCAGCTAAATTGGAGACATGCTTCATTCAATTAAGCTTGTGATGTGTTGGGAAAGTAATTGAATAATATGGAAATTCTGTTTTCTCTGTGGAAACAAATCACAGCTGTGGGGGAGACAGCAGATTATTGGGAGACAAAGCCGTTTTTAAACACTGATGCGCTGAGGTGGGGAACTGGGAGCCACTACAAGACATTCGGCTAAGAATGGGAATTGTCAAAATAAATTAGAAAAGTGACTGGATGGTTTAGCGCTGAAAAACATGCAAATGCATGGCTCATTACATGAAATGACCTGAAAAATACATTACTTTTTTTTTCAACTTAACTATAGATCAGCGTGCTTATAATTAACCTGTCTGCCAGTGAAAGACCACCTTTAGAAAGTACCTGTAGGTGTTCAATGCTAATGCTGTTCTCTCTTCAGTTACTATAATAGGTGATAATTCATTTTCATTTCCAACGTGAGCTCATTAGTATTCATATGTGAGATTCTAACACATAGATTTGGGCAGACACTGAAAAGCACAGCATTAAGTAAATAAAACAGCTAATTAAGCTAATTTGTTTAACGATTGACTGTTTCAAACAAATTAAAATTGAAACAGATTCAAAAAAAGTAGTGGTACTTGAAATCACTAAATATATACATAACATTATATATATACATTAAATAAGTCATCAATTTATATTTTACCTCATATCAATTACTGGAAATGATTTTTAATAGTCCTAATTAGTGCTGCCAAATAATTAATTGCATCCAAAATAAAAGTTTTGTTTACATAATACATGTGTGTGTGATGTGTACAGTATATTGTTTATGTACATATGTATTAAATATATGAATAATTATTATTTATATAATATATAACTTTCGTTAATATTTTCAAAATAAATACTCTATGTGTGTGTATTAATATGTACATTTTATATACAGAACACACACATATATTATGTAAACTAAAACTTTTATTTCAGATAAATTCAGATTAATTGCAATTAATCCTTAGACTTAGACCTAATTAACAAAAACAACCCTAGCTTGCCTACATTTTACATACAGATAATTAGTAATACAAATATGTAGCTTCACCTACACATTGTTAATGTAATGTTCACACACTTTCCGTCTTCATTTTGTAGTGTCGCACACCTTGTTCAGCTTCACTCATGTGAGTCCTTTTATGTGGAGACACTCTAGCAGGCCAAAACAGTATAGAATTCTAAATTGAATGCAATTACAAGGACAGAAGCAGTGACAAGACAAGTGTTTATTGCTCTTGATTTCCATATATTTGCTTTCAAAAAGCAATACAAAGACATGCCGTATAACTATTATTGGTGAGTGTTGTTTATGGGAACCTGGACCTGGTTTCCTAGACAACAGGAGAACAATAAACCAAGAGTCTGAAGGAGAAAAAACTTTAATATTGATTGACATTACTAATATATATATATAAATGTTTTGAGTATATGGATATTTAAAAACAGTAACAAATACTAATATTGATTGTGGTTGGATGAGAAACATGTACTATTCCAACACCTACTGGTTTGAACACGATCCATACTGTATAACACATAACACAAATCCCATCACACGCTCCAGCATGGACAATATAAACAGCGTCCGTTGAAAGCGCATTATATCACATTTGTATAATTGTATAAGAGTAAAAGACGAATTACCTCTCAAAAATACATATCTTAATTTATGTTTTAATACTTTAAACGTTTATATTTATTAGGCCTAATTTTGTTCTGAAGATGAAAGTTTGTCCTGTCAGTAATGTGTTACTGCGCGCGGCGCCGACAGGATCACTGGATTTTATTTCCCTTATAAAAGTGGAAACAGCATACATGTCACACCGTCACATTCACCTGTTCCAGGATCAGTATGCACCGAACCCACTCCAGCACCCGCAATCAGATCACTCTCACCTGATTATTGACAGCTG
>JAUCMU010000007.1:1149909-1160808 GCA_032275025.1 Enteromius treurensis | reverse complement strand
ACGCACATTTCCAGGTTTGTCCGTACGCAATGTTTTAGTAATAATTCTACGCAAGTCTTTGTACATGAGGCCCCAGGACTTTGATTCAGTTCTTGGATTCTTTTCCCCCCTAACCTAATAATAAAGTTATTATAAAAATAATATAAAAATAATATAATATAAAAATTAAACAGATTAATTTATCTTTAAATATGTTTTAATGTGAAGCATCCTTGAATGTGGAGTAAGAGAAGATGGGGGAGTGGCTTTATTGCATTAGAGATGTGTCACCTTGTTTGAAGCAATCATCAAGACCACTATAAGCACACACCTCAAACACACTTGTCATCTGGTCTCACAAGAATGATGTCTTTTACATTGTGCTATGTTAGCAATTGCTGCTTATCTGTTCCTCCAATGATCTCCTGTGTGCCTGGTTACTGAGGTGTGTGCTCCCGCCATCCATCCTGCAATTAAGAAAGGACTGTTACTCCACTATCATCTCCGGTGAAATCATCCAACTGTACGCTCACCTGTTGAACCTCTTGATCACCATCTGCTCATCTGTATCAAAATAAACTTGACCTTTTGACTTACCTGTTCTCTGAACCCCTTCTGTTACGTTTTAATTCAGCCTTATGACAAAAATGTTTTAAATAATTAGGCTACCCAAATGGCAAGATATCAATAGTACACTTTTATTTTTTCAGTTGTTTCAAGCCATAAATATTTACAAATATTAATTTAATGCTGGTCTGGGAAAAAATTTCAGCCGGTTGATTAATCCAGGAAAATGAAAACTAATGATAGTAAGACATCCTTTCCCTTTATCATTTTGTTTAATAACTGAGACTAAATGTATGTATGTATGTATATATATATATATATATATATATATATACACATATATGTAGTTTTTTGTGAAATATAGCCTTTTCATATCTTGAAAAAAGGCCTATCGCCATCCTATATTTGGGAAGTATGTATGATAGATAGATATATTTATTAACTGTAAAATAATCGTTTTAATTGGACTTTGTCATATGATCTCCTCAGTCTGAGGAACACGTGACAGACTGAAAGCTTTTCATTGGTTTGGACTTCAAAGTCCAGAGTTCATAGCGGCTCCAAACACGGAAGTGTCGTCGATCCGTCCACAGTTGAAGTACGGCTGATGAAAATGCGGGAAACGTCGACAAAAACATCTAATTCACACATGTAATTGAAGTTGGTTTTATTTTGTTGAATTGCGAGCAGTCAGTAATGTTGATGTCTGCTATTTCCTGCTCGTGAATCTGTCCCGATTGTCATGTTGACGTTTTAGCTCATGCTGTCATGTTTTGGTTGTTTAAACAATTACACATGATTTATAGTAAAGAAAACAAACCGTTTTAAAATAAATATGACTTTTATGCAGTTAATTAACTAACATTGACAACAAGCGGTTAACTGTTACCTAACGTTATACTATAAAAGCAACATAAAATTGTTCATTAACTGATAATACATGCAATGTCTTTGCTAGTGATTGTCTCGATTATTTCAAATATCTTTGTGTAGCGTTTTTGAAAGGATAAAGTGTGCTTTGTTAATTGCATGAAATCTTTATAATATGCTAAAAATATTTCTCAGTCATGTTCATATCATGTGAGCACTTATGCTCGGATGCATATGTTTAAGATTGTTGTGTTATTATCTAGTTGAGTGTTAAGAGTCTGTTTCTCAGTAAAAAGAATAACTGCACTGTGACTCTGGAACAAAGATGATCTCTGTGTGTGTGTGTGTGTGTGTGGATGACCCTATCTGGAAAAACACAGAGTCCATTCAGAAGAGCTGTTTAACAGACACAACGAACAGCATGTGTATTTTATTCTATTTGAATATATTATGTGTTCATAGTCTGCTCTATACTCAGATTGCCTTACTCTTGTGTGGGTTAGGATGTGCAGTTGCCAGCGTGTGTGAGTGAGACATGGTGCCGGAACATGGGAAGCAGCAGAAACGCTCGCCGCAGCCGTCTCGTAGCGAGAGCAACGCAGACGGATCATTCTTGTTTGAGGCCAAAGAGGCCTGGAAAGATTTCCATAACTCCCTCAGGCAGTTTTACGAGAATGGAGAGCTGTGTGACGTCACTCTGAAGGTATCTGGCACAGTGAATCAGTGAATATAGTCAAAAACAATCTTCTGTTTCTAATTCTCTCCCTTTTGTTTTTCTCTCAAGGTTGGGAACAGACTGATACCATGTCACAAACTGGTTCTGGCCTGCGTGGTGCCGTACTTCCGTGCCATGTTCCTCTCCGATATGGCTGAGGCCAAACAGGACTTGATTGAAATTCGAGACTTCGATGCTGATGCCATCCAGGACCTGGTGCGCTTTGCGTACTCCTCGCGCCTGACGCTGACGGTGGATAACGTCCAGCCGCTGCTGTACGCCGCGTGTATTCTGCAGGTGGAGCTAATCGCCCGGGCCTGCTGTGAATACATGAAAGCACACTTCCACCCCTCCAACTGTCTGGCCGTCCGCACCTTCGCAGAGAGTCACAACAGGGTGGACCTGATGGACATGGCTGACCGTTACGCCTGTGAACATTTCAGCGAGGTGGTGGAGTGCGAGGATTTCATCTGCGTCTCGCCTCAGCACCTCAAGACTCTGCTGGCCTCCAGTGACCTGAACATTCAGTCTGAAACGCAGGTCTACAACGCCGCCGTCAAATGGCTCAAAGCTAATCTCAAACACCACGACGTCTGGCTGGATCAGATCATGTCTCAGGTTAGCTGCTTAGGGCTGACATAGAAAGTTGTTGTGGATCATCATGCTGTTTAGTATCACAATCAGAAAGAGCTTTATTACCTGGTATGTGTACAAGAAATTTGTTTTAATGACGGAAGCTTTCACAGCATAAACAGAAAAACAAGACACAGATGACTTTTCATTTTCCAATTCCGAATTTTTTTATATTTTTTCTTTAAGCAAGAAACATAAAAGAATGAAAGTATACATAAACACAATGTTTATTTGCCATTTAACAAACCAAACAGTCTTTTGGTTATTGAAAACAATAACTGTACCCATCTAAAATTAATTGCAGCAACTGATCAATAAGTACTTTCAGTACAAACGTAGATGGTACTGACATCAGCATTTAGCTTTTGTTTTAAATTGGGTTCAAACTATGTAAAACTCTTCTTAAATAAAAACTGTGACCTTGTGAAATTAAAGGCAACAACTGCTTAGTTACAGTCCAGTCCAGTCCAGACGTAATCACGATTCAGCATTTGTTTTGGTTTTTTGGTGCAAGGAAAAAAGGTCTTGACCAGTAAAACTAAATAAAACCAAAATACCAAATATTCCAAAATATAAAATTAAATCATGTTTAGTGCAATGAGTTAAACAAACATGCTACAGCAGGTGCTTTTTAAATCAAATTAATTCAATGTAATTTGTAGGGTAAAAATAAATATCATCCTGTACAGAACTAATGCACTTCTGGATTTTCAAAAGTTTTTCTTGACCAAAAGCAGCATCTCTTCTTCGTCAAAAGTTAGTTGTTTAGTTTCTCATCCAACACGTGATAAACTGCGCTAAACAACCTATCATTGCCTGTGCAGGTCGCAGACTGATAAGCTCGCTCAAATTCAGCGAAAACAGCTCTTATTTGTGCACCAATAAACCAATGGCTGTTCGCTTCTTGCTATCCGTTTTTCTGTTTGTTATGCACAAATTACAAGTTCACAAATGCATGCAGGCACACGTCCAGAAAAATGGGCAGAAAAACACAAAAAGTCTTCTGTTTTACACATTAATGCCAAGTTAAGTGTTTGAGATGGACTGCCTGAGGGAAGAGACCGGGAGTGTCCTTGATGTGAGGCTCTAGACTGATTTTACAAGCCCTTTCACTGTCTCTGGACAAGTGCAGCACTTGGAGAGAGAGGAGGGCCTTGTAGTAAGTAATGATGAAATCTCCTGATAGGCTAGGCCTATGGACACATGTTAAATGTTAAGGAATGCTAGCTTCAGTATGTGGTCGACGAGGGATGGCGCTGTACAGATCCAACATCACATTTTAGCAAATGTATTAAAAAGCTGTTCTTTTCTCACACAGGTGCGTCTTCCTCTGCTGCCGGTGGATTTCCTCACAGCCACTGTCGCCAAAGAGGAGATGATCAAGGCCAATTTGAACTGCAGAGACCTTTTGGATGAAGCCCGGAATTATCATTTGCACCTTAGCAACAAGAGCGTTCCTGACTTTGAGTATTCGATTCGTACGACTCCGCGCAAGCACACCGCAGGTCAGGAGATACTCTAACGTTCTTCTTACACTCTTGTGTTCTTCTGCTGTCTTTAACGGACCTCTCTGACAGGTGTGTTGTTCTGTGTCGGAGGACGGGGCGGCTCTGGTGACCCGTTCCGCAGTATCGAGTGTTACTCCATCAGTAAGAACACCTGGTTCTTCGGGCCTGAAATGAACAGCAGACGCAGACACGTGGGAGTGATTTCAGTAGCAGGTGTGAAAGAGACGTGAAAACCAGTTAAAACATTGATTTCAAGGCAATTAGAGAAGAGTTTAAAAAACACTTACTTTAAGTAAAAGTAGGCATGCATCGATACCACTTTTTCCAGAACTAGGCCAATACTGAGAAAGAATATGTGTATTTTCATTGTTCGCTAGGGTTAGGGTTGGTACATCTATAATTTGATCGCATCCATTGCAGAGACCCATTTCTTTAATCATGAGACGTTTTGCTATTATAATGCAATATAACCTCTCTTTGCATATGCAGTAAATCTTTAACTATAATGAACATATTTTCAGAATTGTCTCCTTTTTTTATACCTGAAACATGATGCAACTTGTATTCCAAAGTGACACACATAATGCAAAACTCATGAAGCAATTCGGTCAAAGAGAGATGTGTAAAGCGTAGCGCAGCGCATTTCTCACAGACTGCTAGTTTTGTAATGCAGTACAAGTATTGTCTATAAATATAGATTAAACAAGTAAATATCAGAATGTTGATTTTTGTCAATAGCAAACATGCCTAACCAAGTTCTGGTTAAAAAATAAATACTGCCAGAAAACTTACCCTGAATTTAGTTTTATTAAATTTGTAGTCAGTGTGGGACATAGTACACAGGTACAACCTACAGTGCATACTAGAACCTCCGGCTTACAAGAAATGACACAAACGTGCTAATAAAATTTCACATTCATCATTTTCTAGGGAAGGTTTATGCTGTTGGAGGTCATGATGGTAATGAGCACCTCGGGAACATGGAGATGTTTGATCCACATACCAACAAATGGATGATGAAAGCCTCCATGAACACAAAACGGTACGACAACTAGCAAGGTTTTATTGACCTAATGTTCTGCTCTAATACATTTCAAAGTCTAAATCAAGGGTGTACGACTCAATTCTTGGAGGGGCCAGAGCCCTGCTGAGTTTAGATGCAACCCTAATTAAACACACCTCGTCCAGCTAATCAAGTTCTCAGTTTTAATTGAACACATAGTATGTGTGTTGGAGCTGGATTGGTTCTAAACTCTCCAAGAACTGAGTTTGACACCCCTGGTATAAATAGTAATGAAACAACATCATGGGATTAAATAGTTATGTAAATAGTTCATGTATCCGTCCAGCATTATAAAGGTCTTGTATGTCCTGACACCGAAGACAGCTGATCATGCAGACAGAATTAGAGGTTCTCCTGCGTTTGTTTGTTAGGAGGGGGATTGCTTTGGCGGCTCTCGGCGGACCCATCTATGCTATCGGCGGTCTGGATGATAACTCCTGCTTCAGTGATGTGGAGCGTTACGACATCGAGTCTGACCGCTGGAGCGCCGTCGCCCCGATGAACACGCCCAGAGGAGGAGTGGGGTCCGTGGCACTCGGGGTACGAAAGAACCTCATCCTGAGTCACTAACACATGACTGTACGCTAGGATATTAGCCATATCACTGTACTCTGTTTGCTGACAAAAACAAATCAGGAAATCTGCATATGGCAGTAATGTTAAAGGGTTAACTTCTAAAGACAATGAGCCAGTTTCACTCATGATTGGGACAGATGACAGTATAAGCGTTCTGTGGTGGTCATGTTTAGAAACAGTGTTGGGGGTTATAGCCAATCACAGACAAGTCTGCCGAGTGCCAAACACACTGACCAATCAGAGGTATTTAAGTTCGTCAGAATCCTATCAAGACCGCTTAAAATGTTTGTGTTCAACACTTACAGTTCAAATCCATTTTTATTTATGCAGCTTTTTTTACAATGCAGACAGTTTCAGTAAAGCTTCGCAGAATGTGTGTTTTCAGTGGAATTATCTGAAATCTGTTATTTGGAGGTGAAGTGTGTCAAAGGACTATATATTGTCTGCAATATGGACAATTTCATTGATCATAGCTTGTTATTTTAGCTGTCTCGTCTAGCTATCTTTTAAGCTGTCACAACTGTTGTTTTGAGAGGGTAAATTACTTCTGTTCATGAGTGTCAGTTTGATTGTCTTCATCAGGGCTATGTGTATGCGGTCGGAGGAAATGATGGCGTGGCGTCTCTGTCCAGTGTGGAGCGCTTCGACCCTCACCTGAACAAATGGACAGATGTGCGAGAGATGGGCCAGCGGCGTGCTGGGAACGGTGTCAGCGAACTCAACGGATGCCTCTACGTTGTTGGTAACAAGCAGAATTGTATACTTGTGAAAATGGGCTCTGCTGGAGTGATATCTGTGAGCTTCATGAGTTTGTGTTTGTCTGAAGGGGGGTTTGATGATAATTCTCCGCTGAGCTCAGTGGAGCGCTTCGACCCCAGGACCAATCACTGGGAGTATATGGCGGAGTTGACCACGCCCAGAGGCGGAGTCGGAGTTGCCACAGTGATGGGGCGTGTCTTTGCAGTGGGTGGGCACAATGGAAACATCTACCTGAACACGGTGGAGGCCTTTGAGCCCCGGATGAACAGGTGAGATATAAAGGTGGAGCGTTGCTTGTGAGTTCATTCAGATAGATTGAGTGTGTTTTTGTACCAGATGGGAGCTGGTGGGCTCTGTGTCTCACTGTCGGGCCGGGGCCGGAGTTGCCGTCTGTTCCACTCACATCAGTCAGATTCGAGACGTCGGCCAGGGCTCCAGTAACGTGGCTGACTGCATGTAGACACATCGTCATCAGTTTCACACTACAACGCCTCTGCCTGAAAACACTCCGAACACCTGCATTCAGCCGTGACTCCGGAGTCCGCTGTCATATTTATTGAAATAACTTCGAAGAAGTTTCTGTTTTTGCATTAATTTTGTCTGTGGAAAGTTTTGTTGTTGTTTTTTTCTCCTCTTAGCTCACACGATCACTTTGTCTGGTGATTGTGCTGATTTCTGCTGCCTAAACTGCTGAAAGTAATTTCTGTTTCTATTAATAGACAATAAGAAATCATCAGTAAACCAGACTAGAGGTCAGGATCAGAGTCAAAGTTCATTCCTCTAAATATCCATGACATGAGTTCAGTGAAGCATTTCTGTGTTTGAAAGGCAGAATGTCATCAGATACTTATCAATTCACAAGGTTAAAAATCACAATTTTGTGACTTCAGGACACAAAGAACGATCAAAAGAGATTGTTCTGTAGCCGGGTGTTTGTTTGCGTGAGTACAATCACAGATGCGATCAGGACAAAATGAGAGATTCATGTATGACTTCAGTAAAACTGTCTTAAAGGAACCCTGCATGCAATCTGGATAACAATACGATCTGGCTCCAGGTTTAGATTTGTGCAGAAGAGGCGATGATGTGATAAAGGATTGTGTTTCTGTTCTGCTTTTCACTGCCAAACATGAACCGCAAACCGAGAGAAGCTCAGAGATACTCTAATATGTTCCTGTTGTCGTTTACAAATGTACAGCTTTTCTGGCTTGATTTATTGTGTTCGCCGTTTTACATGATTTAGATGAAATATACAAAAAGAAATGGCGTTTTAAAGCAGATCTGGTATACCATGAGGGAACGCTTTGAGATATCTTTGCCATGTTTTCTTTTTCCAGTGTGACTTGAGTCCTGAATAGAAAATACATTCTGAATATGAAATGGCTATTTATTTTATGTAATGCTTTTTTTTTTTTTTTATGATTTGGAAAATAGTCCATATTGTTGCTTGTGTTCAGCAATTATTGACTCCAGTAACATATTATTATATTTGAGAACTGTCATTGAAATGTGTTTTACACTATTGTGAAAAGTTGTTAACATGGTGCATTCAGTGATGTGAAACAAAAATAAATATATTCATGCAGCGATTTATTTAATATTTGTGTAACTTTATTCGGTGACTGCATTCATGTACCTGCTGATTTACATGCAGTGTGTTTGATGGATATTAATCTCAAACAGAAGTGACCTGTCTGAGGAGTCATATTTACTCATGTCTACACATTACTGTTTGGCTCAATATCTGTGTATTTATTTCCTTCCGGTTTTTTTTATTTACTGTCCTCAGCAGTAAACGGATTATCTAACGTCAACCCACATGTTGTTTAATGGACAGCCTTGAGTATTATGTATTGTAGTTTTGTATTTGCTGTGTTTTTATTGTTAACTGTCCATTTGGTAGCTATAAAAAGGTTAAAAAGTAACACAAAGATCTTAAAATAGTTAAAATATATTGTCCTAAAATATGTGCTTTCATAAGGGTTTTGCAACAAGCTCTTTGGACTTTGATATTTGAATTTAATTAGAATCACAAAAGAAACAATAAAAAAATGTACAGAGAAACTTTCCACCTGGATCTAGTTCTGTCATCAGCAGGAACTTATTGGGTTCTGAACTTCACTTTAGAGTTCAAGTAAATCTGCCTACATTAGTTAAAAAAATAACTAAAACCACTAATAGACTCAAAGGGTTAGATCTGTTGACAGATGTTTCTAACTGAGGACGATGGGCCTGTCCCGTAGGATTTGAACCTTTTTTGACCAGTTGATTGTACAGAAACTATTTGAATAAATAGGGTTGGGCGTGGAGATCACAGAATCAACAAAAAGTGACTTTTTATTGTCCTCTTGCATTATTTTGACACTATTTTGCTGTTGTAACACTGTAAATTCACAATTTGTATTGTAATAGAAATAAAGGACCATAACTGTCTTCAGGGTTAGGGTTCCTTTAAGGTTCAAGTACTTTGAAATAAATATTTTGTGTCAAAAAATGTTCTGGTATTTCAACTATAATCATATTTGCTCAGTTCTGGGATGCTCTCGTTCCAGAGATATCAAGAAATCTCCCATCTCTGGACACTTCTGACCTGAAACAGAAAACATTTCAAATGCATATGATTGTGTAATGAATATGTGCACACTGAAATTATTTAGACATATTTTGGTTTCACTTTATTTTGATGGTCCCTTTAACGTAGCAGAACGTCTTTTGGGAGACCGTCACAATAAAGAGTTGGCAGATATTAATTAGAGTGTACTAGTATTGCAATGAGAGTTAGTTGACAAGTAGGTGCAAAGCTACTTATTGTCAACAGATTTTTCAAAAGGGACCATCAAAATAAAGTGTTACCAGTTTTTTTGTTCAATATCATGTCTGTCCAGACCTTTGAATAATAAAAAATAGCCTAGTTAATTTATTTACATGTAATGTTTCAAAAAGAAAAATGTTTGACATCAAAGCTCCTGGAATAACTCACCTGCACCATATTCTTCACAATGTAAAGTCACATGATTTTGTCTCTCCAATAGGGTGAATTTGATTGTGTAGGATATTAACGTGTGTCACACGTCAGATGATCATGTATGTTTTACAGCTTAATCTTTGGACTCTGATGAAGATGAAAAGAGCCTTTGGTGTGTGATGATGTGCAGAGCTGTAGAGGACAGGCGTCTGGAATGACAGAAAAATAAACCCGTGTAATGCTGTTTCAAGTTACAGACTAAAAAACATTACATTTTATATGATGTTTTTGTTAGTCTTCACCCTCATTGGCCTCATCCACTCTGGTAAGTTCACTCATGTTCACAGCACATTTAACAGATCATAATTAATAGAAGAAACACTTTGTAGAAATGTAGAAATTAATCTTGACAGTTTCTCCCTGGCAGTTTCATCCAGGATCTCAAAATCAATTATTGTTTCAATTGATACAGTTTAAAACATTGCAACATTTCTAGAACAATCATAGATTACATTTTATTCCTGAAAATGTTGAAAACTGTATTAAACAATATTGCTAAAGTCAATAAACAAAGGAGTATTTTAAATATAAAATGTGTATTAATATATATATAGAGAGAGAGAGAGAGAGAGTCTGAAAATGTAAGTTTCCAGTTGTAATTATAGGGTGGGTGCGAAAATGTGTTCAACAAACTAAATAAATATAATAAATAATAAATATATTATTAACAGTGATGAGCGGGTGACCGCGGATGAGTCATCCAAAAATATTTTTAATGATATTCGGGTCGCGGTCGGTCGGGTCGTTTGGAATTTAGAAGCCAATTAAACCCTTTGTAATTTATATAGCACTAGACACAATTTTCTATGAAATACATAGGCATACACGCGCGAAGATGATGGAAAAGCTCAGTCTGCATTGAGATGGAGGCGGCAAGAGAAAAGGTGAAGACTGGGGAGTGGAAGCTCCGCAAACATACAAATAGAAAGGGCAAAGTGTGGGAGACATTTGCCGAAATAATGAAAGATGATGACCAAAGTGCTGGCTTTGTCATGTGTAGGCTATCTTTTGAATGTTGAGCGGTAATAACTGTTGAATAAAAGCTGACGCGGGACAAAATTCTCGATTTCCCAACACGTTGAACGGAGCAATGCCATTGTATCATTTTAATAGGTTACTTTTAAACACATACAGCTCAGTAATGTCAGTTTTATGTATTTTCTGAGAGGGGGTGGTATTTTTGTTGCCAATTTGTCTGGGGAGA
>JAUCMU010000007.1:1126122-1149809 GCA_032275025.1 Enteromius treurensis | reverse complement strand
CACCATTTGAAAAAAAATGCTGGTCAGGAAGAGGGTCGGGTACAATATTTTCTCTATTTTTTTTTTTTTTTGCGGTCCAAGTTGCGGGCGGGTTAGTTGACAACGTCGGTCGGGTTCGGGTTGTTTACACGTTGACCCGCGCATCACTGATTATTAAATGTTATGGCTGTTTTTTTCCCCTGAATGTAGAGATGTGTAAATACATCTTTAAAATCCATGTTGAATCTATAGTAGAAATAGACTTTAAATAATTCAACAAAATTAAGCTGGCAGTTTTTTGTAGTTTGTAGTTTGAAAAAGCAAAGGGACACAAAAGGAAGTCTTATTTGTGTTCTGTGTCTTTTGTACAGTCATTTGACTGTACAAAAACTTTACAATCGAGGTAAATTCAGAACATTGAAGTTGATTCTGATGCATTTGTGACGTGTGGCTGTCAAATAATTAATTTTTCAATCGTGGTCAGTAAAGATATTTTGTAAATTTCCTACCATAAATATATAAAAACTTTTTGAAAAATTGTAACAAAAAGGTTTGATTAGTAATATCCATTGCTAAGAACTTCATTTGCATAACTTTAAACTTGATTTTCTCAATAGGGTTAGATTTTTTTGCTGCTTCAGATACAAGATTTTCAGATAGTTGTATCTCAGTCAAATATTGTCCTATCCTAACAAACCATACATCAATGGAAATATTATTTATTCAGCTTTCAGATGAATCTCAAATGGACCCTTATGACTGCTTTTGTGGTCAAGGGTCACATATAATTGTTTATGACACCGCTTCCAGTAAAACATTAGCAGTTCATATGACAGTCTTGTCTCAGCTTTATATCTCAGTCATGAGGCTTTTTTATGATGGAGAATTTGACCATTGTCTTTTGCCAACAGAAATGTGCTTTTTCTTGTTTTTAGCCAAATATAAAAAAACGCAACTTGTTTGAGAGGTAGTTTTATCTGTAGATGCTACATTTCCTTTGAAGGTTTTCTAAGCTGAACACAGTGTCTGTCATAATAAAATCTGTCGTGAATAATATGAGGAACATTGAGTTTACTGTTTTATCTAAGGCTTCAGTCAGTGTGAGGAGGGCTGGCGGTCGTATGAGGACAGATGCTATTTCTTCTCTTCTGATATGAAGTCGTGGCACAATGCACTGGAGGACTGTGTCAGTAAAGGAAGTAATCTGATGAGCATCCAGAACCTTCACGAGCGGGTGAGACAAACACCACCTCAGTAACGATGACAAATAATCATCTTCCATCTAACGCCGAGCATGCTCTTGTCTCTGCTCGGTTTAGACGTGGGTCCGGACGCAGATTGGCACCTCCATCTATTGGATCGGACTGAATGACGTGGCGTCCGAGGGAAACTGGGAATGGAGTGATGGGACTGTATACTATCCTTACCTGTCGTGAGTGAGGCTGAGTAAAAGCTGATTGATTGAGTCTTCTCTGAGGAATGATTCCTCAGATGTGTCGGTAGATAAACAATGGCGTTCTGTGTGAGGTGCACACTCTGACCCTGTGAATTGCAGGTATTGGAAGGAGGGTCAGCCGGACAACTGGGCAGATAATGAGGATTGTGGGCAGGTTCTGGGAGCCAGTGACGGCAGATGGAACGATGAAACGTGCTCAGCCAGACGCCGGTACATCTGTAAACGGTCAAACCGTACGTATGATCTACCGATTGACTCCATATATTACTTGTATATCTTATCTATCTATATATCACTTATCTGCTGGTGTGTGTGTTTGACATATTCTCCTCCATCTCTCTCCAGCGAACCCAGCTCCGGTCTGCGACTCTGCCAACGGCTGGCAGTCCTTCGGCTCAAACTGCTATAAGAGACGAGCAGGCGCCCGAAAGAGCTGGGCAGCGGCCCGCAGCGACTGTGTCCGAGAGGGAGGAGACCTGGTGTCAATCACATCTGCTGAAGAGGAACAGTATGTCACCAGCCGTCTGGACGCGTCCGCCTTTGACCTCTGGATTGGCTTTTCCACAATGGTGAGAATCAAAACAGGCACCGAATCCTGTTGAATCCTTTCCTTACAAACCAACGACCGTAAATAGACCTCCAGGGAACATCAAACAGTTGCATTGCTGATTTATTTCTGTTGCATGTCTTCTGTATCCACTTCCCTTCTTTTCTCAGAAATGCACAACTTTATCCTGTCAAATACTACCAAATGCCACGACTTTCACCTGGTCTGATGCGAGCACATCCACATATACAAACTGGCCGTCAGGACAACCTGACCTCACGTAAGACAACTGCTAAACTAGTTGCAGTACCTGGTTTCACTGTAATAAAAGGAAGAGTTAAAGTCTTGAACTGCGTGATAACTCAAACTCTTACTGTCGAACCCAGTGAAAAAGCCAACGGTGTGTGTACTGCTATGATAAAAGAATCAGGAGAGGATTATGGGAAATGGACATCACACGTCTGCCGTTATGAGAGACCTTACATGTGCAAGAAAGCTTTGAATAGTAAGATCCAAACATGATCTCTCTGTAATTCTTTTTTTTTTTTTTTGTGCAATATTGTGCATGATTCAGTTGTTAGGGTTATATATTCATTTAATTATTAGAATTGTGCGTTTCAGTTGCTTTTGTTTCAGTGCTTTTCTCTTCTGTTTCTTTCGCTACAGCCATTTGTCCTTCTGGATGGTTGAGTTTCTCTGGAAACTGTTACTGGGTGGTCAGTAACCAGAATCTCCTGACCACTTGGTATCTGGCACAGACAGGGTGCTTTGGCATGGGTGCAAACCTAGTGACCATCAAAAAGTGAGAATGAGCACTGAAGATTAATAAATGTTTTAAAAACAGTTTTGTTTGGATTCTAATGGGTCAAATACAAGCTCATGTTCTATGTTTATCTATCTCTAGTGAAGAGGAGCAATTCTTCATTAATGCACAGTTGCCTGATTTTCACCAGGTAGACATACCTGATCTGTGGATTGGCATATCAGGTGAGGGACACAATCCTTGTAACATTAATCAAATTATGATCTAGTTTAAAAGGAAACGCACGTGACTTAAACTGGAAGTGTTTAGTTTAGCCAAACATCTGCTCCTAAAAGCCAATACGCTTCAATTCAAATTTATTTGTATGCCATTTTTTTAATACATATTGTTTAAAAAAATCTTTTAGAAGATGTGCCTGTAATGTTTAATTGTAAAATTATAAGATTATAAAATCATGCAGTTAGTTAATGACAGGTACACAGGGACTGGCGTCATCACAAATCTTCATCAAGGATAGATCTGATCTGGAGCTGAAAACAGAAGTAGCGCCGCTGCTGTTCATAGCGTCCATAAGATGGTCTCTGATCTGTTCTCTGAATGTGAACAGTCCACTGGGCTCATCTTGATGTTGTTTTTACTTTTAACACAGATAAGGACCAGGATGGCACATTTAGTTGGGTGGACAAAACTGCAGTTGAGTTTTCAAACTGGAGCCCAAATTTCCCTCAGAATTCAGCTAACCTGTGGGACTGTGGCCAGATTTACACCGGTGAGATTCTCCTTTGAACTCTTCAGATTTAAAAGATTTTCTTGAAATTGAACTGAATCAGTTTTTTCCTGTAAAAGGAAACTACGCTGGAAAATGGGAAACCGCCAACTGCTTTAAAAACCTGGGGTATATTTGCAAGATGCCTGGAGGACAGAATGTGAAGCCCACAAACGCTCCAGGTGAGCTACAGAGAGTCCGATCTGAACAAACGGCTGTTAATGCGTATTTTCAGAATGACACAAACATGCACATGCCATCAGTTTGACAGAGAAGGGTTCTAATCTCTTTCCATCATGCTGAAAAGAAAACTGGCCAATCAATGGGATTCATGTTTTTGGTCACATAACCAAAGTTGTTACATAAAACTACAGTTTGTTAGTGCTCATGTACAGGCCAATTTGCAAAACAACTACGGATAGCATAGGAAGAAGGCATCTTCTTTCAGAGAGTGATTTTGCATTTTCCTTTCAGTTTTTCATTTCATTTCCACATTGGTCTGAACCTGATTTACTGATTTGTTTTCTGCAGACTCACACTGTGATGAAGGCTATCTTCTCTTCGGTGAGCACTGCTATCACTTTGAGACAGAAACAGTCAAGAACTGGCAGGATGCAGAAAATTACTGCGTGTCTCAGAACGGACACTTGGTCAGCATCCACAAACAAGATACCATGAGCTTTCTGACAGGTGCGATAGAAGACTGCTTCTTCATCAGAGATATTAACTCCTGGTTCATTTTGCTCACAATACACTGGAAAAAATTATTTAATACAATGCTTTTGGGTAGCTTGATTCATTGAGTTCTTGCTATCTAGTTCAAAATACTTAAGGGCTACAAAGCAGGTCAAATAAAAAAGTAGAAAAAATGCCCAAGCGTTCAGGCATGGCCCTTTATGACATGTTTTGTTTTTGCTCTGATCAGCACACATGAGCAGATCTTCCTGGGTGGGTCTCAATGATATGGTCAAAGAGGGAACGTTTGTGTGGAGCGATGGAACTGAAGCGGTAAATGATCAGTCTTTAAACATACATTTGATTGCACAAAGTGAGAAAGCTTTGGTTGATGAACAATGATGAACAATGTTATAGCAGTTCTGCATCCAGTTATTTGAAGCTTCATTTAGTTTGGTGTCAAGCGTTTGAGGAGCTGGTGTGTTCTCTCTGGCCTCTACAGAACTTTCTTCCCTGGGAGACGAATCAGCCTGATAACTGGCAGAATAATGAAGACTGTGTTCACATCCGCGGCACCGAGCACCAGGACACGGGGAAACTCAACGACCTGCCCTGCTCATCCACTTACCCCTTCATCTGCCAGAAAGGTGCGAACAATCTGAGGTGTTCCTGTCTGATCCGTTGTATAATTGATTGCGCACAAAAATCAGAGCATTGTTTTAGTGACTTACGCTGGTTAGTTACACTGGTCTTTGTTGACCAGCTTTAAAGCCAACAAATCTACTCTTTCCATTGGTGAGATTTTGAGATGATATTGATATTGATTTAATTTTTCCAGCAAAAGGTCAAGGGCCACCAGCTCCCCCAACATCTGGTCCAGGTACAGTTTTGTTACTGACTCTCTCTCCTCACCAAACACTGACACATCCAAACATTTGTCTTACAGTGCATATCTGTCTCTGTGTAAGCGATTGTCTGCCTGAACTATTGAACGGATTTCTTCTCCCTCTTTTGTCAGGCTGGAATGAAAAATGCGGCTCCTGGGTCGCTGATCCATTTAACGATTACTGCTACCTGTTCGTTTCTCTGTCCATGAGGAAGTGGGCTGACGCTCGTGCGGATTGCGTGAATCAGGGTGGAGATCTCATCAGCATCACTGAGCCATTTGAACAAGGCTTCATCCAAGGTTAGTGTCCAGTTACTCCACAGACTCTAAAGGTGTTCCAGATACACTCACACTTTTCTTGTTCCCGCTCAGCTCAAGTCCAGTCGGTTCCCACGGGTGTTTCTCTGTGGATGGGAGCGCATGACTCCATCACCGAGGGAGGCTGGACGTGGACAGACGGCTCTCCGTTCCGCTATATAAACTGGGCTTCAGGTGAAGCTGTGAAAAGATTTAAGACCATAAAGTACCTTTTAAGCTGTTGTTTAAAAGAGTCAAAATCAAGCTTAATAAAGAAGATAATTGGCGCCTCTCATTCACTGTTCAAGGAAACCCTGATGATTATTATGGGGAAGACTGCCTGTCCATTTTAATCAACTCTGGAGCGTGGAATGATGATGACTGTGACAACAAGAGAGGGTATATCTGCAAGCGCCGCGGTACGTTCCTCTGCCCCTTTCTTTCCTTCAAAAATAAAACTGAGCATTAAGTATTAATGTATAGACAATAAACCTTTTCTATTTTTCAGGGAACACTCCAGAGCCTCCTCCACCACATGATGGTATGTTTGGCTTCTGTGTCTCGTGCGCCATGTCTTGTTGAATCTGTCAAATCTCTCGAGCCCTGCTGAGTTTGTTCTTGTGTTGTACTCCAGGTTTCTATACAACATACGCATGTCAGGACTCCAGCTTGGTGCTTCACTGCCCCCAGGATAGTGTCATCAACATCCAGTCAGCTTTTTACGGGCGTCTCAGTGACAAGATCTGTCCATATGGAGATGATGCCTCTGGTAAAGCACAGCATTGAGAGTGTAATTGAGAGATTTGAAGTGTTCATGCAGGATCTCTGATGGACTGAATGAACCCTGCAGGTGTGTGTACTGTTGAGGGCACGCTGGCTTTGGCCAGGAAGAACTGTGATAACAGAGAGTTCTGTTTCCTGTTCGCTCGGACGGACCCTGATCCCTGCCCCACCGTCTCCAAATACCTGGAGGTGGTCTACAGCTGCGAGCAGAATGGTGGGACACTTTTACATGAATATGAATGAAATGAATTATGACTTAAGAGGAGGAACTTCTAGTACAAAACCACACACAATAGGGTCAGTAAATGTTATTGTATTCAGTATGTGAAATATTCCCTGATTTGTGTGTGGTGTGTGTGTGTGTGTGTGTTTCAGTGTGTTTGAGAGGGCTGGGTGTGGAGGACGGGAACATCACTAATTCAATGCTCTCGGCATCAT
This sequence comes from Enteromius treurensis, assembly GCA_032275025.1. Classification (NCBI taxonomy): domain Eukaryota; kingdom Metazoa; phylum Chordata; class Actinopteri; order Cypriniformes; family Cyprinidae; genus Enteromius; species Enteromius treurensis. The sequence goes on along the minus strand of JAUCMU010000007.1, from coordinate 1,143,219 downwards.
CATCTCTCAGTGGAAAAGGGCCAGATAAAGCTCGACTGAAAGGGAACTCGTGCTGGATGCCCTCCTCTTCTGGTCTGTCTCCATAGTCACCAAATCACCCATTCTATTGCTTCAGGTATTTGAAGAAAAAATAAATCCTGCTGACGTGCAATCTGTGTTTTAGCAAACTCCTGGATTCAGGTGAATGTGGGTCAGCTGAAGAAGATCACAGGGGTCGTCATTCAGGGCTGCCCATCTTCAGATCACTGGGTCACTAAGTTTAAGATCCAGACCAGCACAGACGGCCTTTCCTGGACAGACTACAGCAACGACGGAGGGGTACACACACACACATATACATACACACACACAAACACACTACGCATAGATGTTTGGACTGGATTTAATGAAACCTCTGGGAGCTCTATCTGTAAGGGGATCAGATATGAGCTCAGGAGGTTCTGATGGTGGTTCTGTTGAAGGAGTATCCGGGTTCTGTGGATGGGACGTCTCCAGAGACACGTTTGTTTGGGAAGCCCATCTCGGTGCAGTACGTGCGTGTTCTGCCGCTGGAGTGGAATGGTCAAGTGGGGCTGCGACTGGACATTTTGGGCTGCTTACCAGACTGTGAGCTCAATCGATGCTTGATTTAGAAGATGAATTGTTGTTTTGGATCATCCTTAAAACTGAAATAGAAATATAATGAATCCCTGTCTGTCCTCAGTGTAAATTAGGACAATCTGTTTCTTTTTTTTTTTTTGGCTGTTTTATAGATGCTGTGACTTGCAGTGCAAAACCCAGCCTGGACCACTCCATAGAGAAAATAACGTAATTATTGTGTCTGAATATCTGAAACCCTGGCTTAGTCTTAATGCACTAATGATCCTTCATTCATGATCCACAGCGGCACATCTTGTGTGACTACATTATTTAACACACTAATGCAAATAATCAGTGATAGATCTGAATGTACAGAAGGTGCTGTGGATTAACAACTACTGGTCTAAATGTTCTGACTAGAAATCCTGCAGTTGTGCCATGTGTATGTTACCTTTATTATGGAAACTCATTCTTGGAGGTTATTTCATTGTGCCTTGGGTTTCCGGTTTGTTTCAGGGTTCACTGTCCTGCTGGCTGTGCCATGGAAGCATACTCTGTGTACGGGACAGACATGTATCGAGGGGTAGGATACTAATCGATTATAGCCTGACTGCTTCAAGCAACAGTACTATGAGCTCCAGCTCATTTTGTGAATTGTTTCAGGACTCTAATATCTGTGCCGCTGCGATTCACGCTGGAGTGGTTCTCAGTGACACTGGAGGAGACTGCACTCTTCTCAAAGCTGACGGTCAGAACTTTTACAGTGGATCCACCAAGAACGGCATTGTATCCAGACAGTAAGCCTCCAGTCTTCTGTGAGATACTTCTTGTTAAAGAGTGGGCTTTAGAGTGAAATACGCTGTGATTTGTGTCACAGGTTTGATGGAGTCTACTCTGTCTCGTACCACTTTACTGATGGAGGTGAGACAGTTTTCTTACTAACATCATTACTTAATTGTAAAAGTTGCTTGGTCTGAATGGCGTGTCTCTTCAGAGCTAAGGTGTTCCGGTACAGACTGGTATGAGTTTGGAGAGTTCTGCTATAAGCCGTTTGCAGAGAAAAAGACGTGGCACGGCGCGAGGACAGCTTGCAGACAGCTTGGAGGCGATCTGGCTTCGATCCTGTCTTTGACAGAGCAGAGCTGGCTGGAGAGTTACCTGTACCAGGGTACGTGTGTGCACTAACCAGCTAGCTTAGGTGCAAATACACAATAATCGTGATGGAAAACAGCTATATAAATCGGAAATAAGAGGGAAGGATTTAAGATATCACAAATAATCACAGGAGACATGTGGATGTACAAAATTGTGTTTGTGTGTGTATTAGAGAGTGTTTGTGGCAACAAGTGTATTAGTGAATGAGTGTGATTGTGTGTTTCCACACCCATGATGGTTATGTGTGCTCTTCTCTCAAAAGCCACCAGTGACGTGTGGATCGGTCTGAATGATCTGGGCTTCTCAGGTCTGTTCTTGTGGTCGGATCATCATGAGGTCACGTTCACACACTGGGCTCCCGGGGAACCCAACAATCACATGGGCTTCAGCGAGGACTGTGTGGAGATGTTCCATGAGGTACTGCTTCTACTGACAGACATAAAACTAAACAAGGGAACATAAATGTCATCGTAATGCTTTCTGTCTGTCTCAGACGGGCCGATGGAACGACGTCACCTGCACAGAGTTAAACACCTACATCTGTAAGATGGCCAAGGGTCACTATCCTTTGCCCTCTGTCCAGCCCACCATCTATGGCTGTCCTGAGGTCAGTCATGCACTCATGTCTCTAGTGATTATCGTGATCTTGACTACAGAGACAGTCTCTGCATTTGATAAATAAATAGTTTAATCTCGTCATTATACATTACCATCACTCTGTTCTCTTTTTTGATAATGTTCAGTGCTTTGCTACAAACTGAATGGTCAAAAGCGCTATAAATAAAAGTGATTGATTGATTGATCATGAGGGTCATCAGTGACCTTGACCAGTCACGCAAACTATGTGTGTGTGTGTGCGCTCTGCAGGGCTGGGATGTTTTTGAGTACTCTTGCTATTGGTTCGAGGAGGCTGCTAAAAGTCGTGAGGAAGCCAAAGTATTCTGTGAGAGTCAGAGCAGCACTCTGCTTCATATCCTGGACCTGTAAGAGTCTCAAGTTCTCGTGTTCTATTATAAACAGTTTCTGTGTTCGTGTAGTTGGTCACTCAGCTGCTGTCTCCATCTGCAGGTACGAGCAGGCTCACTTCACAGCTCTGATGAGCAGGTACTCTGGAGACTGGTGGATCGGGCTTCGGGCGAGAGGAGGGGAGGCGGGTGTCGACTATTACTGGGACAATGATGCCTTAATAACGTACACCAACTGGGGTCGCAACGAGCCAAGTAATTAATCAATTTACACCAAGAATCCTTCTGTCCTAGACATAGACCTGAGAACCACATCGCCGATCATGATCCAATCTGTTTTCACTGTACTCTAGATAACCATGCTGGATCCTGTGTCACGATGTCCACCAGCCCTCTGGCAGGATTCTGGAACAACAAACAGTGTGAAGAATCATTCCCGTTTGTGTGTGAAGCTCCTCGTAACGGCATCTCTCCACCAACTCGAGCTCCGACGCTGCCTCCGGCGACTGGGTGCGATAGCGGCTGGGGTGGAGAGCCACACTTCAGAAACTGCTACAGGGTGATCTAAGCCATGCCTTTCACTCAAAGACACACAACACAGAGCAGGACACTGTTAGGGAGCAGCGTTCACATTCACATGCACTGCACATGCATGCTGTTTCATGCTACATGCATACTGTTAGTAAGCAGCTTTATTTCACTTCGTCACATGCACACACTTCAAAAAGCTGAAGGATGCCACTTATACTGCCATTGTCTATCATAGAAAAACTCTTAAATCATGTAGATCGGGGTTGCCCAATCCAGTTCCTAGAGATCTACCTACCTGCAAAGTTCAGCTCCAAATACAACTGAATCAACTAATGCAGAGTTAGCAGAAATGCAGACTGCGCGATTTTCAAAGTAGTCGCGTCACAGATCTTTTCACACTCCATGACTATCTGGGGTATGCATTCAGTCGCTACTGTGTTCACACTGCACTATAGATCGGTGACCGGGAGTTTCACTGCGTGACTTTACAATAGGAAGAATCGGCAACAACTTTGTCTCACTACCAAGCCCACGTGAGAGGTGACATGGAAACAACGCGAGGTCACGTGTGCAAGACCTCACAAGAGTTCTCACGCGAGACTGTGATTATTATTAAAAATGACAGCAAACAGAAAAAGCTTGCCATACAAATTGCATGTGCGCTCATTTGAAACGAAAAGATGATTATATTTACCTTCTATACCTACGTAACTCCTCCCCCAACATCCCGCTGCCCTGGATGGGGCTCTCTCATTGGCTGTAGGTGATCGCAATAATTTAGAATCGCAGACAGGTCCAGATATTTAGCATGCCAAATATCTCACGGGTGTCGGTGACACGTCGGCAATTCTCTCAGATAGCATTGTGAAGTCAAAATCGGGGCTAACATCATGCAGCCTGAATTCGGCTTAAGAAGAATCTGAAGGAGCGCTTGATAATTACAGATAGGTGTGTTTGATCAAGGGTTGGAGCTGAACTTGGCAGGTAGGTGGATCTCCAGGAAAAGGATTGGGCAGTTCTGATCAAGATTGAACAGAAGTATTTCTGTCCACATCAGCAAGAAAAAAAAACAATCTTCCTGAGGAAAAAGGGGAAGAATAATCCCTACTCCATGAATACTGGGTGTGAGTTAGCTGTATGCTATGATAAGACAAAATTGGTACACTTTTTCATTGTATGTGGAAGTGTAGAGGGCATCAGGCTGATTTGTGGGAACTGGTGAAACTGTTTCTTTACTATTGTATTTTGAGGTTCATGCAAACCCTAATTAGAAGATTTTACTACTTTTGCCGCTGTCTGCAAAAACCCAGGATGAGCCATTTTTAGGGGTGATTATCACATAAGTTTTCTTTTTTTAATGGTCTTCTTGCTGATGTGTTTGTGTGGGTGATTTTCACAGCTGTTCACAGTGGACTTTGCCCAGAAGAAGAGCTGGCAGGCGGCTCGAGAAGACTGTCTTGCCCGCGGCGCTGACCTGGTCAGCATCCACAGTCCAGAGGAGGAACTCTTCCTGTCCAGCTACTCGAAGGGAAAAACCAAGTGGATCGGGCTGAGCGTCAACCCGGTGGAGGGAGGTTCGTCTGCTTGCTGGTGTTTCACTGACTGTGAGAATCACTTATATGAGGATCGAGCGGTTTCTGACCTCTCTTCTCTAAGGTTACCACTGGAGTGATGGGACGCCGGTCAGTCATACCAACTGGGGCCACGGTGAACCCAATAATCACAATGGCCGAGAAAACTGTGTGGAGATGGTGACCACTGAAAATGGGACGTCCTGGTGGAATGACCTGAACTGTGATGCCCACCAGGACTGGATTTGCATGATTGCTAAAGGAAAGAAACCCATTATACCTCCGGAGCCTCCGTCACCTGTACCAGGTGCCAGTATAATCTATTACCAACATAACCATTTCCATTTAAAAATTATGCAGCAAATACCAAAATAACACGCAAAAGTATATGTACATGTGTGTCAGAATACCTTTATTTATTGCAGGTGTTTATTGATTTTTTTTTTCTTCAGCTCCAGAGTGCGGATCTAACCCTGGCTGGAGGAAGAACAATGGCATCTGTTATTACTATAACGACACAGATATTGTGGACTTTCACATGGCCCTTGTGAGGTGTTATGAAGAGAAATCTAATCTGGTGTCCATCGCTGATGAAGTCGAGCAATCTTATGTGGTCAGCTTGGTACGGAGGCTGTGAATGTTGTACTGTTCTCGTAAGACAGCACATTGAAGATGAATGAGTGGAGATCTGTGAAAGCGCTGGTCTGATTATGTGTTGTTTTCAGGTGGGCACTGGTCAGGCGGCTGCAGCCTGGATAGGAATGAGAATGTTTGGAGTTGCTGGAGGAGAGTATCTGTAAGTCTTAAACAGAATATTATATTAAAATATAATGTTATAGCGTGACTCAGTCCTACAGAGCTGTTTCTGCGTTCAGGTGGACCGATCTGTCCCCGGTGACGTATGTTCACTGGGGTCCCGGAGAACCCAACGATGCAAACGGAGAAGAACAGTGCGTCCAGATGAACAGACATCCAGGTGCTCTAACATTCTTTTACACTAGATGCGGACCCTTAATATTAATGCACATGTTGCTGTATTTCATATTAACATACTTCATAAACACTGAAATTATTGAATGCACAACTTACATTGTTTTTGTTTTTTAACCACAGTGCTTTTGAAAACAATCCATCACTATATTCTTGGTATATAAAAACACTGCCATAATATTTCTTAATGTTTCTTTAAACGGATGCTTGTCAAAACAGGTTTGTGGAATGATGCAAACTGTGGACGTGCCAATGCTGGTTATGTGTGTAAAAAATATCCAGGAAATGACCACACGCCGCCTCCTCCAACGGCATCATGGGAGGGAAACTGCCCTGAGGGTACGGCTGACATTTAGCAACATGCATAAATTCAGACATAAACCTGTATGAATCAAGGACAGGTATTCAGTCAGCAGACTGGTCAGGGTAATCTGGTCAGAGATTTCAAAGAGACATTGTGATTTTGATTATTTCAGGATGGATGAAATTCCGCAACAAATGCTACATATTCAAAGGAAACCACCATCATCAGTCTGAGGTCAAAGCGAAGTGGACTTACGCAAGGGATTGGTGCCGAAACCAGACAGGCGATCTCGCTGTCATCGATGATCAGAATGAAAACGGTACTTCGGCAGATGTTAGAAATAAAAACAGATCTTCCTTTTTAATAGAGTTGAAGTACCCTGTTTGAGCCTAAAATTAAAATTCCTCTTTTTATTTTGATGTTAATTCTTGTTTTCTTTCATTTCATTGAACTTACTTTCTTTACTTTTTCTTACCCTCATTCAAACTTTGTTTTGTAAGCTCGTTTCACTTTCAGGGATGCCGTTTCTTTCTTTGTTTAACATCTATTGAATGATCTATATCCAGCTACAGTGACGTGTTAGATCCTTAGTGTTAGGAAACACTAGTTCATGTTGTCCCAGTGCGTGACATTTCAAACCTCCTTCCAGATTTTGTGGCTAGTTATCTCAGGGATCTGGTTGTACCCGTTTGGATCGGTTTATCTGATAGGGTGCATGAAGGAAAATTTGCGTGGAGTGATGGAGTCAGTCAGGTCTTATACACAAACTGGGCCAATAAAGAGCCAAACAACGCTGATGGGGAGGTGAGGAATTACTGTTGTGTAGACAAAAGTGTGGTTGATGGCACCTGCAGAGGAGCTGATGCTGATCTCTGATGTCTTTCTCTCAGGAACACTGCACTTCAGTCTCCCATAATCACCTGGTCACGGGCCGCTGGAACGATGAGAACTGTGACCACGAGCGAGGATGGGTGTGCACTACAAAGAAATGTACTGACTTCTTCACCCTAAACGTAGTTATGTAAACTAACTAGAAACCGGGATAAGGCTTTATATTACTAGTTACCAGAATTGTTTGACCTTTCAAAAGATCCCCCTAACTCTGTGATAGCTTGAAGTAGAGCTGTATGATTCATTTAACATGATTATCATGCACATTTTGTCAGTAAAGCCAGTTCTGTGATCAATATTAAATCTCCATCCCCTGCTTTCAGGTGAAACAGCATTTACTAGACAGAGACCTTCTGAAAGGACATGGAAACACCACATTTAATAACATGTTTTTACTCCAAACTCGCTTCATAACATCAGTAGAGTGTTTGAAATATATCCTTTTGTGAGATGATCCTTCATATAAATTTCTAGTATTCTAAGCAGTGATAAAGGTCATTATGCATTGTGTCAATTAGCATTTCATTATAGATATACTTTAATATGATAAAAGGATAAAGAACTCATATAAACATTAATGTGCCATAGTTGTGTGTTTACCATTGACAGCAATTAAATCTTCTGCTTATTGAGCTAGTTTCAGCGCAAAAGCTTCCTCTAGCCTTTGGATGAAGATTTACAGAAGCGTGTTTAACCGAAAGATACGCATGACAATCACAGCATCTGTCTAATTGCGTCAACCATTTCATTTCAATTTATTGTGTAGCCAAGCATGGAGTTTGTCCCAACTCTGACCTGTTTTCCGCAGCGAGCAGCCTCCCAGTCCCACCGCCCACCAGCTCTCCGTGTCCGTCCGGATACATCTCCTGGTACAGCAACTGCTACAAACTAGTGTCCGAGCCCAAGAACTGGGAAGAGGCTCAGCAGGCCTGTGTGAAGGAGGGAGGGAACCTGGCCAGCGTGGACATGAGCTATGACCAGGCCTTTATCTCTGCAGCCGTGCAGCAGGGCAAGACGGACAGCTGGATTGGACTCCGCCGCCTGGTACTTCCGCTCAGCTGGAGTTTAACCAGCTAACTCACATTACATAGAAGAACTCAAGCCTTTCTCTTTTCCTCCAGGCTGGCAGTGATTCGTACAAATGGTCCGATGGCTGGCCAGTGTTCTTCACACACTGGGGCCCCGGGGAGCCGACCAATCATGAGGGAGAAGGGTGTGTCAGCATGCATGCTCCCTCACTCTTCATTCAGGGCACCTGGAATGACACGGCCTGCGCCGCCGCCAAGCCCTACATCTGCAAAATCACTAAAGGTAAAGCTGACCTATCCACGCTTCATATCAGTTACATTACATTTAGCTTTTTGTCCAAATGGACAAGATAAGTAGAGGTGGGCGATATTGAAAAAATATCATATTTTTTTGGGGGGGAAAACACGATTCATGATTTTTTTTCCCCATTCTTTTTCAAGTTTTTTTTTTTATTTTGCAAATAAGAGTTAGGGGTGGGCGATATGGCAAACATTTCATATTTTTTATGATTCATTGTCATTGATATATAAATATATATATATAGATTATATATACTTTACTTAGCCCCAAGGGGAATTCAAGAACAAACAAAGAAATCAAATAGTTGTTTTTTTTAAATTGTGACCATGTTCTGCAGGATAACTTAACCATGACAAAGACATGGAGCATGAGCTACTGATATAAATATTGGTTGGATGTTTGTGGAGCGTGGGGCAAAGGAGAATTTAGACGCTATTCACAGAGACTTTAGTAACGTCATTGATTCCATTAAGCTCAGGGGCCGGTCGCGTTTGCCCAATTTGTGATCCGCTGTGTAAATCCTTCGGCCGGCCCACCGGGAAAAGTCCCGACCGTCCCGATTGCCACTCCGCCCCAGACCACAGCCATCTACACACACACACACACACACACGTATACATATACTGAATGTGTGTGTAAATACAGCCATCAATATACAGTACATGTATATTTATAAAACGTGTATGTGTGTGTGATGGTGTGGCTGTGGTCATCATCCGTGTGTAAATCATCATATGCACTTTCTTGCAAGATAGACATGGAGAATTTCTTTAATCTGATTTCTGATTCTGTTAATAAGAAAGCTATGGAAACAGTGGCTATTTGCTCAGAATTTAAACTTTTTGTGTAGGCTATCCTTTTAAAAAAAAAATAGCACTTTATTGCATTTTTCCTCTTTTTTTTCCTTAAAGAGTATTTTGTTTTCTTGTTATTGTCTGTTCAAAGGTTTTGTGGATAATTCGTTTTTGTGCCATCTGTGTGTTTTTAGATTTAGCAATAAAAAAATAAAATTAAAAATAAGGGGTTATACAATAATAATCAAATTAGTTTTTGGAGTGTGCTCAGAGTTCGGATTGCTTTCCGGCTTGACAGTCCTTGAAAAGTTTCGAAATAATTCCTTAAGTTTGGGCTTCCTTTTTGACCATTTACACTTGTGTGTGTAAAACTTACCTAATAGTATGAAAAGATTTAGAATACAAATATGAATCTTTTCCATGTCTTTTTTATAAAAAAATAAAACAACATCTATTTTACTTATGTTAATATTAGAACCTCTTAACATCATAAACAAATATTCAACATCAATATTTCACATACATACATTCAAAAAAAGGTGCAGTGTCAACATTCATTCCACAAAAAAACCATTTCAGATCAATCATCTTTGTATCTCTAAAGGAATTGGTTAGTTGGGTAAATCATGTGTACAGTTTTAAAGTAAATTTCATTAACATTGTTTATCACCTGCGAGACCAATAAATTATTATTTTTAACCCAATTAATATGAAAATCGGTCTTTTACCGATTGGTCCCCATGGACCGGAATTATCGGTCCATGGGGAGAAAAATTGTGTTTGTATATAAGAATCCAACATAAAAGAGCCTGTCTATGTAAATTAGATGACTGAATGGGAAGTTTGACATCAAAATCACATTTTAAAAGAAACTTTTTCAAAAATAAGGTTTGGAATTATACACCTTGTCTTATCTCTATGTTTAATATAATGTTTAATCCAGTTCAACTTGGAAGTTTTAGTATAAGATGTAACGAAATCAATTACATTCAAAGCTCCTTGATTAGAGGAATTACATCAAATATTTTTGTTTAAATGGTGAATCTTGTTTTTCCATCTAAAATTAAAAAGGGCTGAATCAACTTTTTAAGAAAGGATTTTGGTACATCTAATACTTCAGCAGGGTAGACTAAATGAGGTTTTTGACAAAAGAATCCTACCTTTGAGTGATACATCTCTCATGAGCCACATATCAAATCTCTTTTTAATTTTCCATGAAAGAGGTTGAAAATTAGATTGTACCCTATTTGATTGATCTTTACAGATATTGATACCAAGACAGGTTACTTCCTATCTAATTGGAATACCTTTAAATGGAAAAAGGGTACATTTTTAAATATTTCAATTTAAACTAGACACTTTAGAAAATGTTTTAAGGCACTCAACCTGTGATATATCTTTCAAAAACAGCCATATCATAATTTCTCTATCTCTAATTCTGATTCCTTGAAAAGAGTCCTTATCTTCTGCATAACTAGAAGAACTAAAAAAGGAGCCGCCAGATCACCTTGTTTAATACCTCTGGGAATATTAAATCTGTGAGTTGTTCCCTATGGAAGTTTAGCTGAACTATTACAATCATTATATAGTGTTTGCATTGCTCTGTTAAAGTATAACCAAAACCAAAAAAATCTAATAAATCAAATAGAAAATCGTGTTTAACAGTATTATATATATATATATATATAGAGAGAGAGAGAGAAATTAGATCTAAATCTCATCATTTATGTAATCCTTATAATCAATTACATCTAAAATTAATCTGATATTATTACTAATATGTCGTCCTTGCATAAAGCCTCTTGCAAGATACTTTTCTTTTCCAAATGAATTAAATACGAGCGCCTGTCTCCAATCTCTCAACAGAAAAGCCTCCGTCGACGCCGGCTCCTGGAGACGGAAAATGTTTGATGGGCTGGCAGCCATACGGACGTCACTGCTACCTCGTATACGATGGAAAAGAGGGTTACTCGTGGCCATCGGCGAGACACATCTGCCAAGAGGTGAATGGAGGTGAATTAGCCTCAATTCACAGCCGGGCTGAGGTGGAGTTCATCAGGAACATCAACTACACCAAGTACCACTACATCTGGATCGGCCTCACACGAGGAGGCTCATGTACGCAGCTCATCCCTCGCTCTTCCTCTGCTTTCTGATTCGATGTGCTGATCTTCTGCCCCTTCTGATTGTAGATGAATGGGCCTGGACGGATCTTTCGTCTCTGGGCTTCACAAACTGGGCTCCTGGAGAACCCAACGAAGCATTTCACGATGGTGACGTGACCAAAGAGAACTGCGTGGAGATGTATCACGACGGCACATGGAACGACAACAACTGTTTGCAGAAGAGAGGCTTCGTGTGTCGACACCGGCAGTGTATGCTCACCTCACTGATCCACTCTCAAACTCTCACACCATACATGTTTATAAGAGCTAACAGCCCTGACGATCCAGATACATAACCTTTAGACAGACACAGCTCAAACTCAAACACACGATTCAGAGTCCTGTGACTGAAAAACCCATCCAGTCCAGAACCGACAGTCGGTTCCATGAGTCCATGCCCTGCTTCAAACTGAACTTTCTCTTGTTTACAGATTATGTGACCGATGATAATGGGCCCGTCATCCCGACTGACCCGTCAGCGAGTGAGTTGACGATGTGTTGAGTGTTTTACTGACACACACTGTAAGTGTTGTTGTGACGGAGGTGTTGTTTGTGACGCAGCGGACGCCGGTCTGATCGCCGGGGCTGTTATCGGAGCCATCGTCTGCTCAGCGCTGATCCTGGCCGCGATGTACTACATCTTTGGTGTGAAGGGCGTAAAACCTGGAGATATCAGCTTCCTCAAACACGAAACCAAGACTATTGATGTGGTAAGTTCTGTGATCGATGACTTGGCGTCTGATTTGATCTTTTAACGGAGCTGAACGAGAAAATGTTGCTTGACCGGTGTTCAAAACACAGTTTACTGGATTTAAAGTGTTTCTGTCAACAGCCTGCGTTCACCAACCCCAACTTTGCTGGGGAATCTGACACATGAACCGTGGGAGATTCCTCTGGATCTGTACAGGAACTAAAGCACTGAAATATGGTCAATCAGCACCGAAACGGAATCATACCGTTGTTTTACTTTTTTGTATGCATTTTATTTTTCTTGTTCACTTTTTGTCAATTGTTTTTAAATATGCACGTTGTTTTTAAAAATGCATTGTTGTGGTAATGTTTATTGTCTGTACAGTTGTTTCTTGAAATAATTTCAAAATAAATATATTTACTAAACGGCATTAGAAAGTTTTCACAGCTTTGACATTGTGTCTTTTGATTGGCAGCTGGTTGTCTTTTTTATAATCATTCAGGTAGTTAAAAAAGTAAAGAAATTCTTTATCCTACCCTTTATAATTTGGTTTAATATAAAACTGTCAACATTAGAAGTGGATCAAAAACATAATCGAAGCTGTCCTAACAGAAGAATGCATTTTGGTCTTTGATCCGATTCAATGGTTGTTAATATATGTTTTCTGTTCTGTCTTTCTATTTTCACATCTTGTGAATAAGCTGTATGTTACATAATCGCCTCCTAGGTGACAAAAAAATAAAGAGTGAATGTGGATAATAAAGATTTTATTTAATTCATATCCAAATGGATTCTGAGAAAACCGATCTTCAGTTCTCCGTAATGATGTCAACTGAAAAAAAAAAAAGAAGGCGGCACAAAAGCTCCAGAATGTGACACACAAAGCCACTTTCAGCGAAGATTTGGCAATAAATAATCTAAACAGTGTGATAAAGCTGTAGAAAGTCAACCCAAACTCCCGCATTATAGGACATAAAATAAATACAATCTCATTTTGATAATCTATTTCAACAGTGAATTTTATCTTCCAAAGTTTGCAGAAAGTAAATCATCATTTGAGTGTCAATCAATGTCTGCTGCTCTGGACCCAAGACTAGGAAAGAAAGGAAATACTGATGGACAGGAAATACTGCTCTAGTGCTCTATTTAGAAAATTACAAAGGATTTGACCAATGGGGCGTCACTAGCTAGAAGAACAAGCGGCCCGGCCAATCAACAGGCTCAATGCTGTTCTGAAAATCAATTCTGCACTTGGTCATAAATTATATAATAGATATCTGTTAATGCAAATAAATACACGAATGCCTCCCCACCTCCAAAAATAATAAATAAATAGAAAACTGACAAAAAAAATCAAGATTAATGAGAAACAATCGTGAGGAAAAACTCCAGAGGTCAGGCCCATCAGCTGTACATACGAACAACTACGGCATGAGTTTCCGTGAGTGCCACAGTTTTCCTAATAGGTCAAAGGTCACCTGACAATATAAAAGCTAGAAGTAATCACACTCACTCTATTTAGTGTTTGCTTGAGTTGATCAGATCTAAAGGAGCCTTCTGCGCTGACAGCGTGTGTGTGTGTGTGTGTGTGTGTGTGTGTGTGTGTGTGTGGACTTTGGCCTGGACACTGGGTGCAGTGTCCTGTGGGTTGTTTCATTGAAGACGGAAGACCTTCATGATATTTACCGTCAGATTGACCTGCAGCTAAAGCAGTTTAAAGAGGCTGATCTTTTGATCTGATCATAGTGCAAATAAATAAAAGCTGCCACACCCTGTGCTCTCCTCAGGCGGTCAGCGAGGCTTCTGTGAGTCGAGTCTGATCCAGTGCAGTCCGTGTCGAGCATATCGCACTAAAGCGCTGATGGAGGACATCAGGCTCAGAGGTCCGACGGTAGAATCCAGCTCTCGCAGCAAACCTGCAAACCAGAACACCACATGTTCATGAAACTAACCCTAACGCAATCGTAAACGGAACTGAACGGAAAAGGACACACACACACACCCCGAGCATTGGTCAGGGTTAGGCAGCAGTTGGGGTTAAATTAGCAATTTTGTGTATTTGTATTTGCAAATCGCAAGTCTTTAAAAAGTCTATCAATAAAAGTATCTGAAAAAGATTACTCTGAACAATACATTGACTTACATTAAATAAAGACAAAATAAATCAATAAAACAATAACATACGGTCCAATGCCATGTCTCAAGTCATGTGAATGAATCATCTTATAACAAACAGGCATCCAATACTGACTTCCGGAAAAGGGGAATAACCAATGAAATTTGAGATTACGACTAAAACAACAAGCCCCGCCCCATGACTGACAAAAATAAAAATGTGTTAGCGCGAGCAGGTGAGAGAAGGTCGAGCTCAGTTGAGATTCCGATCGGCCCAGATCGACCCCCCTCCTCTAAAAAACACTCTCCGGTTCTACACGATTCACATGAATGACCCAACTGACAATGAAAAAGGATTGTGTCCGAAAAGCGACACGTTTGCAGGTATGCACTCTTATAAATGAATGGACTGATGGCATCGCTAACCCTAAGCCTACTGTATTATGAACTCAGAGACATTCAGCTGTGACTTTGAACCCCGGCTCACCATTGCCTCCTAGAGCGATCTGGTCGGCCTGCTCCCAGACGTCGTGAGCGGTCAGGAGGAGTGCGGTGATGCTGACGTACGCCGCTGCCATCTGCTGGACCGGCTGAGGAATGAGCAGCGAGCCGCTCCTGCAGAGACAAACACAGCGGTCAGGAGAAGACTCAGCGGTCTGAGCCGAGGACTGCAGACAGGACGCTCACCTAGACCCAGAGGGAGACGCAGACGACGAAGAGCTCTGCAAACAAACACAAACATTGTGAGGCCTGAGTCAGTGGTCTGAGAGAACAGCAGGACACGAGAGGAAGCACACACCCTGAAGTGATCGGACAGTGTCCGTGAGTGTCTGAGCGCCGGTTCTCGTCTGGAGCGGAACATGGCCATCTGCAGCAAAGCCTGGCACCGCATGCTGAGGACAAACACAGGTCAGACGAGTTCAGACTCACACCCCCGTCTCTGCCCTCGGTTCTTACCACAGGATGCAGAAGTCCTTCTCGTGAGCGCTGGCCGCCGGATCCGTGTAGTTCTTCAGCTTCAGGATGAACCTGGACACACGACAGCATCAGCAGCCAGTCCAAGCATTGCTGCTAGGGATGTAACGATTTCATCGATATCACGATAGCAAAACTCTCCACATTATGGAGGTAAAAAGATTTGAAAGGTATTCCAGGCAAAAGAATGACCTCTTAGAGCTGCTCCTTACACACACTCAAAAACAAAACCATTGCTCATTACACACTCATCGAGATATTCCTGAAAATATACATTTTTGCCATATCGCTGTTTGGCCTGTTCAATAAAAAAACTTCTGCAGGAACAGTGCAATGTCAACTCCAAAGTAACTTTTATTTCTATAGCGCTTTTAACAATACAGATTGTAGCAAAGCACTGACGACAGTCACTAGAAATCAGGTGTCCCCAACTAAACAAGCCAGAGCAAGCCAATGTGCAAAAAAGGTTAGCATATAGCCCTGTTTTCATTTTGAACTCTCAAAGTGCATTAGATAAAAAAATGTTTTTTTAATAGTGAGTTTTTGATATCGTTCCATCCCAAAGGTTTCAGTGAACAGCAGTAGATTCTCACCTGATCAGGTCCACCGTCTCAGAGAACATGGTGTAGGCAGATTTGGGCGTCTGCGGTTCCGTCTGCATGGCCTCGGCACTCTCCATGAACGACAGCGCCGCCTCCAGGTAACGCAGAGCTTTAGCCATCTTATCAGTCTGAGCAACAGAGAAACACGGTCAGATCGAGCGTGGAACTCACCGCACAGCAGTCTCAACCAAATGCTTGATAAACACCGTAGCATCTGCTTTGTGCTTCAGCTTTTTGGCTTCCTTCAAATGATCTTCCACCGAGAGTTTCCTGGGAACCAGAGGTCAGAGGTCAAGAAACAGAAACACTGCGTGGCGAGTGATGAAGCCTTAAAAGCACTTGTTTACGTTTAAGCTGACATGCTGGTGACATCACTGGTATCACATGGCTCTATTAGAAGAAGCGTGTGAATAAAGCAGCGACACACACCTGCGATCGGGCAGCAGCGCTCGTGCTTTGGCAACAGGAGCTTTCTCCAGGTCTTCCTTCTGGCTCTTTACGATTTTCTGGGCCATAAAAACATTACATTCATTACATCAAAGCAGTAATCCCAAGAGAAATCTGAAGTGAAGATATCTGCGGTACCTTCCCACGAGTCTCTGATTTCTTCCGTCGGCCGTCAGGAACTGCGGCGGAGTCTCTGTCCTGAGGAATACCTGAACTGTGTTGCACACTCTTCTTCTTCTTCATCATCTTGTCACTGCTCCCGACAGCTCTGATGGAAACATGAAGAGCGCTCAGATCAATCTGACAGAGACTCTCAGGTACTTTCCATTCTGAATCGGAAAAGTACCGCCGCTCACGTCTCATTAATTAACATCACCGCATCAGAGCAACGGACACTGGATATTTTATTGGGAAAGATGCACAAACACAATTAACAAGCCAAACATTTGTTCAGTCTGAAACATTAAAACAGTCTAGCGACGTCAAGACTGCATTTGGTTTTGGTTGGCGGAAGATGTTCATACACCTGTATTTTTCAAAACAAGAGCATCATATACCCCCAGACAGCATCAATATAACTTTATTATAAAAGTATTATGTATTTCTATGTGTGTGTGTATATTATATCTACATACATATATATCGATACGATACAGTAGTGTCACGGTTCGGTATGTTTTTGATACGGCAAAAATACAATTAAAAAAAAAGAGAATTTCTTAGATTTTTTTATTTATTTATTGGAACTAACATAATATGACCTTGTTTTTCCCCGCTTTTCTTTTACTTTGAACAACAATGGAGCTATACTTCACATAACGTCTGGGGTTTCTTCTGGGCAGCAAATAAAGTGTTTTGGAAAAGTCAGGCTTGGGTGGTATTTATTGATTAATTAAAACTTAATAAAAAGTAGATCTGAGACATTTCAAATCGTGAAAGCTGAGCGTCCCGTGTTCGTAGACCGTGCGCGCCATCCACTGACATCCAGGGCGC
>JAUCMU010000007.1:1105299-1120654 GCA_032275025.1 Enteromius treurensis | reverse complement strand
GATGGCGGCCGCATTTCTCGTCAGCGCCAGTAGGGAGTATCGGTCGATGGGGCGTCTACTCTATATATGTCTATGGTCCCAGGTCTTCAAAATGCCAAGGTGCAGAACATAAATTTAAATACAAATCTTCTAACGGTGTTGTTTATTGTTCTCAGACAGACAAAAACTTGATAAACTGTGTTTCCTAGAAAATGCGTTTTACATAGAAAAACCCCGGAAGGCCGCTGCCGCTATCTAGACTAACATGGACTTGCAATGGTCCCACGACGTAAGAAATGCTACATGCACACTTGGGATCTTCACACCCACTTGAACACTTGGGTCAAACACAGGAAATAAATCATTTAAGTAGTCAAGTGGTCAAGTCAAAGTAAAAGTAGCTTTATTGTCACTTCAAGCATACACAGCAGATGCAGTACACAGTGACCTGAAACAACCGTCCCGGCCGGACCAGAGGTGCTACACAGAACACAGTCAACTGCAAGCGTGGGTATTTGGACCAAGCCTAAAGTGATTATCAGTGTTCACTGAAGGTCAAAGGTCATCGCGCACACACACCTGCAGTGGATGGACGCATGTAAGACGTGTCTGTGTGTCAGATTCAGATGAGTGAATGTGTTCTGAATTATCTTAAGCACTAACACACACACAAGTTCCCAGCACACTGATCTTAAGTTTGAAAGCAATCATTAATTCATTTATGAGGACTAAATCAGCTCATTTGAGTGTGTGTATGTGACTCATGAACACACACTCGCGTGTCTGCGTCAGTACGTTATTTACTCATGATGATGTCACTCCACTTTTATTTAGTTTGTACTCATTCGTGTAATTATGTCATTGGTGCTTCAGTTAATTCAATCCTAAAAACTCCAGTCTGTTTTATAACTTATATCTGTCTGTGTCTCGTGTGTCTGTGTGGATTTGGTGTGTGTTTATAGACTTTGAGTGTTTACTTGCGTACAATTTCCGCATTTTGAGATCGTTTTTCCCGAGTTTTCTCACCTGCTCATTCTCGCTCTGTACTGTCCGCTGTGAGGCGCCGGTTGTCGGTCGCTCATGACGACACGATCTGCCGATCTATCACATTTCTTCAAATCTAGAACTCAACGCTGGTCTCCAGAAATCACGGTTTGACTGAAGCGAGCTTGCGAGCCGAACGGAGCTCCGCGGACGCGTCTACTCCTGAGCGCGGGTCACACGATGCAAGGTGCTCCGGATCAAACACACTCGATTTAACTCTATATTAAATAACAGATTCCATTTATTAATGAGCTCATATGTATTTATAAGTTTATACGTTTTAATAATTAAACATTAATTTGCATTATTATTTAATATCATGACGTGACGCGTACCCCCCCCGCGCAGTATGACATGGTTCCGCTCAACGCTCCTTTTATGGGCGTGTTCCTGCAGGAGCGCGCACGCCGGCGAACACATCATCACGTTAGCGCAGTGATAATAAACAGCATACGTGTAAAACTAGATAGTAAGTGCTTACAGGCAGCTTTAAATAAAACAAACAAAGGCTAAATAGCTACATAAAAGCGTTTCTTTAACAGAATTTGATTGTCATATTTATTTGCACTTTTGCTCTGAGTTGCCAGTTTGTCCTGCTGTGGTAGATTAAAGTAAAGAGATATCAAGCATGAAACTTACTGAATAAACCTAAAGAATGATGATGACGATGATTGAGTGCTCAACATATGTGATATAAGAGTGTGTGAGAGACTTGAATTTTCTCTAATAGTTGTGATTTACTGTTGCTCAAGCTATTGTTTGGTTATTTGATAGGTTTAAAATCTACCTCAGTCATTTTGAATTAACATCAAAATATCATAATAATATAAAATCACTACAGACACAGAAATTAGCTTCCAGATTTTTATTAACAAAATATATATCTATATGCTGGAAAATAAAATGGGGTCATAAACTACATTCTAATGCTATATTTGTATTGGTTAACTAAATGAAAAATGATTAATAAAATAGAAAGGCAACAAAGGTAAATTACAGTGTATATTTTAGATTTAATGCATATTAAACTGAAAAATGAACACAGATTACTGAAACATTAACTGAAACAAATTGAAACCCTCTAAGAGTTCATCTCTCTAAATCTTTGTGTCTTATGTTTATGGATTGATTCAGGAGTTGTTCAGACTCGTGTTATTTGTTATGATGACCAGAAAGGGTGGGCACTGTAGACGGTTTCCCATGATGCCTGTGAGCCGGACACAGAGCGGCAGGTGTCTCCGGTGTGTCAGGTGTGTCAGATGCGGTGTGACGGCGAAGCGAAGGCCGCAGTCTTCTGGGACGATTGACCCAGAGTCATGGGGCTGGACGGAGATCAGCTGAGTCGCAGAGTTGGTGTGAATCTGAATCGATTCTCCGTTCGGAACAGATTCATTGACTGACAGTAAAACTAAAACTTCATCCCATGTGCTGCATCTCGTGTGAATTAGCCAGCAGAAGTCCCCCGAATTACCTGCAAGAAGTAAACAGTAAACATTTAAAAAAGGGGGGGATCAAATTAATGCTCTCTTCAGCAGCATGTTTCCATTCAGTCATGCTGTAACTAGTGGAAAAACTAGTAGACTCTCTCTCTCTCTCTATATTTATATATATATATATATATATATATATACTGCTGTATGTTTTTAAAGGATTCTCTTCTGCTCATCTATATTTATTCAATCAAAAATACAGAAAAAAACTGTAGTATTGTGAAATATTAATATAATAATTGTAATTTCTAATATTGTTCCCTAGTTTTCTATTTAAACATACTTGAATGTATTTCTGTGATGCGCAGCTGTATTTTTAGCATCATTAATCCCGTGTTCAGTGTCATGTTCCTTCGGAAATCATTCTGATATACTGATTTTTTTGCTGAATCCGTTGTGCTATTTCAGGTTGTTGTTTTGGAACATGTGATAATTTCTGCTTTGATTTGTTAATAAATGGATTTGCTTTTCATTTAAGTCTTCATTTAACACATCCCTCCCGAATAACAGTATTAATTTCTTAAAAAAAAAAAAAAAGAAAGACTAAATTTACTGACCCCAAAGTTTTGAATAGATTTGTATACTGTAACACATTTCTTTTTAAAATAACTTGTGTTCTTTCTAACCCTTTTAACAATCGGAGAATCCTTAACGTGCCCCTGTTACTCTGTCTTTATGTTTCTTTGTGTTTATTATTACCTGTCAATTAAAAACTAGCCTTGGGCTAAATCTGGTACAAGGCATCACATGGAAACATTTATGCTCAAATTTTCCATGGTTACTTTTGTAATAACGTTTAATAATAAAAAAACAATGAAGCAGCACAATGGTTTCCAACGCTGATTTTTGATTGAACAGATACAGCTTTGATTTGCAATAGGAACTTTAAAAAACAAAAAATTCATGCCAAACTCTTGTCCCAATACAAACACACACACACACATATGCATATGACAGTTGTTGACTGAGGTCATTGTTAAACTAAAATACCTTATAATTTGCATATAGTGTATAAGTGTACTATTTGTTTTCCTTCTTACTAGACTATGAACCCTGGAAGAGAGCCTGGTTGGTTTGGTTTGAGTCTTACCGAGCTGCGAGTCTCTGAAGCGGACCGTGAGCCTCTGCTGTCTGTCTGCGATCTGTCGGTAAGAGAGCACCGTACAGCTTAGCACACACTCAGACGGCATCTCGGCGTCCTTGGACATCTCAGAAACAATCTCGTCCTTGTCCAAACACTCCCAGGTGTTCTCCTGAGCAAACACACAGAACATGAGAGAAAGCAGCGCTGCCCAGCGCAGCCAGGACGATTTCACACAGGCCATGCTGAAAGGACGAGTCGTTCCTGCGTCTGTTTGCTTGTCCTCTCACTTTAGTGTTCAAGGTCAGACGGCCCGGGTCTGTGGAGTCTGTCTGAATCCAGGAGGAACAGAGAGTTGTTCAGGCTCTGCACGCTTTTACTGAGTGCGCAACAGCCAGACACACACACACACACACACTTTCAAACACCGTGTGCCAATAAACTTCCAAAATAAGCCGCTCTTTTCAGAAATGCACTGAAGGAAACCTGTGTCTGCAATCTTTACTAACCACTGTTCAAAAATGTTAAATAGACCCTTTATGAGGTGAAGTAAAGACATCACATCCATATGCAATGAAAGTTTTCTTTAATAAAACATTCTGCCGATACATTTGATATGAAGTATAAATCTTGTTGAATACTAGCAAAACATGCATGTGAAGGTGTTAGTTTGTCATTCCTGGATTACATTTAATGGTTTTGATATTTTCCAATACAGTGGTGTTGAGCTTACAACATGGAAGTCAAGTTTGGAAACATTCAGATTATTATTATGCTGATTTATGACCAGATGGTTTTTGCAAACACGCAGTCGAAATGTTCTTGCTGGAATGTGCATTCGATTCTTGTCTTCAAGATTTCTGCGTTTCTGGCTAACACCTCATTTGAGGAATAGCTGAGATTAGAATTTGATTTAAAGGACGGTCATTTTGGATGTAACACTGTTTGGACCCGCTCAGGGAAAGGTTTGGCAGAGCTGCTCGATTGCATGTTTTCAGGGAACATTGGCTGGCTGCTGAAGCCGCAGCACCATAAAAGCCTGAAGTTAAAAACAGATTTGGCCTTGAACTGATTTATAACAGAGGGTCCATTGTGCATTTCTGTGTAAGTCAAATAACAAGCTTAGATAGAGGAACCTTCTTGGCTCTTCTGAGAACTTTTACGAGTCCACCCTTACAGCCCACAAGAGTCTGAGAGTCTGACTCCCAGCAGCAGTAAAAGTCAAAAGATGCTAAATATGTTTGATTAGCTATAAACCTACAAATCCAAAAAGCTCTACTGCATTTCTGTGGCTCTGTGTCACATGACCCTTGGGTCAGGAAGGCTTTCTAGGATGGGGTCATGACCTCAGGGTCCTGCCTGTGCTCTCCAGGGTCGCAGGCGCACTCATGGGTCAGACTCAGCGAGGACAGAACCAAACCGCTCCAGCTGTCCATGTAGAGGATCGGGACGGTTTTGTGAGTGGTCGGCTTGCAGCACTGTGGGAAGACAATTAAGATCTGAGCCAGAGATAAGATCACACTATAAGTCCTTTACACAATCTGGCATGTGCTTAAAATTGAACTGGAAATGAGGTGCTGGGTGGTTGATTAATCATCTGAATCAGTCTAAGGCCTGTAGATCAGAGGAAAAATGTCTGTGTAAAGCATTTCTGAACAGATGAACTGACGATGATGAAGACGTAATGCACCTGCGCAGATGTGTCTGCGCTCTCAGAAGAGCAGGATCGGCACTGGACGAAGGTGATGCTCTCCGGATAAACCACCCAGTGCTCCCAGCCCAGATCTGGTGCATTTACACAAGAGAAGACATGCATGATGAGCCCAGTGTCATACGAGACCAAAAAAAGAAATGGTGTCAAAACATCGCTTTGATAAAAATGAAGTATTAATACATCATGCTCCTATATACTGTAGCTGCACAGCCTTTCATTTCAGCAGGTAGACGCATCTGATCGCTCACCTTTAATGAAGACCTGACAGGAATGTTTGCAGCAGCTTGAGTTTCCAGACTCCTCTGGGAATGTTGAGTTACCTGCTAAACAGACAAGAGATCAGATATAGCAGGAAGCGGTCTGCTCTGGTCTTCCATGGGCTTAGGTACCTGTTGAGGATGGCAGGCTGCTTCTGAAGCGGTCTTTCCACTGCTCACGCAGATGATGCATCTTCGACACAGACACGCGAGGCTCCTGCTGGAGGTTTAGAGATTCCAGAAGGATTTTTCTGATTTCCAATTCTTCCTTGCATCTGTAAACAAACAAAAAACCCAGAGTGTTACCATGCCTCTGCAGACCAAGTGTGTGTGCATCTCTCAACCGCAGCCAAATGTTTTGGAGCGCAGCCGTGTGCCCGGCGAGATTGTGAAGGCTCAGCGTTTGACCTGTAACAGGACACCGGAGGAGCTCATTTATACCTCCAGAGCTTAATACGCGTCTTTGCAGTCAACCTGAGCACCGCAAACACTGCAGTAAAATCCAGACGAAGACAAGCTTTCTTAAGATATCCAGTAATTTACTTCAGGTCAGTCAGATCGTCCGAGTCTCAAATAGAAAGAATAGCATGTTATTGTAAATTCGCCTTGTGCCCTTTGCCCTCAAATATCAGCTTTAATGTCTATCAAATCAAAGACCTGAAGTGAACCTGGGATCACAGACAGAGCGAATGAAACTGAAACTCCCCAAAACCCCCCAATAAACAAAAGTGCAGGTGATTAAAACAGGATACCCTGATCCCATCATCATGACATTGTCTATCTTTAAATGGTCAGCTCTTACCTGTAGACTCTGACAGCAGATGTCTCAGGTGAAGGATGGAGAACAAACGTCTCTCCGAGAGGACTCCCGAACAGAACGGCGACGACACAGAGCAGCAGACGCATGATGAGCGGAACGGATGGATCTTTTCTGAAGCAGCCTGGGAAAGCAGTCATTTATCTACTCTGGCCGAGCTTGGCCTTGGAATTCTTTACACTGTTTTCACATCGAGGAAAGGGATTGTGTTGAAAAGGAGGTGGAGAAAAAAGGTGGAACTGAGAAAAACAATATCACACGGTTACACATTAACAAAGATGATAAGTTCCAACCTGCGGGAAGACGGATGAAAAATGTGAAAAAGGTCAGAAAGAACAGCAGTAAAGAAAATAAAGAAGCCATTCATGAAACATGAATCTGCATCTGTAAGATACGTGATCGTGCCTCGATCCCAGAACAAGTGACCGTTATCTTCAACTGGACGCTGAACACACAGACTGAACTGTTCAGTGTGTCCTGCAAGAAAAAAGTTTGAAAATCAAATAATTATTTGAGCTACAAAAGTGCAACTCATTAGAATATCAATACCCTAACGGTGAGAACGGTCATTGGTAAGCCCCAGAGAACCTTGAACCAGGTCTATAGTTGCGTTAAGAAATCTGAGTGCATTTTCAAAGATGTTACTCATGCTTTGAGTTAAAAGACATCATTTAATGCCAGAGAGAAACATCTATAAAAATGCATTTATACTTGCAGTAACTGGAAGTGTACAGCAAAGGTGAAGCGATCTGATATCTGTGTGGTTTTAATGTTATGTATGTTTGAGGTCAGTGCTGTTGTCAAAGACAATTTTCAACCGTTGGGGTTGACATGAATTTCCAGTGGTTTCCCAACTTTTCCAACTCTTTGTGATGGCCTAAAATATCGCAGCGGTTTAGTAACTCTTTGCAAGACTGCAAGAGCATATTGAGGACTGGGGTTATGGATTACTAATCAGTCAATGTTTAAACATGAGAAGCACATGTTCTGAAATTTATTATACTCTTCAGGTCATTTCTCACGAGAAATACAAAGCTGGACATTTTGTAGCATCTGTAGTTTCTATTCTGACCACAGATGAACCGAATCAAAGCAGCACAGGCCGTGTTTGTCCTTGAGTCCGTCCTGCTCTCACTCCTTGCGTCAGGAGGAATTCCAACACCCGTGTGTGAACGGCCATCTAAAGAAAGAAACAACTGTTAATCTGCCATTCTGAGGAACTGTGTCATTTTAGGACAACTTATAAGACATTTCATTCACTGCTGACCTGTCAAGAAACGTTGTTTTCTGGCGTAAACTACTGCACCTATTAGTCACACCCTGTACGCTTTTAACCCCTCTTCTGAATTACAGCGTGCCGCGTTCATTTAGTCTCATCACAGTACACTGATAGATAGCGCAGAACAGATCTAATCTGGTAGAACTCAGTTGATTTTACAATAAAGCCTATTAGCAGTGATGAAGAAACACTGATGTGTTCATCGTTCTCAGAGATGGACGCCGGCTCAAACACACGGAGGACTTTAGCAGCTCTTTATCCATCTATTCTGGGTTGGAGCCGAGCCGCGGTATTAACCCTAATCCAGCCGCAGCGTGTTGTTTTGATGAAGCGGTCACGCGGATCGGCTCCAAATCTCACCATCTGTTCATTGAGAGTGAAGTTAGTCACACATCTTCATCGGCTCTGCTGTCATGAAAGGATTCTGACCAACCCTCAGCAGGTGAGCGTTATAGAGCTAACCTACTCTGCATACCCCAGGTATGAGTAACAATGAGTCAATCTCACATTATTTCTGCTTTTCTGTGATGTGAAGAGACTCCTTCATAAATGTTTAAAAGTTAAATTCAGATTAGCAGAATCAGACACATGAATGAATTCATAGGTGTACTAACAGCTGACTGACGTGACATGGGATGCGGAGTCACGAAACCAAACCAACTGCAGCTGAAACCATGTGATCGAGGTGCGTGAAGATGATTCCAAAATATCTGCCACTGAATGAGTGAGAGACACAGCTTACATTGCTCTCTCTCTCTCTCTCTCTCTGTCTGTCTGTAGGAAACATCTCAGTCCCAGGTAATTCCTCCTCATCTATTTCAGTAAAAGTCTCTTTGTCGATCGTCAGTTAGTGTTAATGAACATCAAACACTGTTTTTCTTGGTTTCTCTCACATGCAGCAGCTACAGGTCAGACACATCACATGTTTCTGTGCGTTTGAAGAAACATCACCGTCTCTCCTGACTGTGTCTGTCTCTCTCCCTACATGTTTCTCTCTGTCTGTCTGTCCGTTCATCTTCTCCCTCCATCTCTCTCTTTACCTCTTTGTCTCTGTCTCCCTCCATCTCTGTGTCTCCGTAGCGATGCGAGCGGCTCTGCTCATCCAGCGCTGGTATCGTCAGTATGTGGCGCGGCTGGAGATGAGACGCCGCTGCACGTGGAACATCTTTCAGTCGATAGAGTATTCTGGACAACAGGATCATATCAAGGTGAAACACCATGGATCTTCTACTCAGATACATCTATCACAAGCACAGAGGCCTGGTATTGCACTAAAAGTCTTGTTAATGTTTTTGCCTCTCTTTTGGGTGCTCTATGTGTTTCTGCAGCTTTATAATTTCTTCGGTTACCTGATGGATCATTTCAGTTCTGCCGACAGCCAAAGTAAGAAGCAAGTTCCTCAGCTTTGTGTGATCTGATAAAGTGCTCAGGGTAACTGAACATGCGTCTGTCTCAGAGAATCTGGTCTCTCAGATGTTTGGCGAGAGCGAGGTGTTTCAGGAAACGGAGTGGGAGAGACACTTCTGTTATAAAGACATTGAGGTTCCAGATGTCTACACCGGCCCGCATCTCTCCTTCCCTCTGAGCATCTCCAATGTCACAGAGCTGGTGCATGCCTTCAAAAACAAACAAGTACGGTCATTCCTGTCGAAGCAGCTTTGTGTACATTAATAAATCAGTAAATGAATCTTTCAGCGGAAGCTGTAGGAGTGCATTTACTGTCACCTGAACACTTTTCTCAAAACTAAATTTGAAGACTAACACTTACGGAAGTTCAGCTACTTTGTGTTTATTGTGTGATTTTTTACATTTGATATTATTCTTATAGAAATATTAGAAAAGTTTTTTTGTAATTTGAGACAAACGGGAACTGTCTTCCTCTCTCTCAGAAGCTCCATGCACGTTATGTGCTGCAGCTGCTGGGAAAGACCTGGACGCTCCTGCGCTTGATGCCCAACATCAGTCACGTTGGCACCTGCAGACACAAGGAGATCACTATCTGTGGTGAGTGACACACTCACACTGCTTTCTCAAGACATCTCACGATGTTAAACTGAATTCTTTGCTACTCATGCAGGCGACTTGCACGGCCATCTTGAGGATCTCCTGTTGATCTTTTACAAAGTCAGTAAAATTTCACATTCAATTCATAGCATTCGAATGTGCCAGTAACAGATTGTTGTACATTACTAGAACGGTTTTCCTTCGGCGGAGACACCGTATGTCTTCAACGGTGATTTTGTGGACAGAGGGAAAGAGTCTATAGAGATCCTGCTGGTGCTGTTTGCGTTCCTGTTGCTGTATCCCCACGATGTGCATCTGAACAGAGGAAACCACGAGGACCACATCATTAATCTGAGGTGCAGATCATATGTGTTTATCTGCGTTTGTGAGCAACAAATTCAGGTAGAAATGCATCTAAAAGTATCGATTTATGTCCATTTGAAAATGGAAAATCTTGTTTTCATGCAGATACGGCTTCACTAAGGAGGTTCTGGGGAAATATCAGGTGAGCTGTCCTTCCACCGCTCGTCTCTAAGGCAGTGTGTCAGCCCAACCCTGCTCCTGGAGGAATAACGTCCAGCAGAGTTTAGCTGCCAAACGTTTCCACTGATGAGAAGACCTTCGTTAGCTGTTTGGATGGCTTTAATTAGGATTAGAGCTAAACTCTGCAGGACTGAACACGCCTGCTCTAAGAGGATTTGCACCTTCCTCTCGTCTGTCCATGCACACATCCACAGACCATTTCTCTGCATGAGCAAATAAGAACTGTCAGCAACGCTTCAGATTAATTTACATACAATCTTATAAATTAGAAATTATAGAGGGGTTAAAACACCTGTTAATTTAGACCCATTCACTCAAAAAAATTATTCTTTGAACTGACTTAACTCAGTTATGTAATCATGCACCCTGGGTTCCACAAAGCTAAATTGTGTTTTATTTACATGAATGGATTTTGTTGAATTTATTCAA
Organism: Enteromius treurensis; assembly: GCA_032275025.1. Classification (NCBI taxonomy): domain Eukaryota; kingdom Metazoa; phylum Chordata; class Actinopteri; order Cypriniformes; family Cyprinidae; genus Enteromius; species Enteromius treurensis. The sequence continues at coordinate 1,110,017 of JAUCMU010000007.1, read as the reverse complement.
ACTGTTTGCGTTGTGTTAACACAGCTGAATGAGGAAGAATCAATGTGAAATTGTTGCTTGACTGTAACTTAACCCAGTTATGTTTAGAGAAGAGAGATTTTTTTGTGTGTAAGGAGACAATCACAATTTATGTGTTACCGTTCCAGTGTCAGTGTGTGCTTTAGTTGGGCTCTTGACTCTTAAATTAGTAGAGTTAGATGTTGTTTTGGATGCTGTAATTGAGTTATAACAGCCAGACAAACCAAGAGCAAAACACATCAGGTGATGATGATTTTGCTGAATTGCTGGATGTATTTAGAGAGTGTTATCTGAGTTGTACATCTACAGGCTTGTGAGCACATAGCTAGATAGCCTGTATTTTCCTCACATTTTGTTATGGATTTCATTTAGGCAGTTCTGTTCCAAAAAGAAGAAATCTTTTAATAAGGCACAAACAGACATCAAGAATCAGCGTATGTATCTCAACAATGGTGACCATCAAGAAGAAAAGCACACAAAAAAAAGCTTTCTTCTCTAAATATAACTGGGTTAAGTTACAGTAAAGCAACAATTTCACATTGATTCTTCCTCATTCAGCTGTGTTGACACAACGCAAACAGTGTGAATAAATTCAACAAATTCCATTCATGTAAATAAAACAAAACTTAGCTTTGTGGAACCCAGGGTGCATGATTACATAACTGAGTTAAGTCAGTTCAAAGAATCATTTTTTGAGTGTTGATACAGGTGTATAAAATCAACCGTCTAGCCATGTAATTGTGACGAAGGAGACGGGGGCAAGTGGATCCATATAAAAGGCTTTATTTACAAACATGGTCGTACAGGCTGGGGTCAAAGAGAGGCGAACAGAGGCAGAGACACAAGATTAGTCCAGAGGAGTAGCGAGGGTCAGTCGATCGGTGAGCAAAGTCCAAACAGGATCAAATTGTGTCAGAGCAGCTTTACAGTATAGAGTGTCCAAACAGTGAGTCTTTCTCCTACGGCCAGAAAAAGCCAACCGTTTAATTCCAGGCTGGAGCAGAGTCAGACTGTGCAGAGGACTGGTTCCTGGGGTCTCGTCCTAATGTCCGTCGAAGAGACTAGGACTTTGAAGGGGATTCGTCTCCATTCGGCACATCCTAAATGTCCTGGTCTCCGTTGCTACTTCAGGGCCACCAAGGTCATCACTAGGTTACAGGGTCTTTACAAGGATAGACCAACAGTACGTTACCTACCTGACTGCACGGTGAATGATGCTGTTTTTCAGGGAGAGACCCTAAAGAATTAACATTTGTGAAAACATTTTGGACAATGCTATACTTGGCAGGAGATTTCTAGCGATGCCTTCTAATTCAAAGCCTGAAAACTCTATATTAATGTCTAAGTGTTGGTGTAATGGTAAGATGTCCCTAGTTTTGTTCATATAGTGTATTTTAGCTGTTAATATCAGTAGATTTGATCGCTTTATGTTAAACAGACATGGAAAAACCAGAAAATTCAGTCTGCATCATTCAACATCTTTGAGAATAATGTAACTGTCAAAGCAATGTGCAGGGCTGACAGAACAAGTCACGTTCACAACAAAAAATAGCCATAATCGTAACTATACAGAGGAAGTGTCTTCACTCATTTTATCTTATCAGAGAACTCACTGTAATCGTCTCCAAACACAAGCGATTGTCTTCATGACAGGAAAGAACAATACTGATTTTTTTCTCTCTAATGTTGTCACAGGTTCATGGGAAAATGATTCTTAAACTTCTGCAGAAGATCTTCAGCTGGTTGCCACTGGCCACAGTGATTGACCAGAAAGTTCTGATTCTACACGGAGGAATATCTGACAAGACGGACTTGAATGTGATCGCCAAACTAGACCGTCACCGAGTAAGTTATGCTTCAGCAATCCCGTGAAAGCCCGTGGAGGATGTTGTTGTGTTTCGTGTTTGTCAGCCGTTCTCTTCTGGGCTGTTTCCCCTCAGTTCGTTTCAGCCCTGAAGAGGAGAGGAGTGTTGGCGAGGCAGAAGGAAGCGGCTCTCAGCGCAGGCGGAGATGAAGAGTTCAGCGCGGGTCGCAGGAGAGTTCAGTCTCTGAGTCACGGAAGACCGCTGCGCCTCCGGCAGGAGCTTCAACGGCACTCGGTGCACTCCGAGTCTGCTCCGGGCCGCTCGGTCGAGGAGGAGCTGCGGGAGAGACGGCACCTGGCTGGCCTCAGTCTGTCTTCAGTCTCAGATCCTGCTGAGGTTCTGGAGACGGACGCCGATGAATGGAAGCAGGTGAATACAGAAACCCACTGAGCTTCACTGGAGCATTGATAACACCCAAACACACACACTTTCACTCTGCATAGACGTTTAAAGGGGCAGATAACAGGCTGAACAACACCGACTTACATTCTTGACTAATCTAATATGGAACGCTTCTCAAACGCAGGGCAATATCAACAAGTCCCTACACATCCCTCTCCATGATGGTCACAGTTACACTTTTATATAAAAGGGCTGCAAATGAACCAAACCCATCCAATCTAACTTGAACATAAACACACATAACATCACTAATACAAAAACCCAACCGTCTTGCTTAAATGACATAAAGATAAGTAAAATCTAAAGAAATACCCATGATGCACCGGGTGCATAAGTCTGTCCCCGGCTTGTAACGGCCGCGCTCTGCCCTCAAGGGCGAGCATTGGTTAATGGCAGTCATGTGACTGATGCGAGCCAAATCCTTTTATTAAGCAAAATTGAGATTAATAGTTACATTTTTATTTTACACATTATTATTTTAAAGGAAGGGCTCCATACACACATACACATGAAAAAAACAACAAGAAACTCCAAGAAAAGGGCACTTGAGGCATCGAGGAGGAAGGGGCGGGTGCTCAAGCATATATACAGTGTTATTAAGTGATTACCATAAATTACTTCAAGGAATACCACAGCGTTACCACGGAATAACATCAAATAAACCATGGAAATACCAATGGTACTTTTTGTTGGTGTGTGATTTTTAATGGTGAGGGCGGTTTAAGACAAAAGCTTATCACAGACGGTGGGACTTAAGCAGCACACACACATCCCTCCACGCTACTGAGAACTGTTTTTTGTCGCCAGTTTTGCTTGATAAAATACTACTGACTGTCAGTTTATTACTGCCATATTGTAAGGAATCGTCGGAGGCTTGGAGATCCATTTAGGCAGCTTAAAAATGTTATACGTTACAGAAAGTCTGATCTGAGAAGTTGATCTTCAACATTAACGCATTAAGTGTGGTTTGTCTCGCACACTCTCCAGATTGTGGACATTCTGTGGAGTGACCCGATGTCTCAGAACGGTTGTGTCCCTAATGAGGTTCGAGGAGGCGGGTGTTACTGGGGGCCAGACATCACACAGGAAGTGCTGGACAGACACAAACTGCAGCTGCTGATCAGATCTCATGAGTGCAAACAGGAAGGCTATGAATTCTGTCACAGCGGCAGGGTAAGCCATCCATTAATATTCATCCACCCATCCATACTCATCCATAAATTCTTCATTATCAATCCATTAACACTCATCCATCAATTACTACTAATCCACAACTCAACTACATGTGTACTAACTCTCAGAGTAGACTAGTTAGGGTAGGTTTAGGGTTAATAGAATACATTTCTGATAGTTTGTAGTATGATGTGGAGCCATCAAAGTAAAGTGTTAGAAGATATTAAGTAGATACTCTACTAATACTCTAATGACTGCTAGTTAACATGTAGGTGCAAGGTTTCTTACCGTTAGTAAAATGTCTAGAGTGGAATATCGAAATAAAGTGTAACCATTGATTTATTTTGCATTTGCAGGTTTTGACCATATTTTCAGCCTCTAATTACTATGATGTTGGCAGTAACAGAGGTGCTTACATTCGTCTGGGTCCTGACCTCATTCCTCACTTCAAACAGTTTCAGGCCAGCAAATCGACACGAGAGCTCACACTCCGACAGAGGTGAACACACACACACACAATGACCACAGAAGTCAGGGCCGTGCACAGACCTTTTGAGAGGCATATGCTGAAAATGAAAAAAGGGAAACCCCCCCCACCCCCCGTACATGCAGATTACATTGTGCATGATAAAATATATCATGCACAATGAAATATATATGATTTATAAAATATAAATTTGTTAAAAAGACAAAAAGACGAAAATCAATAGCATTGATTTATTTAAAATTTTTAAAAAACTCCCCCCAAAAAAGGGCACTTCCGAGTGTAATTACAAAAATGGCATGTGCTCTGCACAGGTTGAGCTCTACCTGTGCACGTGCCTGACAGAAGTGGAGCCTGAGGAGATGAAAGCTACTTTTTGTTTTACAGTGTATCGGATAGTTGTGTGTTAAACTGTTTGGGTTCCATCATTAATCAATTACTACACAGGAACAAATGAGTAAAATAATATTAACAATCTTGTAACTACTGTTAACTAACAAGACACTTGGATTAACAAATTAGTTGATGACACTAGATGACACTAGTAACATTTTAACTGCTACTATAAACTAATTTACAAGACTGTTTACATTATCAATCAATCAATCACTTTATTTCTATAGCTCTTTTAACAATACAGATTGTAACAAAGCAAATCTAGGTGTTCTGGTCTCTGATGAAGATCATCTCTTTGTGCTTGTACACCGTCTGATCTGGATACGGACTGAGGAACAGAATAAGAGAGAGACAGACTAATATTAGCGTAGAGGCCATTC
>JAUCMU010000007.1:1078288-1089789 GCA_032275025.1 Enteromius treurensis | reverse complement strand
GAAATCAGGTGTCCCCAACTAAGCAAGCCAGAGGAGAACCAAAACCCCATCCATGAGAGAATGGGGAAAAAACCTTGAGAGAACCAGGCTAAGTTGGGTCCAGTTCTCCTCTGACCGGACGCCCAGCACCTCATTTCCAGTTCAATTTAACACGTGTTAGATTGTGTAAAGACTTATATTACACACACACACACACACGTGACAGTAACTCTCCTGATTTCTAGAGTTAATATTTGACGTGTTCTCGCAGACTGAGCTCACATCTGGATATTCTGTTTTACACGTGTGTTTAGTGCTGCTCTGGTGTGTGTGTGTGTGTGTTTTACCGTGCTGACGGGCGGCGGGACGCTGATGACGTTTTTATTCGCTTCCTCTTCATTCTCCGGGGTAAACGTTACAGTCTTCGTTTTTTTCTCGGTTTGTGGCGTTTTGTTCCCGTTTAATTTCGCTCGTTTCGTCTTGTTTTGCGCCGCTCTCTCAGCTGCACGTTTCACTCCGCGCGCCGCCATCTTTCTCTAACACGTCACCGGAAGCGGAAACGCGCTCATCAAAGAGGCGTGAGACACTTTAGCAACATGACACAATGGACTCTCTGTTTAATGAAGACACAGTAGAAGACATGAACGAGGATGCTGATGAAGATGAGGAAGAAACGAAGGAGAGAGATGAAGATGGTGATGATGAAGGGTTTTCAGTGCTTTCTGATCTTCCTGTAGAGAAGAGCGAGAGACGCCCGACCTGCTTCCGGTGCTGGTGAGAGAGAGACAGACAGACAGAAACACACACACACACACACACACACACACACACGAACACAATGGACACTGATGACCACAGCGATGGACAGGACAGAAGATCCCAAACACATCATCTACACTGAGAGAAGAAATTAAAACAATCATGGCCATGTGAATAAACATGTTTCAGAAATGTGTTGTCATGAGATTCCCCCACAAACCCAGACACCTATAATGATTTTTCAACTTGATATATACAAATCAAAAGTTCTTAGCAATACATATTAATGATCAGAAATGTTTTGATATATTTACAGTAGGAAATGTACTAAATATCCTAATCATTTTTGACATTAAAAGACAAATGCATAATTTTGACCCATACAGTGTGAAACATATCCAAGCGACATGTCACCTACATATTTCCCAGCATAGCACTCAGGGTGGATCTTCTGTGGTCATCTGTGTCCAGTTCCTCTCTGAAAGTTGTGTTTTCTCTCCAGTCGTCCGCTGAAGGTGTGTCTGTGTCCGTATCTCCCTGCGCGTCCTCTAGACGTCTCCACAAGTCTCTACATCGTCCAGCACCCGGCCGAGGTTAGTGTCCGGTCTCAGGAAGCTGCTGGTGCCGCTTTCAGATTTAGTGAGTGTTCTTCTGTCTCTACAGGAGAGCCGGGTCCTGCGCACCGTTCCTCTCCTGACCGCCTGCCTCCCGCCGGGAAAGTGCAGAGTGTTCGTGGGCAGGCGTTTCTCTGAAGAGAGGTGAGTGTGTGTAAGAGAGAGAGAGAGTTTGAGTGTGTGTGTGTGTGTGAGAGAGAGAGAGAGTTTGAGTGTGTGTGTGAGAGAAGGTCTTCAGTGCTGAGCTGGTGTGTGTGTGTGTGTGTCAGGTATCCGGAGCTGGCGGCTGTGTGTAAGGACTCCAGGACTCTGCTGCTGTATCCTGGGGCTGGAGCTGAGAATCTGGAGGATCTGAGCACAGACTTCACAGCGTCAGAGCACAGCGTGATTCTGATCGACGGCACATGGAGTCAAGCCAAAGACATGTTCCTGAGGAACGCTCTGCTGCGGCTGCCCAGACAGGTCAGTTCTTTCATCAAACACTAGGGATGCACTGAAATAGATTCTTGGCCGAAACTGAACGAATGAGGAATGAATACAGAACTCAGTTTTTCACGCTTCATCAATTAAATTAAACAATCAATTAAAAAACAAGCCTTTAAAACAATTTAACCCTAACATTTTTTTTCCCAATTCTAAAGTTTTGGTGTGTATTTACAAATTGTTTAAGGTAATTTCTTGATTTCTGACATGTTATAAAGAGTGCAGGCCTCTCACTGTCAGCTAGCGGTCATCATAAATGCGATTGTTCGGTAGGGTTTATTGGGTGTTATTGCAGGTGCAGCTCCGCAGCGCCCCCTCCAGTCAGTACGTGATCCGCACGCAGCCCAACAACATGTGTGTGTCCACGCTGGAGTGTGCCGCCGCCGCGCTCTCCATCATTGAGAAGAACCGCAGCATCCCGGAGGTCAGCGGTCAGAGCCAGTGCTGTGTGCAGACGTGTGCTGATCTGATGCTGACCGGGTGTGTGTGTGTTTCTCGCAGGTTCTTCTCAAACCTCTGCAGGCTCTGTGCTCCTTTCAGCTGCAACACGGCGCTCAGATCCACCACAGCAAAGAGCATCTCATCAGAAACGGACAGTACAACAAGATCCTGCCCAAAAACAAGCGCAAGATTCGCCGGATGCAGAAACTCATCGCCAACCAGAATATATGAGACTTTTAAAATAATCCATAGCCTATTTTTTAGATTCTTCTACAGCACTCTGAGACTCAGTTTTTTGTAGTTTTCAGAGCAATATTCACTTGAGCCTTCTGTTTGGATGAAGCTTTGTTTTATTGTAATATGTTTATTGAAGGACTGTGATTTTATTCTTGTTTGAAGCATTAAAGCGGTTGATGTGTTTTGCTCCCCCTGCTGTCATAATTCTGAGAATTGACCCAATAACATCCGAGAGTTAAACAGCCAATCAGCTCGCGAGTTGGAGCGCCTCTAGCCGCTTTTGACCAATCAAATGAGGACAAATACTTTTAAGGCGGTGCCGGCGCTTTTGATTGGCTGTCCAGCGTATTGCCATTGGGCAGAAATGAGAAATCAACAGCTGATAAAAAACAGTTTCATCTTCATCTGAGCGAATATTGCCCGACACGGTACGACACGATCGTATTTATTCATATGTTCTCCGTTTGTGGTTAAAAATGCTTTCTAATAATTAAAGAACACTTGCAGAGTGATTTTTTTGATGTTGCCGGAATAGTTTGCATTCACCTAACGTTAAGCAGCTATTGCATTAATAAGGGTTAGTAATCTAGTAATGTATGTTTTTATAATAACTGACGGACAGCTGCTGTAAGGTGATAGCTGCAGCTGTAACGGAGGTCTTCCAGATGTTTCCTCACATCAGTTCCGCGAAGCTTCAGGAAACTGTGGAGTCCTTCCACAATCTGAGTGAATCCGAGTGGAGCTTCGCCAAGAAATCAGTCAGTTCCGTTTAAGTCTGCTCGGTCTGTTCCGTTCGCACGGTAATGTGGTCTGATGGCTCAGTAAACGCGTCAGTTCTTCTCTGGTTCTTTCAGAAGGATGTGAGCGTCTGGAGAAGACCTTCGGAGCAGTTCGGCGGCTTTCTGTGAGTATAAAGCGCTATAAACAGACTAGTAAATGATGCATAAACTACTTCGACTAGTCTTAGAAGAAGTCTTTCCCCAAGATTGCTCATGACTTTTAAATTCAGATACATGAACTCATTGGTGTAAAAGTTTGAGTCTGGAGTAATGTAGCTTGAGCACTTTTCCATCGACAACGGGTAACTAACACCTATATGTATTTACATTTAGGCTTGCCTATTGACAGCAACATTTCCTGAGTTACCCAGTTTATTATCAGCCTAAGGTTTGGTAGCTGCTAGTTAGTATAGTCTGAAGGCCGTGATTAAGTTTATGAGCTGCTCGCTGTGTGTCTGAAGATATAAAGCTGAAGGAATTGTAGCAGATACTCCTCAGAGGATCATGGACTTCATCCGCCCCGGGGCCCGGAGAATGGAATGGGACAAAATGATGACTTCACTGGAGATCCTGGAGACCCTGGAGCAGGTGACTGACTGAGCAGGTCTGCGTCTGCGCAGCCGCATTAATGTACAGCTGGGTTATAAAAGAGAGTGACGGTTCAGTGATAAACAGATTCACAAGCGCAGTAAAACACCTGTAGATGATTCATCCAGAATCTCAGGCTAGACTGAACTGAGGTGTGTCTTGAGACGAGCGTTTAATGAAGGACCGTTGTGCTTTCAGGGCTGCTGTGTTGTGAAATACACCACCGCTGGCCAGCTGTGGAACATCATCTCTCCCAGAGAGTTTGTGGATTTCTCCTACACCGCCGAGTATCAGCGCGGCCTGCTGTCCTGCGGTCAGTGTGAATATAAAGTGCTTCATGCTGACGGTGAATAAATCCATAAATGATTCCGTTATTTGTGTGCTTTAGTAGAACTCCTGTCGAGGCTGCGGGTTCTAATCCAGCCTCGTATAGGGTTTTTTCCTAATTAAAACCAAAGGGGTGTTCATTAAAGTGATTGTATTTCAAGAGCAAGGACACGTTAGTGTGAACGTTTTTTGGTGCTTTTACAAGAACGAAGCGTTGGATCGTCTCGGTGTGAAGACGCACATTGCGCACGAGCACCAATAGAGAACTTACAACAGTGGCAACGAGCGCTCGTCAAAACACGTTTTAAAAAAAACGTTACGCCACTGGTTTGTGTGTGTGTTGCAGGTGTGAGCGTGGAGCGTGATGAGACGAGCTCAGGGTTTGTTCAAGGGTTCAATCATCCGTGTGGCTGGATCTGTGTGCCGGAGCAGGACTCGGAGCACAGTCTGCTGACCGGATACATCCAGCCAGACCTGAGAGGGATGCTGCTGCAGTCGGCGGTGGACACAGCTATGGCCAGCGGACTGGTCAACTTCTACAGCCAACTGAGACAAGCTCTGAAAGCGTAGTGATCTGTTGAAGTTTAAAAATGCCATGTTTGCTGCTTCTCACAGATATACCCGATACTGTAAATAATCATCATGATGATACATTCATTCATTACTGCATTTTTTTGTGTTTTGTTTAATGCGATTGAAATGAGTGTAATTATATTTCATAAAATGATGTAAAATTGTTAACAAAGTGTTTTTTTTTTTAAATCCTATGTACTCCTGTCATTACTTCTCTCTGTGACACAAACAAATCAGCTCAGTATTTACAAAATCAGAACTGATGGACAGATTTATGTGTTTGTTGAAATATTCGTAAGGCAGCAGAACTTACAGCGTAACACAACTGAAGGCTTTTTCTTATTACATAAAACGCAGTAGGAACAAGGTTTGTCCTTTAATACCAGCGACTATTCGTCATATTTATTTCCATAAGAGGAGGCAGTGATATGAGAAACATTGCCATACAAAACTTTTTAACAAATGAAACTTACATTACTGGTCAAATGTCTGTTAAAGAAGTCTCTTCTGCTCAGCAGAACTTGATTGTCGCTGAATCCCTTCACCATCGAGGTCAAATGTGTGTATTTTAGGGTCTGCATTTTAACCACCTTTTCTTAAACACTGTAATTTCAAATGGTCTCACAGGGTGACTAATCTTGAAATTAATTTGTCATCCCCTTTATTTCTTCTTTATACATTATATACATGTCTTTAGTTTTGATCATTGATTCTGTAATTTTCCAGTTTAGCCTTCTATGATTCTTTTCTATTTTTCTCAGAGATAAATAGAAGGTTCATAGAGTCTTTGGTTGAAAGTGAAAAATCAAACAGTAATAATGTTTTGATTTTCCACTTTCAACCCATGTCTCTTTAAGTCATTGCAAGTCGTGCAAGCCCCGCCCATCGCCGCTGCGTGCGTGCGCGCTCCCGCGGCAGCTGAGCCGACACTGGTGATCGCAGTTAAATCTGTTAGTCTCTGGATCCGGATCCGGATGAGGCTCGGTTCTATCGCCGCTCCGCAGCGTGACAGCTGGATTCGGTTCGATCCGGTGATGCGGTTGGATTCGGGTCTCCATGACAACAGAATCAGCGGAGTGAGTAACTTTAAGAAATGAACACAAACACGCCGAGATGTTCGTGAGGGATCAAACTACGGTTCGGGTCGTGTTTTGTTGATGGTGCTGTCTCGGGGCTTTGTGCGCTTGTCCTTTAAGATCCACTGACAGGGACGTTCTGTTTCTGATTCGCTGTGGATCGGGTGGTTTTCCCCTCATCATCACACGTGTGTCCCGTTTCTCTGCTTGCTGTGTGTTTCTGGTCTGATCTGGGTTTGTTGTGAAGTGTCTGACCGCTTTTGCAGCTTCACACTTGGCTGTGGTTAGACTCTAACAGAACAGCAGTGTTTTAAACTCACTCTTCAGTGTGAACGCAGCACAGGACCGATGCGATCTGTTCTGGTTCGGTGGAGGTGAGTCCGGGTTTATTATTCAGTGGGAATCGGCGTCGGCTGGACTCCTGGAGCGTCTGGTTGCGGTGTGCAGAAGTGAAGAGGATTGTTGTGGTGTTTCTGGAGCAGGGGGAGCTCATAAGTGTCTCTGGAGTCGGTTGCTCGGTATCTCTTCAGGCAGCTGTGTTCTTCAGCAGATAACGCAGCTGAGCGCCGCCTGATAACCAGACCCGACTCCGCGGGCGTGTTTTCGTCCGTCTATGGGCCTTCATGGGGCCGTTTGTCATGCTGTCGTGAGCAGAACCGCAAGGAAACGGAAAGCTAAGAAAAGCATTAAGTCCATGTGAGCCTCGCTCTGTGTAGTATAAGTATAGTTCTAAAATCGTTCTCAATGTTAAAGAATAGCAGCGTCCACACCACAACTATAACGATAAAGGGCAGAGAGACGACGTCGGGAATCATTTTTCCAGCTGATGAACGATAGAAACATTGACAACCAATCAGAATCAATCCTTCTATCGCGCGCTAAAGAATTTAAAGCGGCAGATATTATGATAAACACACCGGTGTGGACGCACATATAGTTATCTTGATAGTTATCGTGCTTGGTGTGAACGGGCCTTTACTTCTTTTTTATTCATATCTCGCTGAAGACTGTAAAAACTCCGGGATTCGTTCAGACACGCACAAACCCTGTAGAGTCCTGAATGATGACTGTTTCGAGATCAGATCTGCTCTGGTGTTTCTTACAGTTTGTCTCTTTGTAAAAACATGCATCAGTGAATCCCATGAAATCAGAACAGGTTGCAGAATGACTCATTCGGATTACATCGCATTCACACATCAGCGCGGTCTGAAACCGGCTCCGGTTCTAAACGAGGACGGCTTTAACGGAAACATGTCATTAACTTCGCAGGAAACCCCAAGAGAACAGTGATTGTCAATCACACAAACACACATGTGATTAAATCATGCTCTCTTAAATATTATGCACACGCTCTGTTTTCATTTCCTCTTTCTGATCAGTTTGGTCACAGGATTCACACTGAATCACACACAGATGAATCCTGGCTCTGATCACGCTGTGTGTGTGAGTCTCCATATGCTCTGTTGTTGTGGCATCAACTGTTTTTAAGTAGTAAACTCAAACTCTTTGGTTCAGACTGGGCTAGAGGATTGTGGGTAGAGCAGAGTGTGTCTCTGTAATAACTACAATCACTGAAGGAAGAAGATGCCTCCACATGAATGTTTCTGTCATGTTCCTGCATCAGATGGAGTGGTTCATGTTAAACTGGACGGAGCGACGTCGATTTGTTTGCTGCATTGATTCCCCAGAGACTCGTTACAGTCGTTGTAAAGCTCAGAAGGTTCATTACTCTACAAATCAACGGATAACAAGTTTTACTAACCCTAAAAAAAAAAAATTCTTAACTCTATCCCTTCTCCCTCTTTCTAGCCTGCACTTATCTAGACATTGCCTGTTCTACGGTATAATGAACACTTCCTTAGTTGTTGTTTACCTCTTTAGGACTAATTGCTGCTGTTTTTCCCCACCTGTAAGTCGCTTTGGATAAAAGCGTCTGCTAAATGAAAAAATGTAAATGTAATTAAATGTAAATGTACATGAACTGAATTAGAGTAGAAGCTATTCTCACTCTACCCAAACACACACACATTTATTTTTTTTTTTTTTTTTGTGCACTTCACCTTTTCTTGCATGTGGTTTTCAGCTGTACTGTGTGTGTGTGTGTGTGTGTGTGTACGACTCTAAAACGAGATGAAAAACGAGGGTTAGGCGTCGCTGTGAGGAGAGCTACTGCTTTAATTAAACAGTTACACAAGTGATGTAACCAGATTACTTTTTTAAGTAACTACTAGAGTCACACATTACTTAAAAACGAACAGCAACAGTGTCGCAGTTACTTCTTTAATTTAGTTCACGCTTGTTACTGCGTCTGGTGTCGCGAGAAATCAGGAGTGAGTTCAGAAACTGACCATCATTCATTTCACTTTTGGTGTGAAAGCATTTACAGCTGTCAAAAGTGCAATTTGTGTGATTTTTTTTTGTGTGGTTATTAAAAAACAACAACAAATAAGCAAGACCAGCCCAGGGGATAACAAGTAACGCAGAAGTAACTATGCATTACTTTCCATAAAAAGTGACTAAGTAACACAATTCGTTATGTATTACAGAGTAAAGCAGGATTGTAATTCATTACAGTAAAAGTAAGTTCCTCAGTGTTTTACTTCGAGGGGAACATCCAGAAAACTGTTTCTCTTTCTAAAGCACCTTTAACAACTGTAGGATACACGCAAAGTCAAACAAATAAAAAGGCGTCAAAGCTGTCGCCGTTCGTGTCACCTCCAAGCCGCATGACTTTGAAGTGTTGAGCAGGATGTTCGCTTCAGTCTTTATCTTAAAGAAGAGACAGAGATCAGAGCTCCATGCTCCAGAAACACCGTAAAGCGTCTGTGACACTCGTTTATACGACGGATGTGCTTCAAGCAAAGTCATATGATAATCTGCATTCACTGATCTCTGATATTTTTGGCAGATAGGATGCTGTTTTCAGCCCCTGCCGAACATCTCTTCATGTGTTCACAGAAGAAGTCAAGTCGTGTGGGATTCTATTTCCCTCGGCTCTTTACTCACATTTGCTTTTGTGAATCACAGGTTTAGAATTAGGCGTAGCGCTGTATTAGTGGGACAGTTATGGTATGTTTTCTGAGATGAGATTCAATGTAATCTTTCTTTCAATGAAAGGATATATTAAAGCATGTCTTAAGGTGCATCCGGCGTGTGTCTCTCCTCAGGGGCAGTATAAATGGCTTTGACAGAGCCGAGTGAGAAGCAGATGAGCGGAGCTCTGCAGGTGCGTCTGTACCGAGACGAGTCGAGTGTTCTGACCTATCCAGCCGGAGAATATGTGACCGAAGAGCTCTGCATCAGCGCAGCCAAGGAGTGCGGTGAGTCCTGGCCATCCAGTTACAGCATTCATTAATGGCATGAAGTTCCCGCAAAATGTGAATTCTGTTCATCAGTATTAAACATTCACCCAAAGATTCTCCACACCCATAAGACCTTTTGATGATCTTCAGAACACAAGCGAAGATATTTCTGATCAAATCTGAGAGCTGTCTGTAGACGGCAACACAACTGAAATGATCCCAGACCCAGAAAGACAGCAAGGGTTAGAAAAGAATTCATATGTGTGTTTTTGTGTAACTTCATGCCTGATTTATTAAGACTGTACTCATCAAAAAAAAAAGAAGAAAAAGACACGTGAGTGTGCAGACATAAGGAATCATATTTTATTTCTTGGTAAAACATCAGTAGTTAATGATGTGTAGTTGCTGGTGTCTGGCGTTCTTACCGATATAAACCCAGTCAAATTGTACTTATTTATATGCATATTTAAGAAACTTTAACTCATTGAATATGGAGTTTAAAATAAGCATACGTAAGATGACAGAGTATTTTTTGCAAATAAATAAATAATAAAAATAGAAAGGAAGTAAACATCAACAGGGCTCACAGTATTCTGGGAAATTTGTGTGCATTGGGAATCGTGGTTTTTTGATTTTGTTTTTAATAAAGCCAAGATAACACTAATTTTACGTACAACACACAGCAAAGATGACATGAATATGAAAGTGTGCAAATGCATCAAGAGCTGTAGAGTTTGAAACCATGAGTGACCACGAGTCTCCAGTGAAGCTGAACTCTCTTCCTGTCAGCATTCAGTTCACGCAGAGAACATGTGATAAATACACACTTCTCAAGATCTCAGCTGCATTCATCCTGAGGTTTGTGACATTAAATGTTCACTATTCAACCAAAGATTTGTTTATATGATATAAATGTGTATTTTCTGAATGCCGACGGCAACCGAGAAAGTGTTATATTTTCCTTTCTATTACTAATAATATAAAAGCAACTGTTTTTTGTTGTTGTTTTTTTTACGTTTTGATAATTGACTTCTCTCCGTATTAGACAGAACTGTTATACGATGACAGCAAACAAGAGGAAGAACGTGAGTGCTGTGTCAGTGCCATCAAAATATAAGTCCCGGAAAAAAATCATCCCAAACCGATATTTGAGTATTTGATATGAAGTGTCAGTGGATGAATGAAGCTCAGCAGGAACAGAAGGGGCTGTTTGTCGGTCAGTGTGGTTCATTTGTGTGACCTGTGAACCTGTTGTGAAATCTGCATGGAGAAATCTTTCAGCTCTATGCCTGACCTCCAGAAATCTGAAGATGTTAAGCTCGGCAGTAGATATTAACTTTAGGTTAACGAACATGTCATGTATTATAATAATCCAGTGAGATTATATATATATACCTTCATCAAGTCAGTTTAAGAAAAACATAGACGAATGACAAACAATGACCTGCAAACTACATCTAATAACTGTGAACAGGATGTTTCGACAAATACTGATTTGATCGAGTGACAATGAAAATAAATGAGCTAAGAAGAGCCTTTGTGGCATTGACAGAAAGTGAGATGCTCACGCGCAACAGCTATTAATAAACTCAAAGCAATCAATACAGAACAGTCAGGAATAACATTTACTAAACTGTGGACTGGCTTTGACTCTCGCTGCTCTTTTGAATGGTGACGTTTGCCATTTTTAATTGTCCAAAAGTAAGATGCGTGGAAAAGAAAACGTAAAAAAAGATCACACATGGCTCGAGCGCTGCTATAGACTGGTAAACTTACTGTTCCCACTCCCTACCACTTCCTGTTTACCCTGTAAGTGTTAAGGCTTAAGAGTGTGTGTGTGTGTGTGTGTGTGTGCAGGACGCACCCTCATTTTCTTCCTCTTTTAAATTAGTTCTCTCTTTAATGCTGCAGCTGCTGTTACTCTGTCCTCCTCAAACACACACACACTCATGTTTGTTTTGCTATCTTAGTGAAGACATTACATAGATTTCCATTGATTTTCTATCAGGTGAATGATATTTTCTAACCCTGTCCCTAAACCTACCCTTCATAGAAACATGTACATGACACTAGATCCTCATCAAATCTACTGTAGACTGATTTAGAAGAGTTTTTATCGAGTGAGGACCAGCAACATGTCCTCACTAGTGGGTTGTTTTCATCTTTCACTATATAAGTGACGACATTTGGTCCCTCACAAGTACAGTCAAACTAGTACACACACACACTCACACACACACACACACACACACTCACACTCACACTTACACACACACACACACTCGTGTAGTGTCTCCATGTTTTCTGGGGTCTCTCTCTTCATAGGTGTAATGGTGTTTCTAC
>JAUCMU010000007.1:1040022-1055825 GCA_032275025.1 Enteromius treurensis | reverse complement strand
TAGTTCTAGACTAAATGTGAATGTGCATTAATTCATCTCACTCTCAAAAAATGGATTTAGTATTCATCAAAATGAATTAAAATAAACCCGCGAACCTGCAATAATTAAATTACACAAATGTATCTAATCTCATTTTATTGACCAATATCTCTGCTGCTGACCTTTGATGATCCAGTTCAACCATACTTACAAGCAAAAATGACTTTAAAAAAAAACTAACTGTTGTGCTTCATATTTTTTTTATTGCTGTAGAGTATTGAACTTTCTCCTGTATTCTTCTTTACAGATGTGAATTTACTTTTTCTTCAGCCTGAGGTTTATTGGTGACATGGTTGATTGTTGTGCTTTTACATTTGCTATAAAATAGAATGTCTTATATTAAAAACAAACACTCAAGCTTGGCCCATATTTAAAAAGTAACGCTAAAGTAACGCAAAAGTAATGTAACGCATTACTTTCCATAAAAAGTAACGTAATTAGTTACTTTTTTTAGGGAGTAACGCAATATTGTAATGTATTACTTCTAAAAGTAACTTTGCCCAACAATGCCCATCACTGCATGAGACACGGAATCCCACAATAACGTCATCTGACTCTTAGCAAAGTCTTTCAGTAGAGTTTGAACATCAAATGAACCATAACACGTTATTTCTGTCAAGAAAATTAAAAAAATGTAGGTCCAAGATTGCATCATGACGTTATTTTTCTAAACAATTATAAGAATTTCAGCTGGTTTGTGATTAATGGTCAGTGCACTGAGAGCTGACTTTTAGAAGAACTCGGTTCCTTTTTAACTTGTACAGAAATGGAAGTGAAACCTCATCTAATATGAAGAATGGATGTGTTCTTGGCAGGTAACGTTACGATATCTTAGAAACGATCCGTGAGCTTCACCCATAAACACTGTCCTTGGATTCCGTTCATTATCTGTTAATTAATCTGGATAATAACAGACAGTTTGTGCAGCGAACGAGTTCATGAATCATCGCGATGACATGCAGGAATCAAGGTGAGCTCTAAACACAGACACGTCGTGATCTGGAGGAAAATAACAAACGAACCGAAGCTTATCGCACGATATCCGGAGTTTGATAAGGATTTGATGTTCTGTGAGGAAAACTAAGCGATGTGTAAACAGATCCCCCTCAGCAAACTCTTCTTGTTCTTCTGTTCACACACACACAAGAATAAACTTCACAGAAAACACAGTTAACAGCATTAATCACACCTGAAAGTCACTCATACCTTATAAATGTGATTCTATAGCTCAGTAAACGCCAAGGGCACGCGAGCCGTGCGTACAGTACGCTCTGACGCACAACGGTCTCGCCGCTGATTGGCTCTGGCTCTCTCCCTCGACTCTCATTGGCTATTGTACGCAGACGTCAACAATATGAAGCAAATGGAATTGTTTACATTTGTAGTTAGGACATTATATTACTGTGAGGAATATTAGCGTAGGGTCTTTGATCACCCTGAGTTACAAGCCTTCATTAAAAGTTTATAAATTGCATACAGTGGAGAATGACTAATAAATGAAACACACAAAAAGCGCCGGCTCTTTAACGACTTTCTCTCCTGTGCATTAATATAAATGTAAAAAAAATTAAATCATATCCTGACCTGGTGTCGCCGTCACGTGACAGCGCCTGTTCGCGGTACTCGGCAAGAGCGGGAAAAACACTGAATTTAACGGTCATTCTTTGAGTTGATTAACTGGCATTAGCAAGACGGTCTGACAGGTTTTTACTCGAAACCTTTTATATTGTTCAATAACTCTGCTTTATTAGGTTTAAAGATTTATTAGGCTAACTTATATATTATTTAAATATGTCGTTTTGATCACAGTAAAAAGTAGTCTGAATGCAGCTCCATACAACAGTTTAGCGCACAATATGATATTTATATACTGTATACGAATATATATATGTGACCCTGGACCACAAAACCAGTCATAAGGTAACATTTTACGAAACTGAGATGTATACATCATATGAAAAAAATGTTCATCTTCATGTTTTCAGGTGTTTTAAGATACATTTCCTCTGATTAAGCTCAAATGTCATTCTTCATAGGCATATTCAAACATGTCATGCTTGTTCACAAAAACTTTTTTTCCTCAATGCAGAAAAATGGTATTTCAGTGCTTCAGTGAAGTGGAACTTGTTGAAAAGTGGTTTAATTTTCTCTCTTTGTTGCTCCAGAAGTGTTTATCCACCTAAATTACATTTGAACTCTTCTCAGCATCACGTTGAGCTTGTGGAGCATTTCTAAACCTTCACCACAGCGCCACCACCTGCTGACCACACCACACTACAACACGCAGAGCAAAAACAATCAATCGCACTGCATGTCTTTATTAGTTTTCGCCAACATTAGAAACAGTGCATCATAAGGAGAAAAGAATTGCAATTTAAACCATGAAAAAAGACGAGACAAACAGAAAAAACCAAGTCAACAGAGCCATAAGAAACACAATCCCTTATTTGGAGCGGTATAAACTTCGCATAGATATATTCATATTTACATATTCCTAATTACATGGGAGAAGAAACTAAATGTACAATGCTACAAAAAGTATTTACAAATAAATAAATACACGCACAAACCAAATAAAAGGCAAAAGTACAAAGAACAATTCATATTGTACAAAAATTACAAAAAAGAACATACAAAACCAGAGCGTGTGAGTTATAATAAAATCTTTTCCTTTTTTTTCTTAAATATTTTTTGACAGTGAAAAAGACAAATGGCACCAGATATCTGGAGTGTTCGGATCTGATCGGAGAGATCGTGGGAAACGGTTGATTTTCCTGAACAGGCAGTGCTGACCTCACTGGACTGAGCGCAGAGATCTTTGGCCCTTTTGGTTTTGTTGTCATAAAACACAAGACATGAACACACATACAGAGACATTACAACAGCACACACACACACACACACTCACTCATACAGTCACATATAAAGGATCTGCGGTTATGGAAATATGGCAGGTCAGCGTTGTGAAGTATGTGCATTCAGTCTTGAACTACAGGTAAAACAGTACATTTCATGTTCATTTCTCTTTTCATGTGCAATTTGAAGTTGTTGTCCTCTTCTTCTACTCTCTTCAGAACACCTCCGGACAAAACTCATAAAACACTAATCCTCAAACGATCCATGAGGGTTTAACGCATCTGTGATATGAGAATGTGATGTGGGCGGAGCGCATGTGATCTCTGAAGTCCAGCGACTGCACTGTTACAGCCGTCTTAGAGACGGTGTTCATCTTGTTACTTGTTACGCACTGCTCATATTTATACACAAACACCAGCTCCTCCATCTGTAGCGGCAAGGAAATCGAATGATCACTTTCTTTTATCAACAAAACTACTGACAGTCACTCAGCATCTCTGAAGGTGTGAGAAACCAAACAGAAGACAGAAAGCCTGAGCACCACCGTGGGAGTAAAGAGGAAAAACACTGATGACCGCAGCGGTGGTCAGTGGCATCCTGATCGAGGATCAGTCCTCCGCCCCGCGGCTGGAGGCGGTTTGGAGAATGACTGTAAACACACAGATTCAGAAGATTCCTTTAGCGATCTTCAGACCTTTCTGCTTCATCCGGGGCAGCGTGGAGCTGGCCACATGTTTGGTCCGGCCCGCTCTCGGGAAACCTCTCTTCTTCAAGACAAAGTCATAGTTGGCCGTGGAGTTCATGGCGTAAAAAACATTGGCGTTGTCGGGAATCTTCAGCTCTGCATGGAAATAAAATAACAGCTCAGTTTTACACACCGATGGAATTCAGTCTTAAACCAGAATTTACCCTAACGTGGAATGTCACGGAATTTGGATGAATTTCTTAGAAGTAGACACTTCAATTATTTAGCGACGTGGACTCAATTCAAATATAATTCTGTATGTTCTGGGTGTCTCTGTGTGAATGAATGGTGCAGACAGAATCATTTACTACACACACACAGGAGTGTGTGAGGCTCGTGATGATTTCAGCGTCTGACGTCTCTCTAAATGACCACATTATGATGATAAACACATGCACATAATCTCCAGAACGGAGTCACTTCATTTTATCATTTCACTAGAGTAAACCTTGCACATACTCTGAAATATAAAGGTATTCACGGCAACCCGTCAAAAGAAAAAAAAAGGGTTTGGTTTAACTTGAAAACGTTGTGCAAGAAACATATGAATATAGTTCACTCAAATGAACGTAATACTACTACTAAAATGAATAAAACCAAAATCACACAACATTTCTTCCATGTTCTAGTTTAAACAGTAAATTTCCTGTTAATTTTCATTCATTAAAAGACAAATTAATGTTTTATGCCTTCGTTTGATTTAAATTCAAATATAAAACAGAATTTCGGATGGAAAAAAGAATAGAATTTCATTCGTAAGAATAAATCAGAATAACTAGACATGCTAAAACAGAAAAATAACAAATAAGGAAAATACAATGGAATTTGGATTTCATACACTTTCAACTTCTTTTGACCAAACATCAGACAAAACTGAGCTCAGCATCAAGTGAAGGAGACAGATATCAGCAGGTGTGTTTGGGTTTTTGTTTATATCATATTCTTAGTGACTTTATGAAGACGGACCCTTTTCCTCGCTGATTTTCTGAACCAGTTCATAATCCTCTGCTCTCTCTCGGTCCAGGTTGTGCTTGACCATGGCTTTCCTCACGACTGCAGGAGTCTTGTCCTGACTGGTGACCTGAAACACAAACATCCAGCTTCAGACTAGAGTTGAACAGGTTCACGGCTGGATCTCAGGGTAACTGAACTAGTTTTGTTTACGTTTACATGATAAAGAGTTCAGTTAGTGTCCGATAGCACTGATCTAGATTGCTCTGTTACTGGACACGACCTCACCAGGATGCTCTTGTACATGTTCCCGTTGTCCACGTCCAGGCTGACCCTGATGATGCAGCAGTCGTCCACCTGCTGGTTATAGAGTGGCAGAGACAGAGACGAGTAGCTGGACACACCGGACACAGAGCGCTTGTGTGAGCGGGACGCAGTGACCGGTGTGGACGACACCGAAGAAGAGGAGGCACTGCTGGAGCCAGAACCTGAGCCGAGACCCGACGCGTCCAGAGACGAGAGAGACGTGGACTCCCAGAACTACAGGACACACACACACACACAGAGTTCAGACTCCAGCTGTAAGAGAAGAACTGATGATTCCAGAACAGATCAGACACACAGTCTTAGTGAAGCAAACCATCACATGCTCACTCACTCACACCACACATGAACACCAGGAGTCCCGACTGTGACTACAATGGTCGCTTTTGCAAAACTCAAAAAACCTCTCTAAAATCTTCATCTGTGCAGGAGTCAGTTAGCAGTGTTCTCTGACGAACACAGTGCTGGATCACTAACATCTGACTCTTATGAGATGATGTTTTTGTGATGAATCAGTCAAACTGGTCCACAAAGAAGTCTCTAATTTACAAGCAAGTTAAAATAACTAGGGATGCACAATAATAGATTTCTGTCAAGATCCGATATGCCAATATTATTTCAATAATTAGTCAATTATGAACAAACTATACTAAACAAACTCTGATCATATTGTGCATAAATTACTGTTATAAATACAGTGCATTACTTTAAATCAGTACATCGTCGGGAACATTTCCAGTGCTGAGACAGAAAAACACTGGCACGCATCTTTACAATGATTTACTGAGCAACTCTGTCATCCTGTAACTATATAACATCATTCGGAGTTTGTTTAGTCGGGATCCCTGGCGCACTGAAGACAGACGACTAGTGATCTGTAACCAGCTAACCATGACTAACACACACAAACACAAAGACACACAGCAGAAACGCCGGTGAAGATGAGCTCAGTCAGAATGGAAGAGAGGAATGAGTGTTTCCAGACACGGACGGGCGGAGAGAGAGATGGAGTACCGTGGGTATCAGGTCTGCCGTAGGGCCGCACTTCCCTAAGGTAGAATTGGAATGTTTTACGAAGGGCGTGGAGGTCTACAGGAAGGAAGTAAAGCTTCAGTCACTGACAGACACAGCAGAGACCAGAACAGACCCGAGGGCGCTCTCAGACCTGGCTTCCTCTCAAACACGGACTGACTGCTAGACTCTCTACAAACGAAGCTAAGACCTTCATCTGGACTATTTTAACAAGCATTTAGATTTTTTTCAGATTGTCAAATACTGTCCTCTCCTAACAAACCAGACATCAATGGAGAGCTACTCATTCAGCTTTCAGATGACGTCCAAATCTCAGTTTGGAAAAACTGACCCCTTTGACTGGTTTTGTGCTCCAGGGTCACGTCGGGTCAAGAGGCCGGATCTGAGAGCACCTCATTCAGGACTGTTTCAGTGCGGATCTTAGCATGGTGGCTGTGTTCATAAACACCTAAGTAAACCAAACCAAGGGAGAAGGTACACTAGGCCCCAAAACAAACACTGTCCAGGTGTGAAAACGCCGCCATTAACATACAGTACATCTCAAACACTTCCTCTGTGACCGCTGGACATCTCATTTCCAAAATAAACCCTTCTGTCAGGGCAGTGCATTTCGCTGTTGTCTTGGTGGTATTTGTGTTGGCGCTACAAACAGCAGTGAGCGGCTGAAGGAAACGAGAGCGTCAGTCCTCCTCACCTTCCTCTCCAGAGCGTCGGGAGAATCAGAGATGAAGCTGATGTTGACCTCCTCCACGTCGGAGCTGCTGGAGCCGGCGGAGGTCACGCTGAGAGAGTCTCCTCCGTCACCAGCCGAGCCGCTCAAACCTGGCGGGAAACGCAGCTGATCGAAGGACTTGGAGTGAGAGCTTCCAGAACCACTGCATCCAGCTTCACCCGGACCCACCGGCTGCCGGCTGACACACACACACACACACACCGGGGATTAGCAAATCTCCACTGCGTCTGTGTCGAGTGACCGGCAAAATACAGGAAGTAGTGCGTTTCACAGACGAGAATCCATGAAACACATTATTAGATATTAAAAATCATAATGAAGCATATCACTGTTGGAGGCAAATGCTATTCAGACACTGATCTGAGCGTTTCCTCCACAGAATAAACACAATGAAGCATTGCTTGGTGATTGGTCGAGCTGGTTTTATCTACTTGTGTTGTGAAGGTCGGCACTCACTCGCTCCATCTCTTCATGATTCCTGAGCTCTTCTTAGCTCTCAGCGTGTTGGAGGCCGATTCGGAGAGCGGCTCGATCTCACACGACTGACTGTAGCTGCACAGACACACAACAGCGTTCAGGAGTGTTTATTACTGCACATCGAAAGCGAAGCTGAAGTCTCACCTCTCAGCCTCAGAGAGCTTCTCCACGCTGGAGAGCCACGCGCCGAATCCCACCACACGCTGGAAATTATAATTATTACACGCCAGCTGCAGCAACTTAATCTGAGCGATGACCTCAAACTCCTACAGAGAGAGACAGAGATCATTAACACCAGATCAGAGCATCCAAATCATCATCAGGACCGTTTCTCCTGTTCGGACATACCTTCCTTCTCTTCTCGAAGTTGATCAGGCCTCCCTGAGAAGCAGAGAAAGAACCAGTTATGACTCACTGCTAGCCTCTCATTAGCTCTGTCACACACCAATCAAAGAATAGGACAGAATAAACACACCCATATTTATTCGTTTTTGTGTAAAAACCGTTATTCATCGGATGCCTGATTGTTGTTGATAGGATTCTTTAGCGTCTTAATGAAAATCTATATTATAGTAATAATTTCTCAATGGTAGTGTGAAACAACACACTTTGTACACAGCTGTCTGCAGGAAGCTCTTTCTGTGCATGTCCCTTTAAATGCTAATGAGCTCTGCTGACCCCGCCCCTCTCTTCACTGGGCTGACAAGCTGTTCTCTTTTTTTACTAGCACATTATTAGGAAAGGCGATTTGAAAAGATTTATTAAAAAAACATGCTCCCTTCTTCTGAAGGTAAAGCTCAAACACAAATGATTGGCACAAACTAAGATGCTCTTAGGAAGATCGGGGCAGAAAAACAAACAGAATCCACCGTGTCTTCGGCGGAAAGTTTGCCAGGAGTAAACGACAACTGATATGTTCGTTATTACATACACTATTACATCTACCCCCGCTCCGGAGTCCAAATAATGGTGCTCGCTCAGGGCGGGTCTTATATAATCGGTGGTGGGGCCTGTGCAGAACTACATCACCAAGAATCTGGGTTCGGCTTGAGTGAACCGTATAATGTTAAAAAAATAGGAAAAATCCATGTCATGACCCCTTTAGGGTCAACAGTTAGGTATGATCTCAGTTCAGCAGGAAGAAAAAAGTGTTTCTTTTACAAAAACAGCGGATAGAGGAGGAAAAGCCACGTGTTTGATGTGATGAGTGTGTCTGTTCAGAGAGAAACTCACGTCCAGATAGTCTTTCATGGCCGTGTCCATCATGACCAGATCTGTCAGGAATGTTCCCAGGTACGGAATCGTCCCCTGCATCACAGTCTGAAACGAAAACCATGGTTCAGTCAGTTCAGAAGAATGAATGACAGACAGGGGAGCATCCTGCTGGTGTGGTTAGAGTTGCTCTAGTAGTGAAGCTCAGTGGTTGTGTACTGCATGATCTGAGAACAGCTGCGATCATCTCACCAGATCTCTCTGTGGCTGCTGTCGTTTCTGCGCTCGCTTAGGGTTGATCTCTAAAGTGGCAAATTTGGACGTTCCCTCCTGCAAAAGAAACACAATCAGTGAATAATGACCTGTCTGTACTTACTCTTGTTACACAATCTCAGCTCAGATCTTAATACTGTGCATCCTTAGTTATTACACATTACTCATTGGGACCTCTGGAGCTGCGTTATTCTGGTTTTCGCCCTATTTGACATCACCATGCATAACTTTAAATCTCCCAGTTTTACTGAAACAGGGTGTTCCTCAGGGCTCAGTTCTCGGGCCATCACATTCAGCTCCTTTGACAAATTTTTTCAGCTCCATGGTTTTCAATACCACTGCCATGCTAACAATATTTTCTTTTTCAATTTATTGTTTGCACAGCTATTGTGATATACACCTGCAATCGTACGTCTTGGACTTGGGTAAAAATGTCTTGTCTATACGTGATTATGTAAGAAAGGGTTGTCTATTCGCTATGTAATACAGGCGCTATATAAGTGAAACATTATTAGTAGTAAGGTGACACACACACATTGTACCTTTATCAGCAGTTCTCGGCTCAGTGAGTGGTTGTTCTCATCAGAGAATATCTCTGACAGCTCCTGAAAGATGCGGAAGTTTTCTCGTGACACTTCATCCCATGTTTTCTTGAGCCGGTGAACCGGGTTACACTGCAGCGCCGAGAGAATCGCACGCAGAGACGAGAAGTTCTTCAAGATCCGACACTCCTGAGCAAAGAAACCGGTCTTAACTCAACAGTAAACGAGCGATCAGACGTGTGTGTGTGTGTGTGTGTGTGAGAGATCACACTGACTCTGGCCACTTGGATCCAGTGCTCCAGGATCCGGGCCCTCTGGCCGGGTTTGAGCATCCGGTCACTGAGGCAGGTGGAAATGACACAGTTGGTGACGCGGTTGAACTGGCTGACCGTGGCTCTGATGGTCGGCGCCAGATGTTCCTTCCCTTTCTTATCTCTCTGAGACCAGATGCTTCCCAAACAGTGATATGGCACGACCCGCTTGAACAGCTCCTGAAACACAGCACACAGAGAGAGAATGAGACACACTAGAGTCTCTCTAGTGCTCTCTACACACACAACAGACCTGACGATCAAGTGTGTGTGTGTTGCTCACTGCGTCCATCAGCGTGAACTGCTCCGCCACCACAGTGGGGTCAAAGCTCAGGAAATCAGGTCGGTCTTCATGGAATCCGTTCTCCTCCAGCAGAGTGAACGCACAGCAGCCCTGATCCAGAACTGCAGACAGAAACACATGTTAACTACCGTTCTAAACAGTCAGGTGTTTCTGGTGAGAGACTGAGCTGAAGGACTGAATGAAGCCGAACCGTCCGGGACGGACTCCTGCTGGAATCTGCGGTGGAACTGGCTCAGCAGGTTGCAGGCCCGGCGTTCCAGATCCGAGCCGGGGAAGTTGAGCTGCAGATAATGGATCAGGCGTCTCAGACAGCTGTAGTCCGGAGGCTTCCAGAAGTCCTCAGAGTACTGATCCAACCAGGCTCCCAGGATAGAGGAGACGGTGCTGCCCACCAGAAAACACAGACAGCTAGTCAAACACATTCGCAGCGGTCACAGATACTGTGCGTTTCAATCACGAATAGGGCTGGGAATCGAAAATCAGTTCCAGAATCCAAAACTCTTTCCCCACCAGTGTTTCTGAACGTTCAAAGATTTCATAGCCTCCAGAATATTTTGTTGTTTGAATATCTGAGTATACGATACATTCAAATGAAGATCAGCCCCCTAACCCTCAAGTTTCTGAGTGCAGGAACTCTGAGATCACATGATCTTCCTGGTCTGTGTTTTTCTAGACTGATTCTGGAGTGGTGCGACAGCGCCCCCGAGCTGTATTTACTGTACTAGCTGATTTTTATTCATGCGATTCAGCAGCAACTAAATGTTTTGCAAAAGGAGACACAAAATAGATGTTTGCCTTTTTTTTTTAAACAACATTAGAATAGAAAATAGGAATTGATAAGAATCAGAATCGATAAGCAGAACTGGAATCAGGTAGGGCCGATCCCCGGCCCTAACGGAGAAGCACGTACTTCCTGAGCGCCGTCCGGTCATCAGCGGTCATTCTGCGAGCTTCTGCGCCCGGCTGCAGTTTGGCATATCTGTAAAAACACACATGTATGACTCTGGATGTCTTTTTACAGATCCAGAGAAACACTGATCAATCCTTAGGTGTCGATGAAGAAGTGTGTGTGAGTGTGAGAATATGTCAGTGTGTATGTTTCACTGTGTGTGTGTCACCTGTTGAGCAGCAGGTCCAGCACTTGTTTGGTGGTGGCAAAGGTCCTGTAGGTGCAGAGGAAGATGGTGACGTAGGTGGAGTCGTTTCCTCTGAAGGCGGTGACCATGTACTCCACCAGACGCTCCAGTGTTCCTGCTTTAATGGTGCGCAGCTTACAGGTCTCATAGAGACTGAGGCCCGAGTCTGAGTCCACTCCCAGCCAGCGCTGACTCTTACTGGACGACTGGTACATCTGGACCTTCCTCAGCGTGATGCTGAACACGGCGCCATCCTCCACCTCCTCGCCGATCTCCTGACTCGCATTCTGCACACACACACACACACACCAGCGTCAGTGAGTGTTAGCTTTATTCCACTAGTCCTCAAACAGATGGGCTGATGATTCACCTGTTGATGAATTCATGATGTTCTAAACAACAGAGTAACTGATATAAACATGCATCTAAACCAGTTCAGGGCTTGTTATCACTTTACACGGTCTGTTCTCAGATCCGGAATCAGTGAAGCTGTGTTTTCAGGTCTAAACTGTTTTTAACTCCATCTGTCACCAACAGCTTCTCTCATTCATAAGAGCTGTTTTTATTCAGATCCATAAACCCGAGCCTCTCCTGTCTAATACTGGACGATCTACAGACACGGCTCGTTTAACCTCGGCTTGACTTCAGAAGAACTGAACCTATTAGAGTCAAAAACACTTCGGATAAAAGCATCTGCTGCATGAGAGACAGAGAGAGAGAGAGAGAGAGAGACACGCGTGAGGTGTGTCGTGTTTCAGGAAGCTTCAGTGATTCACACAGATCAATAACTGAAACACAAAGACTCACAGAAAACAAGTTACACAATCAGTGTCTGTGTTTTCATCTCTAAACACCACAACTAACCAGTTCATCCCCAGCTAGTTAACTAACCCGCCTGAGGAAGCATCAGACCCAAACACACAGGGATCTTCATCAGACTAAAGTCATATTCCTTCTCTGACCTCGTTAAATCTGATCTAGAAACACTTCTTCAGGGAACAAACAGGATTCAGGTTTCCTCACAATCCTGCAACAAGACAAATAAAACTCAAACATTACCCAGAGTGCTTTGCACGGAGAAATGCATCTGCAGCGTCACTGTTTAGAGACGGATTTCAGATGAACCAGATCCTCAGGCCCAGAGCGATCAGAACCGCTTCGTGATTACAGCAGCCGGACCGGTCAAGCGGTCGTTAGCGTCAGTTAACAGCAGTAACCCGGTCCAGTTCACTGAACAGAGCTGTCATCCCTCCTGACCCGTCTCAAA
This sequence comes from Enteromius treurensis, assembly GCA_032275025.1. Classification (NCBI taxonomy): domain Eukaryota; kingdom Metazoa; phylum Chordata; class Actinopteri; order Cypriniformes; family Cyprinidae; genus Enteromius; species Enteromius treurensis. Next base: position 1,043,623 of record JAUCMU010000007.1, on the reverse strand, counting down.
CTCTAACGTGTGTGATAGACTCAGCGTACAGAGACTCTGAGCATCACAATCATCATCAACACGACTCTACTGCAGTGCATGCAGGGAAATACTGACACCCAGACTCAAACATCAAATTGTGTCTTTATCATGTATATTTCTACACCCATGGCCTGCCTGTATTTATAATAATGTTTGTAATAACGCTGAATAACACACATTTATATACCTGTGCAATGCATTATTTGTTTCTAAATAATTGTACCAATTCTTACACGATCATAGCTTCATCTTGATGTTATAATGTATCAGAAATCTCTCTACTGTGACACGTGACATAAAATGCAACATTTGTTGCTGCTCATGAATTTTAAAGAGTTAAAATGTGTCACTATGAAAATATATTATCATACATGTTTGCAGTGATTTATTTCAACACATAACTGATAACAAAGTGTGTATTACATTTGTTTTAATTCTATTCTGTAATACATTATTATTAGTATTATGACTGAAGATGAGAGAGGAGTAATATCTGTGCTGTTTATTCTTCTACCTCCAGGTAAGGAGTGTCCGGATCCAGATGTGTGAATCGGTTCAGCACCGCAGGACTCGGTTCGTCGCTGATCTCGAGTCTCACAGAGTCCCGGATGCTGCGGATCCGCCAAACGCTGGCATCAAACATAACGGAACCGAAACCGAGCTCACATCCCGCCACAAACACCATCTGTACCGAGAAAACCGAGCGAAGCACAGCCGCTTGGACCACCTCTGACCGAGCGGAGCAGTGTGTGTGTGTGTGTGTTCGGGCTCCGCCTCTTCTCCGCTCGGATCATGATGTCATTTTCAGATCAGAACCACAGAAACAGAACAGAGCGGAATGTCAATCGTCTGGGGAGTGTGGAGGTGGGCGTGGCTTAGCGCTAACACTTTACTATCAGAACACAAATAAATGATGCCAAATTAGATGCAAGTAACCCGAGGACAAACCCTAACCCTAACCCTAGAGTAAGTACATGAACTTAATTAATATTACTCACTACTCAAATGTATAATTACACGATAACAAGAACACCTTAAAAATGAAATAACCGCGAAATACACACAAACTGTATACAGAATATTCAATTAAAGACACGCTACTGTTCCCAAGGATTTCTCTGCGCTAATAAGAGGATTTTAATATAATAATAGTAATAATAATGCTTTCAACACAGCTGGGTTTGTATTGGTACGAACCTGTGTGATTTTTAAATAGGGTATTAAATATCCTTTAAACCAAGTCCGAGAGCTGATGATGAGCCGCGGAGCGCCGCCTGCTGGAGGAACACACACACACACACACTAACCCGCTCATCCGAGGAAAACACACCACAGAAACACACTTCTGCTCTTTAACCTCGGAAAAACCTTCGCAAACTCTAAAATATTTCGTGTACAAACTCTCAAAACACTTCCGTCGAACATCTGGAGTGAATTAAAGGAGCAACAGGAGTCCAGATACCATGTCACTGCCAGTAACCACACACACACACACACACACTTACTCTCTCTCTCTTACACACACACTTACTCACTCTCTCTCTTACACACACACACACACTTACTCACTCTCTCTCTTACACACACACTTACTCGCTCTCTTACACACACACACTCACTCTCTCTCTTACACACACACTTACTCGCTCACTCTTACACACACACACACACACACACACACTTACTCTCTCTCTTACACACACACACTCACTTTCTCTCTTACACACATACACTTACTCACTCTCTCTTACACACACACACACACACTCACTCTCTCTCTTACACACACACTCTCTCTCTTACACACACATACACTTACTCACTCTCTCTCTTACACACACACTCACTCTCTCTCTCACACACACATACACTTACTCACTCTCTCACACACACACACACACACACACACACTCACTCTCTCTCTTACACACACATGCACACTTTCTCTCTTACACACACACACACTCACACACACTTTCTCTCTTACACACACACACACACACACTCTCTCTCTCTTAGATAACATCACGGACAGTGGTCAGGACAATTATAAGAGCGTCACACACTCATCAGGACATAAACAGTGATAGTTATTCTCTCAGGTGTCAGGAGTGAGATCTTCTGAAGACACACTGAAGCAAGAGACATGATATGAATGTGACAAGTGAAGATGTGTTACCTTGAAACACTGACACACACTCACTGTCAGCTCACAGGACACAGACGTCACACAACCTTTGACCTTTGAGTCCACACACACACACACACCAGTGCTGTATTACCCAGAATGCATCAGAACAGCTGTGCAGGACAACTGTGTACAGGACAGCCAAAAACATGCTCACTAATGCAGTCGAGCACTGCAACACACAGACTCTCTCACACACACACACACACGCGCACACACACACACACACACGCGCGCGCACACACACACACAGACGCTCGCTCACACACACACAGACACACACACACACACACACACTCTCTCAAACACACACACGAACAGAAGAGAAGAGATCCTTCACTCAAACACTGGACCTCACTGACAAAAACACACACATTTCTCAAAATATATTTTGTATGCCATTGAAGAAATAGAGCAGGAGTGTGTGTGTGTGTGTTTATCACTGTGTGTGTGTGACTCTTCTTTTTTTTTTTTATCACAGATCTCTTAAATTAAGAGTGCACATATAATAACCATATCAATTTCAATTCAATTCTATGGCCTTTGTGTAGATATGTAAAGATGGAGTGTTGTAATGAAATAGTAATATTTGTAACATTGATGAAAGTGTTCCTTGTTAAAGTGTGTCAACATTTTTATATTTGAAGGTTTCTTCTGTAACACTATGTACTAACTTTAATGATCCATATAATATTTGTACTCATTTACAAAGTATGGTTCAGTATAGATTTGTTTTAAATAGTAGAGCACTGTTTTCTGTTTCATTAAGTTTGATCAGTTGATTAATCAGTATCGGCCAATCGGTCGAGCTCTAGTATGAACACACACACACTCATACTCTCACACACACAAGACATGCACAGCTGTGGTGTCTCTCACACACACACACACTGTCCCTGAGGGGTCACACACTTCCTGTGTCAGATTTCAGTTTGACTGCCTCAAACATCAGCGAGGAGGAGACTATGATCACACACACACCGAGGGTCTTTCTCAGATAATCAATGTTCACACACTCACACACTTTCGTGATCACACATTCATAACACATCTGTCCAGAGAAAAACACACACACACACACATCAGTCAGGGACACAAACGTAGAGCCTTGTCCACGAAACACAAGAATTCATGGTTTTGCAAATGGTTTGATGTAAATTTCTGAAAGTGCTTGTAATTTAAAACTATTTTGGAACAAGATCCCCCCCCCCTTACAGAAAACACAACACACTTTTAGATTCTCAAATAAACACCATTCTGTGTGATTTATAAGTGTTATAAGTATAAGTGTGTGTGTGTGTGTGTGTGTGTGTGAGTGAGTGAGTGTGTGTGTGTGTGTGTGTGTGTGTGTGTGTGTGTGTGTGTGTGTGTGTGTGTGTGTGTGTGTGTGTG
>JAUCMU010000007.1:921045-932956 GCA_032275025.1 Enteromius treurensis | reverse complement strand
TTTCTTTTTCATCATTTTAAGGGCTTTTGTATACAAAACAAACTCATTATGAAACGCATAAAAGGCAGGTTTCCTTTGTAGGTATCTACATTTGTGTTTATAAAATTTTCTCATCATAAGGATGCTATTAACCAAGACGGAAACCTTAAGTGTCCGACATGACGGCCGTCTCTTTACTCCCCCGACTGCAAGGGGCTGCTCTCGTGTGTCGAGTGCAGTTCCTCTCCCGGCCGCAGGAGGCGATCATCATCCAATCAGCGCCGTCCTCCTCCGCGTCTGTTTCTGTCTCGTGCGTGCAGCGTGAGTTTGTGATGATGAACGGATGAAGCGCTGTCGGGATTCGGTTCGGTTTAAAGATCATGTTTATGTGAGTGAATGATCATATCAGTCTTCTCGTTAGTATCCGCTCAGAGCGCTTAATGATGAGGAAACAGCAGAAGCTCAGTCGTGGGGTGTCGGATAAAGTCCGCAAATCTAAAGCGGCTCCGGAGATCCAGAAAAACCCGTTCGAGGTGAAGATAAACCGCAAGAAGTTCGATGTTTTGGGCCGCAAGTGTAAACACGACGTGGGTCTGCCGGGGGTCTCCAGATCCAGAGCCAATCAGAAGGTAAACCTGTGTGTTTGTGGACGTTTACTGTGGTATTAGCATGCTATTCTGGAGTAAACGCTGTTACACGAGGAAGTCTTGGGTTACACCTTAGTTTAAGGTGTCCTTGTTCCAGTTTATTATACATCGAAGTACAGAGTTATATAAATAAACTCAGTTACTTTAACCGTCAAAGGGTTGCAAACAGTAACTGGAGTAATATTCAGAACCAGTTTTGAAAATTACATTGAGAACAGTGCAGTATACTCTTGTTCAGGTTTATTTGATGAATTGTAAGTTTATAATAGCTTTATCTAACATAGAAACCTGTAACATCCGACATTTCTTTATCATTTGTTTGACTGCTAGTGTGTATCGAGTAAATCTCATCTGGAGTGTGTTTGATTCCTCAGAGGAAGGAGACTCTCCTGAAGGAGTTCAGAATGAAAGACAAAAACAACAAGTTCATCGACCGGCGCTTCGGTGAATACGACAGTAAACTCACACCTGAGGAGAAGATCCTGCAGAGATTCACGCTGGAGAGACAGGTGAGACGTCACGATATCATCTGTAACATGTCCTGCAGCATTACTGACCGTCACTGATGTGTGTGTGTGTGTGTGTGTAGCGCACTCACGACCGGAAGGACGTGTTTAATCTGAACGAGGAAGAGGAGCTGACCCATTACGGCCAGTCTCTGGCGGAGATGGAGAAGATGACGGATGTGGTCGACAGCGACAGCGACTCTGAAGAAAAGGGCCTGCTGTCAGGTGATGCGTTTAAACACGAGTGACCGTCACTAACCGCTCATTCAGTGTACGGTCAGTAACTGATGTGATGATGGATGTGTCTGCAGCCGAGCTGACCGCGACACATTTCGGTGGCGGTGGAGGTCTGCTGAGGAAGAAGAGCGCTGGAGATGAAGATGCGGAACGCAAGCCCAGATCACGGCAGGAGCTGATCGAGGAGCTCATCATCAAATCCAAACAGGAGAAGGTCAGAAAGCGTCTCCTCAAATAATATGTTACTTTACTGTAATTAAACATCTTTAAATATCATCACATCAAGAACAATAGCTGTATATCTGTAAGAATAGCTGTAGAAGAACTGTGACGAAATCTATAACGAGAACAACTGTAACAATGAAGATAGCTGTGATAATAATTATAATAATAGCTGTCATGTCAACTAGAGCAATAACTGGAATGGTAGCTTTAACACTAGGTGTAGTAATTATAATTTATATATATATATATATGACATCTGTAACATTAACTATAATGATTGATGTAATGTCTATAAACAACATCTATATAAGCAACAACTGTAACAGCTCTTACACTAGCTTTAATGATAAAAACCTCTGAAACAATAACTGCGTCAGCATCTGTAAGAAATATAACAGCTATAACAATATCTCTAATGACAGCTGTGACAATAATATTATTATTAAGGGCTATTATTAGAGCTCATGGCTGTGAGTGGTTCTTTAACGCCCTTGATCTTCTCAGCGCGAGCGTCAGACGAAGAAGGAGGAGGCGCAGGAGCTCACGGAGAAGCTGGATCAGGAGTGGAGATCCATCCAGAACCTCCTGGCCCACAAAACCCCCAAATCAGAGAGGAGAGACGAGACGGACAAACCCAAGGTACCAGAGCACCTGTGTCCAAACACTGCTGCTGCTGTTCCTCGCTCTGACTCGTGTGTGTGTGTGTGGCAGCTGGACCAGTATGACGTGATGGTGCGAGAGCTGGGCTTCGAGATGAAGGCTCAACCCTCAGAGAAGCTGAAGAGCGCAGAGGAGCTGGCCCGAGAGGAGAAACAGCGCCTGCAGACTCTGGAGGTACTGAGCTTCTGCTGCTGGACACCTGAGGAAGAGGAGGAAGACCTCACTCATGTGTGTGTATGTGTTTCAGGCAGACAGACTGAAGAGGATGATGGGAGACACTGAGGAAGAGGCGTTTCAGACCAACACACACATCTCTGCTGACGATATGAACGATGGATTCATTCTGGATGGAGACGACCGCAAAACACTCGCTTACAAGGTCAGAAACACACACTCACACACACACACACACTCACACACACACACTCACACAGACACACTTACACACACACACTCACACACACACACACACACACTCACACACAGACACACACACACTCACACACACACACACACACTCACACACACTCACACTCACACACACACTCACACTCACACACACTCACACACTCACACACACACACTCACACACACACACACACTCACACTCACACACACACACAGACCCACTCACACACACACACAGACAGACACACACACACACACACACACTCACACACAGACAGACACACACACTCACACACACACACACACTCACACACAGACAGACACACACACACACACACACACACACACACACACACACACACACTCACACACAGACAGACACACACACTCACACACACACACACACACTCACACACAGACAGACACACACACACACGCCGCCATCATCATCACCGTGAAGCTGCTCTGAAACATCTGTGATGAAGCTCTGCAGAGATACACACGACACGTGAATATAAACAGAAGCGGAGCATGAAATTATTCTCTGTCTGTCTGCAGGACGGGAAATGGAACATTGAGGAAGAGGAGAAAGAGGATGAGGATGGTGATGAGGAGGAAGATGACGCAGCTGCAGATGATGATGACGATGCTGAGGGTGAAGAAGAAGAAGAAGAAGAGGAGGAAGATGATGATGCTGAGGGTGAAGCAGAGGAGGAGGGTGAGGATGATGATCACTGTGACCTGCAGTCTGATGAGGATGGCGAGGGTGAGGATGGTCAGGGTGCTGAGGAAGAGCAGCTCGGTGCTGAAGGGCCTCCGGCGGTGACTGAGGAACAGAAGAAAGCTGCACAGGAAGCAGCCCGAGCAGAGCTGCCCTACACCTTCACAGGTACCAGAGTCACATGATCATCCCAGACTCACCTGAGCTGCTTCTACTGCCCGTCTGATCACATGAGGTGTGTGTGTGTGTGTGTGTGTTCCAGCTCCAGACAGTCTCAGTGATCTGAAGCAGCTCCTGCAGGGTCACAGCTCAGAGCAGCAGCGCCTCATCCTGGACAGAACGGTCAAGTGTCATCATCCCAGTCTGTCCTCCGCAAACAAAGCCAAGCTGCAGGTCAGACACACTCTCTTCCAGCCGGGATTCACAGCAGAATCGATTTCTTCGGGAATGCTTGTATTTTATTAGTCATTAGTATTAGTTTGTTAGTATTTGGTTCTTTTGTTATATTTATAAGTTTATTGTTGTGTCTTATGCTTTTTATGTAAAATTCCTTTATATTTAAAGGCACTAAATAAAATAAAAAAGATTATTGTTTTTGTGTTTTATTTATTTATTAATGTATTTTATAATTTTATTTTGTGGTTTTAGTTAAAAACATCTGAAGTGCTTCAGTAGAGTCTGTCAGGATGTGTCCTGTGTAGATGTCACACAGTGTGTTTAGAGTTAGACACAGAGATGTGTGTGTGATTGTGTTTTATTCTGTGTTCAGAAGTTGTTTGGCTTTCTGCTGGAGTATGTTGGTGAACTCTCTACCCAGAATCCTCCTGATCTGAGAACCGTCAATGCACTCGTCCCGTGAGTAACACACACACACACACACACACACACAGATGATGTGAGCTCATCCGTCTGCTTGTGTGTGTGTGTGTGTTTAGGCAGATCTGCAGTCTGTGTCAGATGTTTCCCGAGGCTGCGTGTAAAGCCGTGCAGACGATACTCCATGACAGCGGCCACAGCACGGAGGAGATGCTGGAGGTCAAAGGTCGAGTGCCGATGCCTGGACTGGACATGGTGTGCTGCTGCGCTGACACAGGTTCACAGATTCAGAGACGAGAAGCTGATCCTGAGCTCACTGTGTGTGTGTGTGTGTGTGTGTGCAGCTGGTCCTCCTGAAGATCACGGCGCTGCTCTTCCCTGCGTCAGACTTCAGACACCCGGTGACGACTCCAGCGTTCCTCTGCATCAGTCAGGCCCTCACCAGAGTGAGTGTGTGTGTGTGTGTCCTGTTCACCCAAGACTTGATGACTTGATCTGACGACTCTCTCTCTCTGTGTCAGTGTGTGGTGCTGTCTCTGGAGGATGTGTGTAAGGGTTTGATCCTCTGTTGTCTGGCGCTGGAGTACATCTCTTTGTCTCAAAGGTTTTTCCCAGAACTGATCAACTTCCTGCTGGGACTCCTGCACCTGACAGTCTCCGACAAACACAACATAGGTACTGCAGTGTGTGTGTGTGTTGACGTGAGCAGCAGGAATCTGTGTCTGTGGTGTGATCTGGTGTGTCGGGGGGGAGTGTCACGTCTGCTGCTGATGGGAAATTTTCTACATTCTCAAGCGTAGTGAGATTTTCATCTGATCAAACTTAATGAGCTGCTCATGTGGAAACAGGAAGAGGAATCTGGGTGTTTCCTGTCTGCTCTTGTCCATCCTCACGAGCGCGCGTGCGTGTGTGTGTGTAGGTTATACAGTGGTCAGTCCGTTCAGGCGGCAGGGGAAGAGCTGTGATCTGCTGGTTCTGAAGGATCCAAACACGTCTCACAGCTGGAACAGAACACACATTTCACTGAGCACCGCTCACAGAAGCCCAGCCCAGAGTCCAGAGGAGACGGACCACTACAGGTACACACACACACCGGCTCCTGATTGTGAGCTGATGTTTGAAGTGTTGTGTAGTCAGAGATGTTCTGTGTGTGTTTCAGGCTGTCTCTCATCGACTCCTGTCTGGATCTGGTGAAGAGATGTTCCTCGCTCTATAAGGAGCTGCCGTCATTCGCTCACATCTTCCAGCCAATCAGAACGCTGCTTCTCAAGCACCTTCCTGTGGACAGTTACCCCGCCCTGATCCAGGTTCAGTGTCTCGTTACCCTCCTCTTCATCCTCATCATCATCAGCGCGTTACGACTTATTCTCCTGTGTTTGTGTGCAGGATCTACACCGAGACATCTTAGACGCCATTCCCGAGAAACCTTCCCAGCATGCACCTCTGGTGTTCAAGAAGAAGAAGCCCATCCCTCTGAAGCTGTTCACACCAAAAATAGTGCAGATGTGAGTGAAACAGGAAGCAGGACCTGGACACAATCATACGTTTCTGTTTTATGCCAAAAATCATTCAAGATCGTGTTCCGTGAAGATATTTAGTAAACTATCAGAACTTCATTTCTGATCAGTAATATTCATTTGAAGGCGGTTGTCTCAATATTAGGATTGTTTGTGTTTCTCCTGCAGTCTGGATTACGGTAAGAAGCGCGGGAACACAAAGGAGGAGAAGGAGAGCGAGCGGCTCAAGCACAAGTACAAGCGCGAGTTTAAAGGAGCGCTGAGGGAGATCCGGAAGGACTCGCGGTTCCTGGCCCGTGAGAAGCTCCAGGACGTCATGAAGTGGTCAGTGTTTGAGCAGCGTCTCCAGCTGATCTTCAGCACCGTCTCTGACTCTGTGTTTGTGCTTCAGGGACTCGGAGAGGAAGAGGAGGGTGAAGGAGCTCTACGGCAGTCTGGCCACGCAGGAGGGAGAGTGGAAGGCCCTCAAGAGGAAGAAGAGGAAGTGAGGAAGACTGCTGCTGTGCTCATGAGAGCGTGTGTGTGTTTGTATCTGACAGATTGGGAGAAATAAAGCTTTGAGACTCTTTAATGATTGTTACTCTGTTTCCCAGTAGAAATACCAAACGATTCTTTAATCAGTGAGATTTTCTTTACTGCTCGTTTATTTGATCCAAAGTACAACAAAAGCAGAGACATTTTCTATTTAAATACTTTAAAATGAATATATTCCTGGGATTAAATCTCTAATATTCTGAATTTGTCATGACCTGAACCTGACGGGACGTGCATTATAAATGTCTTTATCATCACTGGTCAATTTAAAGCGTTTAGAAAAATGATACAGTTTTATACATATACATCGTATGTCTAATTTAGTTTTGCTGTTAAAATAAATGTGTCTTTATTGTTGAGATATATGTTCCAGAGAAGACATCGTTTCAGTTTAATAACTCTGTTTATTAGCTGTTTATTAACCGTTTCAGCTCTACTGAACACAACAGTGTCTTTATTCCGCTCCTATTTGGTGTCATCCTCTTGAATAATAGTAAAGAACTGATGAATGCAGAAACTCCAGGAATAAAGGAAGAAAGCTCACAGACAGCAGTTCAGAAGAGCTGAAGCTTTATAAACCATTCAGTTCTGAGCAGAAGAGATACGACAGAGACGAGTGTGCAGTCAAATCAAGCTTTATTTAGTGCCCGGGTAACTAGTTGAGCAGGTCGTGGTTCAGATCTTCAGGCGATGGCTGCGTGTGTTTCTACAGTACGAGACACAGATGAGCTTCTCTCTTCCGTCACTGCACCAGAAAACCAGACAGCAGATTAAAACACAAGCAACACTTCAGAGCAGACTAACCCTCTGTGAGTCGTCTGGGTTAACCGGTCGTGGAGAATCTCTACCAACTTTAAATACATTGTTTCCATTTATGCGTCTCCTAGCAACAAAGTGTATCATAACTATGTAATTTTTTAAGGGTGTAATTCAATTCCAGTAATGCTCTCTAGTCCCTGAGAGACAGACCTGCAGTGATGGGGATCCCGAGCCTCTTCTCCTCTCCTTCCAGGAGTCTCCTGTAGGTGGCGATCTCAGCGTCCAGCTTCAGCTTGATGTGCAGCAGCTGCTGGTAGTCGGCCATGTATTTGCCCATCTCCATCTTGGTCTCACACAGCTGGCTCTCGAGCTGGATGATGATGTGCTCCAGACCGCTGGTCTTGTCCAGGTGAGCCGCCTCCATGTCCTCCAGCTGCTGCTCCAGAGCTGTGTTCCTGGCCCGGAGCCCGTCGATCTGGTTCTGAAGCTCTGTCACCTGACAACATGAGAGTCCTCTGCATTATTGTCACCACACTGACATCATGAAGTAGAACAGAACAAAAAAAACTAAATATTTAAATACAAAAAATAAATAAATACAGTGCAAAAGAATTCTAAAGACTTTCCAATCAGACATCATTAGTTAACTTTCAGAATAAAGTACAGAAGTTATTCCAACAAACAGTTGTGTAACTGTTATCTCTCGTGAGCTGGGCTTCAGTTAATAACCTTTCGTCTGAACAACATGCTCCTACATGATGAAACTACTGAGGAATGTTTAATCAGCAGTTTGTTAACTAATTAATGTACGCTTCTTTTCTAATATAAATATCTGAAGATTCTTGAATCAGGGTGAATTTACTGCACAAATAAAATGATGTCTTGTTTTCTGAAAGTGTTATCCAAACTGTGTTCGATCTAGTCTAAAACAAGTATTAATAACTGCCAGTGGGCCAAGAAAAACGCTCGTTTATCTTTTGAATTAGGATATTTTTTACTTGTTTTAGGCAAAAAGTTATAAAAGTTGGATACAATTTTCAGGAAACACAATATATTTAGTCATTTTACTTGTAAAGTAAATGCATCCTGATTCAAGAATTTTGCCGTCAGAGATGTGGAATCAGTGATGCTTCACGTGTTCACCTGGTTGTGGAAGACGCTGATCTCGTCCTTCATGCCCTTCATCTGGTCCTCGTGTTTGTTGGCCTGCACCTTCAAGGTGTCGAACTTGCCCTTGTACCACTTCTCGGCCTCCTGGACGTTGCGCGCGGCCACAGACTCGATCTCGGCGCGCATGTTGCGCAGGTAGGCGGCCAGGTCCGGTCTGTCCGAGTCCAGCTCCACCGTCACCTTGGACTCCTCGATCTGCTTCAGGAGGTCAGCCACCTCCTCGTCGTGGAGCTTCTTCAGGAACTCGATCTCGGCCACCAGCTGCTCGACGCGCTTCTCCAGGTCAGCCTTCTGCAGCGTGGCATTATCCACGTCCTGCCGGAACTCACGGAGGATCATCTCAGCCTCCTCTGAGAGTCACGAGAGAGAGCGGAGGTGACTGCATGCTTGATACATCCACAATCATACAACATACCCTTCAAGATAAAGGTTCAACATCCCTGAGATCTTTTCATTTCCCAAAAGACTCTGGAGAGTGAGAGTGCCAGCTGACTAACTTTTACTTTTAAAGAGCTTTATTGGCCTCAAGGGTTTTATGAACAACCTGTGCATCCTTGGATACCTCTTTATAATGTAAAAAGGTTCTTCAAAATGTTAAAATGAGCTGGTTTCTGGACTCTTTCTCACCTTTGATGGCCAGCTCCTCGTCCAGCTTGAGTCTCCAGACCTCCACCTCCTCCTCGATGTATCCTCGCTCGATGTCGGCCGCCCCTTTCTCAGCGGTCAGGGCTTCGATCAGCTCTCTCATCTCTCTGAACTTGAGCTCGTACTCGTCCCCGAGGCCGGCGGGCCCTCCCTTGAAGCGTCCCTGCAGGGCCTCCAGCTCGGCCCTCAGAGCGGTGTTCCTCTGCTCCAAGGCCTGGACCTTCTCGATGTATCCGGCGAAGCGCACGTTCAGCTCCTGCATCTCCTCCTTCTCGTTGGCGTGGTTCTGATGGAGTTCTGTGTCCAGCTCCACCGCTTGGCCCTGGAAGCCCGTCCGGCCCCGGCTGTGGGAAGGGCCCCGGCACCGCGACGGAGACGGGCTCTGGACCCTCATCCGGCTGGAGCCGCTGACGCTCAGGCTCTTCTGGGAGTACGTGGATCCTCTCATGACTCTTGGTGGAAGGTTTGCTCTAGGAGACGCTCTCGGAGCTTATATGGGCCGCTCAAGAATCTTGCGGAGCCTCTTGAAAGTCTTGCAGGCTTCTGGCATGTTTTAAATGCGGAGTTTGTCGTTAGCTTGCGCCTGCTTGTCATCAATTAGTGGTTTGGAGGCCGGCGGCCCTCACACTTCAGTGTCACATCGCCAGAGCCTGTGAGCTTCTGTCAGCTTCACTGTTTCCATCGCCTCAGCGTTAATAAAGCCGCTCGGGAACGCTTATATTTAGAGTCTGAGGAACCCAGTGTTGTTCAGAAACTGCTAATATGTTTCATTTTCATTTGAGTCTTTTTTAATGTCTATATCATTATAATATGTGTAAATATCTATATAGTATTTATCATTTTATTAAGGTTTTAGTAAGTTTGTTTTGCTTTTGTCATTTCTCTTAAGTACATCTAAAATTGTTAATATGATTTTTGATTTTATTAGTTTTTATATGTTTATATAGTTATTACTATTATATATTAATAGTTTAAATAGTTTTTATTTTTTAGAGTTTCATTTCAATTTTTCAGTAACTTTTCAAAAACTTTTGAAGTTTTTTTTTTTAAATAATGTTTTTTTTATACATATATTCAGTTCTTATTATTTTTCTAATAAATAATTAAATTTGGGTTTTGTCATTTTTATTAGTTTTTTACATTTCTATGCAAGTTTTATTCTTTTTTTATTTAAGTTTTGAGTTCTTTTAGTGCATCAAATTAAACTAAATTAAAATTTTTCTTGGCAACTAGCTGAAATAAAAAACAACTGTATTTGTTATATATATATATTTTTATTCATTTAGGTTTTAACCCTGGTGGAATCTCTAATATCTCTCATGTTGCAATAACATATTCATGTATGAATCTTATATTTAGACATTTGCTGGATTTGAGATGATTAGTGTTTATATGTTGATGAAACCGCTGAAGCCAGACTGCTGTACGGATCTCGGATCAGGACCGATGCATGACGCTGGAATCTGATGATCTCATGACATTATTATGACATCCTCAGCGTTTCATACTCAGTGATTGATGATGAGTGTTAATGATGTAGAACACACAGCTATACTGGGCTTGACATTACATTATACTCTGGATGGACCTGCGAGAGAACAGGACTATAGCCTGTGTGTTCTCCCTCACTCAAACCAGGTTGTTTCTGTGAATCTCATCTGTTTTATAGAGTATATGAGCCGAGGACACGACTGCAGGAACACACTGAGCTTCTCATCTGACTTCACATGACTGTATCTGTTAGACCTTGTTACGAAGGATATTGGCTTTTTTTTGTAGTTTTGAGGTGTTCTGTTTTACTCAGTTTTATAAAATAAGTGTGATTGCTCTCCTCATAAATCAGCTCACTCTGGTTTTGTTGTGTTTGGACTTTTATGTCACTTCCTGTCTCAGTGGTGTTTGTAGTTCAGATGTGTATAAACAGCACTAGTGTTTCTTCAGCTCTCTGTGAATCTTTGCTCATAGATCCCAGCTCTGTCTGTTTTCTCCAGCTTCTCCACAGCAGTCCAGTTTCTCACAGACATGACTAGTGCTTCTCAGCCTATATGAAGAAGATCAGTTCTTCAGGGTCCAGTCTTTAAAAGAGAAACTTTAGCCTGTGTGTGACCCTGCAGCACTAAACCAGCCGCGAGGGTCAATTCTGTGAGACTGAGATTTAATCATCATCTGAAAGAAGCTGAATAAATCATCTCTCCACTGATGTCTGGTGTGTTAGGAGAGGACAGTATCTGAAAATCTGAATCGGAGGGAGCCAAACAATCTTTTCCAACATTTACTGTAGGAAATATACACAATATCTCTGGGAAACATGATCTTAATATCCGAATGATTGTAGACTGCTGTTATTGGCCTGTCCTCCAGCAGAGGGCGAGCACACATCTTCTGATCTTCTCACAGCAGCTCAGTCTCCATCAGAAGGGATCTGTTCATCTGTGTTCAGATCAGCTGTACATATGATACATTCATTCATTTATGATTCTGAATGTCTGATGTTAGTTCTATACAGACCTATAAACCTGGCTTTAAGGCAACATAAAAATGATCTAGTAATCTTGTGCATTAACTTCTGTGTTTATTCCTTCGTTTTCAGATGAATTAATTCAAAGTGTTTTGTGTAGATCTGGATCCTGGAGCTGTGAGACGCTCAGAGATCTTGATTACTGTTTACTTCTTACAGATGTATTTCTTGGCGAGCAGTGCAAGAATATCGTCAGGAAATAATGCATTGTGATGATTTCTGTTCGTTATTAGTCCGTCAGTGAATGTAGAAGCTGGGGATATGTTTAGTGTGTAAGAAGTGTGTTTTCTCTGCGAGGTTAATGGTTTAGTCTCAGTGTGTATAGAGTGACTCATCAGAAGCTCATGTAACATCATGTTAACACGCTGTAAGCTGTTTATCTTTACTGCTCAATAACTGATGAGGAACGCTGATAAAACTAACAACGAGAACCAACACTCTCCTGCAGGAACCTTTAACACACACACACACACACACACACACACACACACTCACACACACACACACACACACACACACTCATGTAGTGTCTCCATGTTTTCTGGGGTCTCTCTCTTCATAGGTGTAAT
>JAUCMU010000007.1:899711-910809 GCA_032275025.1 Enteromius treurensis | reverse complement strand
CAAACACACACGCACAAACACACACACACACACACACACACACACACACACAAACACACACGCACAAACACACACGCACAAACACACACACACACTCCTGTAATTGGCCCGCGGTGAAGATTCTCCACATTTTTGGGTTAGCTCAGTGCGAACACATGCCCTGTGAGACTATAGACTCATCATGTATGTTTCAGGATCCTGAAGCTCAGACAGCTTAAGATCTCTAAACGTGAATCTGCTGCTGAGCATCTGCTCCGCTTCAAACCACCAGAAGCCTAAAATAAGTCTGAGTTTAATGAGTGGTCTGGACCCTGTATTTATTCGTCCCGCACACATCCACGACATCAAACTCACTGTGAAAACGCTTTCATTATGTTTGTCCTTCACATACTATATGAAGCAGAGCAGATGGTACTCTCAAAGCCTCGACACTGAAAGAGTTTAATCAAGTATCTTCTGCTCATCGAGACTACACACAGCTAACAAAACCTTTTACTCTCTTTACTCTAATCGTAATCATATCCTGCAAGAAACAGCCGAGAAGGAGTTTTTCAGGGTTCTTTGATGAACTGAACGTTTAGAAGAACAGCACTTGTCTGAAGTAGAAATCTTTTGTAACAGTATCTCTCAGATCAGTGTATGAGAATCACATTCACAGAGAAAAGAGCTGCTTTAAATGGTTGTAATAAATCACAATGTTGCTGTGTTTTGGAATAAAGAGCAGAAGAGACGTCTTTATAACACATGAAATATCTCTTGACTGGAATAATTGTGAGGGATATTTGTATAATGCACGTTCAGTGTTTTGATTCAGATAAACCCACGTTATACTATAATTGCTGGTTTACACAAGAGTCAGGACAGTTCATTAAAAACCACAATCCGATGTTAATCCTGTCGACATGCACACACACACACCTCGGGTGCGGCTTCACTCTCTCTCCGTCACACACACACGACTGACTCATGTGTGTGTGTGTGTGTGTGTGAACCTCGACGGAAGCGTCTCAGCCCGGCCTTCACCTCGCGTGACTGAAACACTCCTCGTGATGCAAGAGATCCCGACGATGACCTGGAAATAGAGAAAACGTTTAAAAACGATCCCTGACACACTGATGTGAATTTCACAATGATTTCTTGAAAATGGCATGTGATGCTGGAGTAAAAAGATCTATTAAGAGTACTAAGATTATTATTATTGATTATAACTCTCCCCACAAAAACAGAAGTACATGATCAGAAATTGCTTGTAGATTTCACCATTGATCACAAAGGGAAGGCAAGAAACAGAAGTAATCGGGTAATATTACATATAACTCGTATTCTGATCAATTTCAACATCATTTACAAAGAAATATCAACATTGACCCTATAATAACTATACAATGACTGGTTGTGTTCTGAGGAGTGTTTATGACAGAGACGATCAGCGTTATCCGAGCTCCTCGGCATCTCTGTCATTACGTCAGAAGAGAGCTGAGGCGTCTCAGCGGGGATATCTGAGCTCAGAGCAGATGGAGATCAGTTTTATATCAGGGCGTTACTCTCACAAATCTCTCTCGCTGCAGAAACACTGCCTGAAGAACAGCGTTTGACTGATGTGTGTGATGAGCACCTGATGATGATGATGACACCCTTCATCACATTCACTTCACCTAAAGCCTTTATGTATAACAGCCTGCTTAGACTGAACCAGGATCAGGACGTAGTTCAGTTAGGATGTGAAAGCCCTTTTATAAACATGTCTTAGAAAAAATGGAACTGATGTGCATCTTCAGATGAAGCAAAGGCAGTCATACATATTCAGAGATTGACAGTAGTCTGTAAAACCAGGGCTATGCATTCTAAAATGAATCATAATGTATTAAATATGAACATGTTAGCATTGCAATCTCATTAACAATTATAACCACACTGAATACATGATAACACTTCCATTCATTGTTATGCTATGCTATTCAGTTGTAATTATTTATGACAATGCACATTATGAATAATTATAATGCATTATGCCCTTTATTAACCCTTTATAATGCATTATTCGTTAGGGTTTTAGGTTAAGTGTTACTGAAACCGCGGTCAGACCCAATGTTTTAGCTTGGACGAACTGATCAGATAAATTAATATATATATATATATATATATATATATATATATGTCCAGATCTGACTCTGTCTCTATATTAATGTGGAAATGAGATCTGAAGTGGATTTGAACAACTTTAAAGGTGATTTTCAAATAGTTGCATTTCAGACAAATATTGTCCTCTCCTAACAAACCAGACATCAGTGGAGAGATTATTCCTCGGCTTTCAGATGAGCTATGAATCTACAAGAGCAAGAGTGAGGGAGGGAGAGACCAGCAGATGTCGTCTCAGGTGGAAGCGGATGCTCTCGGTCAGCAGATGGAGGTGGAGGAGCATCACAGAGGGACTTCTGCTCTAAAAACAGACCGAACGGAAGAGAGAAAAGAAAGACACGGAGGGACTCCGTCAACACAGATCCGAGCGCTGAAACAGAACACAAGAGCGACGTGGATCTGCTCCAAACCAGAACAGAACAGATCTGGATCAGGAACACCTCAGCATCTTCTCTCTGCTTCAGAACGAAGGAAAGCCTGCGCTGAATCTGGCATCAGCTTGTGAAGCCGAAGGGGCTCAGGAAGACTTCTATTCCTGGTCTGCTGGCTCTGCTTCAGAACGTGCAGGAGCTCCGTATTTAGACACACCTGATATAGAAACATCTCCAGGAGGAGCATCTGCTGCTAGACACCGAGAAATATCACCTCACTCACCTCACGCGTCAATTAAACACTCATACAATCAAATACATTTTAGCCAAAATAAATGTGACAAAATGTCAAACTTGCATTTGAGTTACATTAAAATACATTAATTATAAAATTAAAATAATAACTAAAATAAACTATTTTTAAAGTAGTTCAAATGTAAATATTACAAAAAAAAAATTGCAAAAAAAAAAAGCAAATACAAAATAAATAAATAAATAAATATATAGGGAAAAAAACAAATATTGTAGATATGTATTTTAATTTAACTGATTGTTTATTGAGTGAAAAATATGATCTTACCGTGGATTACATGACATTTGGATAATTAAAACAATGATACATGATCCTTCAGAAATCAGTGTAAGATGCTGAAGATTCACATGAATAAATTCTATTTTGAAATCTATTCAAATAAAAAAACAGGTTTTTTAAATAGTAAACACATTTCACAGTTTTTGCTGTACTTTGGATCAAATAAATGCAGCTGAAGCGTCATTGAATTAGTTGATTTTGTGGAAGCAAGCACCTGAATTTCTTCATGATTTTAAACGTTTTAAACACAATTCAATCAAAACAATTAAAGTGATAACCGAAACCGATCACAAAGACTCGTGAACGGATGAATCAACACTAATAACACAGAGAGAGAAGGATCCTGATTACAAACACATTTCCATGTATCTCAGTGAATCAGGAAATCCGTCTTGTGTGTTGGATTCAGTGTTTAACTGGAAACACGCTGCTGGATAAACGTAAATCAAGTTTGTTTGGCTCTGGACTGATAACAGAGATCGTCACATGGGCGCCTGACGCGTGCAAATGACATATTACATGAATATCAACAATAATCAAACAAACTCCAACCTACAGATTCAACAGAAAACAAGATGACAGTAATCACCTTCACATGGACTGATGATGGCTGTTAATTTGTCACGAGCACTGCTTTGATTAAACTCTTATCTGTGCAGAGTAAAAGCTAAAAATGCATAAATAATTTAGCTATATTTACAGAAAACCCCGGCTGAAGCCAACGATGCAGGGCAGAAATATGCTTGGTAAAGAAGCTGCTTTCAGATGTGGCTCTGGCTCTGGATATTAAAGTCTGAATTCATCCTCAGCAAGTTAATTAAAAACATATAGAGACAAATCAATATGAATGTTTTGCGCATTAGTTTTATAATTTATGAAAGCACATCTTTCCAAATCATTACAGCCTCCGTTTCTCGTCAGAAGTAAAGGATTTCTACTGGATTTAAGATCATTACTGTGTTTGTTCCTCGTGATCAGCTCCATATTTCTGAGAGATTATTGATGATTGACAGCAGATATCCGTCTCAGATCGAAAACACCTACAGTACATAAAGGAGGACAAATTGACCCAGCATGATGTGCATATTTAAACATTTATTTATTTAATATTACATACATTTCTCAAAAAAAACCCCCCAAAAATTACCCCTCTCAACGTTTTGATAACAGTTACTATAATAGAACTAAAACCATTAAAAGTGTTCATGAAATAAAATACATTTTAACCAAAATAAGAAAATGTCATGAAAAAGCAACATTTCATCATTTTCTGTCAACAAGATCCAGCCTCAAAAAAGACCTAAAACAATAAAACAGCATAATACATAAATAAATAATAACTATATGTATATACTGTAATAAGAAAGTAGACACATAGAAATATCTGATGTGTTGAAACATTTGTGTAATTTACTTGTATATTTATTTGAATTATTTCAAATAAAATCCAATCCAAGTCATTTGGAGCTGGTTTGGGCATTCATGTAGGTTTAGTTCATGTTTTGTAGTGATTGATCTTCGTAATATCAGACTGACAGACCACGTTCTTCACAGATATGCTAGTTTGGAACCCCGACCGTCTGCTGATTCCAGTTTAACACCAGCGACCCTCAGAAGATTGCTTCAGATACTTGTTCGAGTCTCAGAGGAGTTTGACTTGTTCAGATTTACAGCGGTTAGTTATTTGATCGGATAAATCATCTCACGCTAAACTCTTTCCGTCGCACACGTGGGTTAAAACAAGCTATTAAACCCTCGCTCTCAAAAAATCTGATGATCCAAAAACAATAAACAAGATTCATCGCTTGCGAACTTCATCTCATCTGACAAAACTGAGGAAATGGAATTAAAGCAGTAACTCACTCCAATGTTTCGAACCCGTGTCGTTTCTTCTGTGGAACATGAAAGCAGATGAATGTGGAGCTCAAAAACTCCATAAAAGTCTCATGTCAGGATCATAACAGTAATGTACAGGAATCCAGTAGGATTCTGAGCCCAGTTATTACAATCTGATCTATAGTTTCATATGCATGTGCATATATCGTGAACAAAACTGAAAACTGGAGAAGCTACTGTGATGATGTCACTGGATTTGCATTTTTGCATTGTGTATTTTTGCAATCTTCGAATCTAACAGAGAGGATTTCTTCTGGAGCCTTTACATGAACACAGATTACACTGCAGAAAATACTTTAATTATCTCGTAATTTTAAATATAAAATACTGTGAAAATGCTACGGAAAGAAACAGTAAATTCCTGTAAGATTTGTAATCTGACATTCCCAGAATTCCCTGCATTGCATTTCAACTTTTTGATGTTTTTCTTTGAAATAGCTCTGTTTCTTCTTGGTGTTTTCTTCTCAGTGATGTTTATTAGGGTTGTATGTTGTTAAATGAATGTTTATTGTATATTTGAGTCTCATCATGATGGTGTTTAGTGTTTGTGTGAATGACTCTGAGCTCCTTCTATGTATGTTCACTAGTATGTTTCACTACTTTAATAGGTTGGTATGTTAACATTATATCAGTAAATGTAACTATAACTGTAAAACCTAAAGTGTTGTTACCGTATTTGAATTCTGGCAACCACAGCTGCTGTTTTTACCGTAAATTTTACAGATTTTTTTTTACAGTGCAGCCAAAATATCTAAAGATTCTTCTTGATTTAAGACGTCTTAGATATTTTGGCTGGAAACAAGACAAACACCTAGTCGTGAAAAGACGTTTTTGCAGTGTTGCTGGATGCATGTAAAAAGCTATAGTGTTAATTATTTGGGGAACTAATTATATTTTTGTCTTGATATTGTGAAATTTTGTTAGCTTTTGCCTAAAACAAGCGAAAATATCCACCGATGGGGTGAGAAAAATAATCTTAATTCAAAGGCTAAACAAGGTTATCTTTCTTGCCCCGTTGGTGGAAATTTTTGCTTGTTTTAAGCAAAAACTAACAAAAAACATTTTCAGAAAACAAGACATTATATTTTTTATCCTTATTTTTAATCCATGTGTCTTAATTCGAGAGTTCTTAGATGTTCATACTAGAAGACAAGACAAAAATACTCGTACTTTACTTTTACTTTTGTTTGCCGTGTACAGAATGAACCCGATATTAAATTAGGGGGCGGGGCCTCGCATATTAAACAAGGGGGCGGGTCTCGTACCTAAATGTCAGCCTCACATTTGAGATCTGGGAGAGGAGCCTGATCGAATCAGGGGGTGGGGCAACATATATTCGCACGAGGGGAGGGGCCACACGTGTAATCAGGGGCGGAGCCTCTGCTGTCAGTTTCTTGCGCACTGTTGTAGAAAAGCAACGAAAGCATCATTTTTTTTTTTTCTCATTCTTTCTCGGGTGAGTCTCTGCGGTCAGCGTTTTGCCAATCTGTTTGCTCTGAATTCCTTTCCTCGCATTCGCTCGCTGTGACATGATGAATTACAGATGGCCTGCTCTAATGGAAAATGAACTTGTCAGCCGTGGGATTTTCATTTATCACACTGTGTCATGCTTTCTTTCTCTCCGTGTCTTATTTCAGTTTAATAGTCTCCTCTCGTCATATGCGCTCAGATTCTGTGTTTATAGAAGCAGCGAGCTGTTTGTTTCAGGCCCAAGTACCCCTCTTATTCGTTGTGTTTGCGTCCTCGTATCGATCGTGTAGCTATGCCATCAAAACAAACACAAACAGCCTATGTGTGTGATCAAAAGTGAGCGCTGACAGCGTCCATATGCACTGAAACGACACTCGTAAAATGTCTGTTTAGCTTTACGTCGTCTTCTAGAAATGATGCAAGTTTTATTATAAACAAAGCCACAAATGCGGTCTCTTCCCGGGTAAATGAAAACCGACAACAGTTTACCAACAGACGTCTCCTTTCTGAGTGTTCTTCAAACAACGCACAGCTGAGAACCCATCCTCTTGATCGATAATCAGACTTCTGACCGCAGGATCTATAGTATTTGCCAACAGCCGAGACTTGAGTGAAAAACCTGCGGTCAGAATTTCCATCCACCCAAAATGAACTAATTCACTGACATAACTCTGAAAATAAAGTTAAATATACAGTTTGGCTTGTTGATATCTATCTGAGTCAAACACACTCTGGATGTGATGGCCTGAACAAGCTGATGTTCCCTGGAAAGTGTCAGGATTTGAAAACGGTTCATTTGAAGTTTGTTTATGAACTCAAATTTTGAGATGAATTGAAGGATCACAAACTCACACACACACACACACACACACACACACACACACACACACACTCATATACACTCACATTCTCTCTCTCACACGCACACACACACACACACACACACACACACACACACACACACACTCATATACACTCACATTCTCTCTCTCACACACACACACACACACAGTCCACTCTGGTTGGAGCAGCTAAAAAGACAATTAATACTCAGAAATATTATAGTTATGCTTCCATCCTTGAGCATCAGAAAGGTTTTTAAAGGTGGTTTATGCCTTGTGTGAAAAGGGATTAACGGGCCTTTTTAACGTTTAATAATTTAATTGTAATAATTTGTAATTCATGTGCATCAAAAACGTCATGCACATTTGTGCAATTAATGGGTTAACTTGACTAACCAGTGGACCGAGCTCGTTACTGAAACATCGTTATGATCTTCAAAGCATTTCTGCTTAATTGTTTCTGAAAGCATTAACCACTTTTATCTGGAGATGATGGTTTAGTTCTCTTTGACTCGTTGGATGGAAACGCTTATTAGTAATTGATTTATGCAACATTCACGACTTGGTTATTGATTTAACTGCCCTCAGAGGAGAACAAAACTCCAACAATCAAACTAGCTTTGCAGTTACTGATAGGGTTAATAAACTGAAGTGATCTGAATAATAACTCTATTGTCTTCTGAAGAGCTGCTTTTCAGCTGAAACTTAATTTGTTTAATAATTTATACATTAACCACAGCAGTTTTCTTGTAAAGAGGCTCAGACACAATCTGTACTGTAAATAACTTGACATGCACACGTATTCTGTCCTGCATACCAAAATGATTAGAATACTAGCATCTTCAGCAGCTAAAAATGGTTTTAAGTCCGTTATTTCTATTTTCTGCTGTATAGTGTGTCAGGAGGAAACATTCATTTATCTATTAACTGTAATAATCCAGTGAGATCGGTGTCTGATCTGAAACTGAGACAGACTCAATCCAGAAGAACAGGGTCTCAGAGACGCTCCAAGAATCTAAGCTTTGTATATTTCTGACACCATCTCTTCTTTCATTTAGCTAGATTTTCCCTGGAGCTCAAGTAAGGCTGAATCTTGGGTCTCTCTGAGTAATGAAGCTCACAGCTGGTTTGAATGGAAGTGAACCGCAGGGTCACGACTCTGTCAGAAACAGAATAAACAGCCTGATTGACGGCACTTCTGCTATCAGCTCCAATTAGAGCTCCACAAAAACATCACACCTTCAGGTGCTGAAGCCCAGGTGGTCTGTGTGTTCACACAATCTGATTTGTGCTCGTTGTTTGGACACATGCCTTATATTTCAGCTGATGACATTCCCTCCCCGAGGAAAACAGAGGTATTCAAAGTGCTCCAGCTCAAGTGACTATAACACACTGAGCCCTGACTGGTGTTAGTTATGATTTATAACCTCGACGAGCGACAGGCTTCCAGTCAATCCAGATTTCAGCTTCATGTTAGAACAACAATTTAAGGTCCAACCGAAAGCGTGGATCTCACAGAAAAAAAAGTTTTCCATATTCAAACAGGTATAAAATGCTAAATTAATGGCACAATTCATCATTTACTGACGTTATTCCAAACACGTACGACTTCTGCGAAAAACAGAAGATGCTGTTTAGCCTCACTCAAAATAAGCAGACCATAACCATGAGTATAAAGATAACTACAACAAAAATGGTATGAGTGTTAGTGTCACATCCAAAATAAAGGCTTTTGTTTACATCATACATGTGTTAATACTGTGTGTACTTAGTATGTACATATAACTCACATACATTATTTTAAACATATATACTGTATGTGTGTGTCTTTACTGTATATATACACAATAAATATACACATCACACACATATATTATGTAAACAAAATCCTTTATTTTGGATGTGATTAATCATGATGAACAGTTTGACAGCAATAAAATGCAAACAAAAGGTGAAAGCTAGATTTAAACAAACTACTTTTTCTCTTTTTGAGTTTCGTGATCTTTAAAGATCAAAATCAAACTAGAAAATCATTATTAATCAGTGTATCTGTGGCGCATGTGGACTTAAATTGCTATTTTCATGGAATTACAAAAATTATTATTACTTTATAGTTAAAGTAATCGTTAGTTATTGTCCTTAGTGCTGACAGCTCTTGAAGATATAACATACAAACCTTCTAAAGTAAAAAATAATCATTTAGTTGTTTATTCAATGAAAGTGTTCCATGTTGATTTCAAAACTGCATTCAAAATATCACAAAAATTAATTCCTGTACGTTTTGTTTGTGTTGTGTTTTGCAAAAAGTGTTTTATGAAATTGAAAAGACTGAGAATTAGTGTATGGTTTTGCAGATTTGCCCCCGGTTTCACAGACTTAAAGTCTTAAGCCTGGTCCTGCACTAAAATGTAAATCTGAGCTGAAAGAAACGTGTACTGACTGATCTTAAAACATGTTAACGCTGCCTTTGTTCTGTCTTAAGATGCACACCAGTATTGCTTTTTCTAAAAATGACTTAAACATCCTTATAGAACTACAGCCTAATCCTGGTTTAGACTAAACCCTGTCTGTGAAACCAGGCCCTGGTGTGTGTAAGCGGTTGACAAAAGCTGTAAACAGCAACACCAAGGTCATGGGTTCGATTCCCAGAGAATGAATGAACGTATATGTCAATGTATAGCTTGAATACAATGTGGATAAAAGCATCTGCATGAATGTAAATGTGCGAGAATGAAACTCTTCTGACCCTGCGATGCTCTGAGAGATTCGTCAGCGCTGAGAGCTCTGTGTTTGCCAAACATTTCTTTAGAAACCACAGCGAGCAGAGCGTGGCCACAGAAACTGCCAAAATTAATAGAAGGTTAATGACTGGGTCTGGCAGCAGCCTGCGAGCGATTGATCGAGAGCGGAGTTCTCTGCTGTGCTTTAACATTTAATGCAAACCATTCCTGAGTTCTTCCAGAGGAACACAACCAGATCTCAAACCAGCTCTACGTGAACCGATCCGCTCTCCCATCTTCACACGTCATCTGCTTAAGCGTGCATCATGAAGCAGGCCAAAGCGACTCCATGTATCAGTTCTTAGGAAGGAAAGTGAGGTCTTTGCTCGGCTCCACCTCGAACATCTGGAGCTGATCTACAGGGAGCACTTACATTATATTAGAGCTTCGCCTGACAGCGTGAAGAAAGAGATTTCAGCCCTAAACACACAAAAACAGGATTATTCACAACACACGGGGAGAGAACGATCTAACACAACACTCATTACTGATGATCGTTAGTGATGTGATCAAGCAGGAACTATTTCACTTTATCTGAGTGTTTGTGTGTCAGATATGATTGACTCCTCTGGGTGTGGAGGAGAAAGTGTTTTCCTACATTCACAGACTTAATGATAAAATGGAGAAAGAGAAAAAACAACAACTCAGCAACCCCTAAAAATCCTCCACAACACTTGAGCGTCATGAAGGTGTTGTATTTAGTGTAATGTGCAAAAAACACATTATTTTCCACATCCTGTACATTATTGTTTCTCCTCTAAGCCCCGCCTTCCGAAACGGGTCGATTTGTACAAAGCTCATCGTTCTGTGCTCTGATTGGTCAGCTATCCAGTGCGCTGTGATGGGTCGAAGACCTCAAGCGTCTGATAGAAATGCTCCGCCCCTTACCATAACGTGATGCTACGACACCAGAACAATAAAACACATTATTAAGCAGTGAGACATAATTACTGATGATCATGACTTAGTTCTGTCTTTGTACACGTGGTGTTGCATCACGCCTCGTAA
>JAUCMU010000007.1:872110-893904 GCA_032275025.1 Enteromius treurensis | reverse complement strand
AAGCTACATACCTTCTATGTACATATCAGAGAACAATTTAAAATATTCTCTCAATGCATTCTATGGCACCTTTAAAACAAGACCAGGATGAGGATTGTATTCAGTTGAATTTCGACATTACCTTTGCAGGCCTACACTCAAAAATGGGCGTGGCAGTTAACAGTTTAAATAAGAATGTGACATAAGATGTCAGCTATGCTGCTATAATTCTACAATAATGCGAAACAGTTATGTTCTATTCATGTATAAGTTGAAATGGATTTACCGAAAAGGTCCCCTGAGCTGTACATCGCCTGGTTTATTCAGAGGCTTCTTGTGCATAAACACACATCAGGTTTTCCCAGCCCTGTAAGTGTTGCTTAGCTAAATAACTTGAGATGATTCCCTTAATTTTATACCCCAGAGGCATGTAGTAGCTTCATCCAGAAGGGAATAGCCTTTTGCTGGCATCCTCTCGTTGCTTTGTCTTGCATTGCCATATCAAGATGATAAAAACTTCCCATGGATTCTCTACAGAAGCCCCATGATGTCAATTAATGGCTGAGCATTCATCAGCTTGTTCAGGAATGTTCAAACAGTGAACAATTCCTGCTGCTTTACAGGTGATTGACCTGGTATCAAGATGCATTTCAGTGCAAGTCGTCATCCAAAACATGCATTACTGTTTCGAATAGGTTCAAATTTTAAGACACTTGCTTTTTATTTTACATCGTTTAAGTGAGAGCACCAAGTGGGATGGATAAACACTATTAAATGAACGACGTATGATGGAAAGAAAAAGCAAATGTAAAGGTTAAGAAAGCTAGCTGTTAATAATATTTAAATACGTTTTAGACTTGCCATACACCAAAACCAGTTCTTCGTTTTCAGTCAACTTTGATGTCGGGTGGAGAATTGGCAAATAGACATAAACTATACACAGTGATAAATTATGCATACTTATATAATTATTAAGAATAAATAACTACTAACGAATATATAATCTGCTTCTATAGGAACATTGGTAAGCTATTTAAGGACATGATTCATTTGAGCACAACACAACATCCTATTTACTTCTATTAGGATGCTGCTGATTTAGTTGTTTGATGTATCAAGGTGATTTATACAGATCCAGACTGGGGTACATGAAAGTTCCTCTGCAAGAGCAATAGAGAAAAGCATTTGATCATCAATTGTCATTTTAATGAGGCCTGTGGAGTTGTATTCTGTCTCCTTGTCACGGAAATGACTCCATAGTGTCCCTGAAGTCAAAAGTGGGGGTTATAGATTTAGAAAACAAGACAAACACACTCGCTTTGACTCATGTTGGCTGGCTGTCTCGTCGTTACAAACAAAACAAAGGTATCATTGTATCCAATAATGGGATTGCGTTGAAAATCCTTCCTCTAATGGGAAGTAATGAATACATAATAGGCCATAAACAGCAGCATCAACCACTCAGCGCCGTCTGACACTCGCCGCTCAAAGTGAGTTTGTTCTAGCGCAAGATGAGTCAAATTCATTCAGGTTCTTGTTTATCTGACCCACACGCATTTCCATCTTAATCAGCCTAAATAAGTCTTTTTAACATGAGCGAGGCTGAATGCGCGGTTGTGCTGTTGCTTATAATTTTGACAATTATTTGTGATAATTAGGTGCAGGTTCACTCTATTAGACTTGCACTGAATGTAAACAGTAATTACTCTGACTAAAGTGGCTTACTGCAGCTCAATAGGCGTATGCGTTGGGTTTTAAATAGACACATGCATTTTTAGAATAAAAAATAATTTATTTGTAGACAAGGCAAGCTTCACTATTTCTCTGAACCTTTAATCCTGCTAATAAGTTTTAAACTTCACTGCATAATTTATCCTGCATTGTTTGCACTCTAGTCTTGAGAGGGCCTCGAATTATGCGGCAACTCAGTGAATTATGAATGCAGGAGTTGTTCGCCTCTCTTATTCACATTCCCACGGACACATAAAAGTCAATCACATTCGTGGGTGTGACCGACAGACGCATTTTCCCTCTGAATATTGACCATATTGAATTGTAGGAAATAGCTGGGCATCACCACCCTTAATAGATAGTTGTAAAGCAGTGTTGAGCGTGACCTGCATATCATCTGACAGCGATTAATTTCAGCGCTGCCCCTCAGTGCCCCGCAAGCTCGACAGAGGACTGCCGAACACATGTTTTAATGACATGTTAAAATACGGTGGTAAATATGTCACATCTGCCCCGGTGAAAGAGAGGAGAAAGCAACTCTGTGCTGGTTTTCAATTTAAAAGGCAATTTACAGGCAGTTTGGGTGAGAAAGGTCTCGACTCCAATCTGGGTAGATGAATTTGCATAATTGCCACATAAAGCCACAATTTGCACCTGCAAATCTTAATGTGATAAT
This sequence comes from Enteromius treurensis, assembly GCA_032275025.1. Lineage (NCBI taxonomy): Eukaryota > Metazoa > Chordata > Actinopteri > Cypriniformes > Cyprinidae > Enteromius > Enteromius treurensis. The sequence continues at coordinate 891,518 of JAUCMU010000007.1, read as the reverse complement.
ATGTCTGTGTAGCTCACCCTGTTTGTGTGTGTGTGGACTCTTAGGCTCTGTTCCAAAACCTAGTGAGCTGGTCATGTAGACAGTATTTCAGACACTATCATAGCGTGATGAGACTACTGTTATGCACTGCTCAGTGCTCAATGAAAGTTTTTTTTTTTTTTTTTTTTTTTGCTAATTACAGTATTGTATATTAACTTACATGTTACGTTAATGACTATCCTATTGAAATTATAGTTGCACAGATTGCACCTTCAGGGCTTGTCACTGTACAATAGACCAGCTTTGTGCCTCTTCTATCCCAAGAAGGTGTGTGTTCCAAACTAACAAAGGAAATATTCTCAGAAATATTCTGTCTAGATTTTCCTGAAAGTTATGAACAAAAGTTGTTTTTCTAATGTTAATTTTCACAGGGTCTTCGTGTCCAGCTGATGTTCTCATTCATTTGCTAGTACGTCATCGAAGGCATTTCTATTTAATTCTGGCTGCGGGTGGGATTTCTAGTCAGATATTCACATAAATCACACACACGCTATGCTCTCACCATCAGATAGCCCTGATAACTTGTATCCATTCTCTGTTTTATCCTCAGGAGACGCGGATCAACTGCATTCGGATCGCTCGTAAAGGTAATTCATTCTTTATCTGCACTGTTTACACGCTTGAGGGCATGTCTCACTGACAGCGCATATACATCAACACTAACCAAATGTCCCTGCTGCGGACTCACTCACACTTTGGCAAAAGATGAATGCATATTTGTTACCTTAATGTGGCTCTTACTCAAAACGCTAGCGGTGATAGTTGGGTACAATCCGCCTACTATTATAATTCAAATATTACAAAATCTCATTTAAGTTTGGAATAGTGAACTTACATAATAGAAACAGATTGACGAAAAAAAAAATAGATAAACAGATAAAGTCAAAAAGAGGTAGGAGGAAACTAGTGGTTTGCTTGCTCAGGCATCATATTGTATATGCACTTATAAAGCAAAATGTTGGTATGAACAGTATATGCTGTTTTCTAAAATATTGAATTTTGGCTAAATTACAAGAAAGCATTTAATGTCCTAATGTACTAATGAGGCAATCTCATGATGCGTTGCAATGTATATCCTGTATGGGGGTCTGAGTTTAATGGTGAGTTAGCGTATAAGGGATTGGTCAACAGTATTAACAGACATTATCTATTTGTAAGTACATATAACTTATTTATTTATTTGTGATTTGTTGGTAATAAACTGTTGGTACGGAAAGTATTCAGACCCCGTTAAATTTTTTTCACTCACTCCATTTGCTAAAATCATTTTAAGTAAATTTTTTTCCTCATTAATGTACACACAGCTTCCCATATTGACTGAAAAACACAGAATTGTTGACATTTTTGCAGATTTATTAAAAAAGAAATCTGAAATATCACATGGTCCTAAGTATTCAGACCCTTTGCTCATTATTTGGTAGAAGCGCCCTTTTGACCTAATAGTCTTTTTGGGAAAGATGGAACACCGTTTGAGGGCTCCTCTGCCATTCCTCCTTGCAGATCCTCTCCAGTTCTGTCAGGTTGGATGGTAAATGTTGGTGGACAGACATTTTTAGGTCTCTCCAGAGATGCTCAATTGGGTTTAAGTCAGGGCTCTGGCTGGGCCGTTCAAAAACAGTCACGGAGTTGTTGTGAAGCCACTCCTTGGTTATTTTAGCTGTGTGTTTAGGGTCATTGTCTTGTTGGAAGGTCAACCTTCAGCCCAGTCTGAGGTCCTGTGCACTCTGGAGATTCATCTTTCCCTTGATTGTAACCAGTCGTCCTGTCCCTGCAGCTGAAAAACACCCCCACAGCATGATGCTGCACCACCATGTTTCACTGTTGGGACTGTATTGGACAGATGATGGGCAGTGCCTGGTTTTCTCCACACATACTGCTTAGAATTAATACCAAAATGTTCTATCTTGGTCTCATCAGACCAGAGAATCTTATTTCTCTCCATCTTGGAGTCCTTCAGGTGTTTTTTAACAAACTCCATGCAGGCTTTCATGTGTCTTGCTCTGAGGAGAGGCTTCCGTCGGGTCACTCTGCCATAAAGCCCCGACTGGAGGAGGACTGCAGTGATGGTTGACTGGTCTGGACAGCCCCTGAGTTAAATATATGAGTGTCACAGCAAAGGGTCTGAATACTTACAACCATGTGATATTTCACTTTTTCTTTTGTAATAAATCTGCAAAAATGTCAACAATTCTGTGTTTTTCTGTCAGTATAGGGTGCTGTGTGTACATTAATGAGACAAAAATGAACAAATGATTTTAGCAAATGGCTGCAATATAACAGAGAGCAAACAATTTAAGGGGGTCTGAATACTTTCTTTATATTCTGACAATAGAGTTTTATCATAAATCATGAACACTTGTTGCTTGTGATGCAGCTCTACAGAAGACAATAGTGTCATAGTGAACTGTTCCTTTAAGTGACGTGTAGTCTTCAGCAGGTGATGAAACAGTGAAAGAGAAACAAGTTTAACTTTAAGTTTAATTTCTATAATAAAGTAAAAACTGCTGAATGTGCAGAGAGCATGACGCATGTAAGAAAACATTTATAGTTGGCCATTAAAAGCAGGCCGTCATGAATTCTTCTCTGTGCGTCTGTTGTTGTCTCTCTGTGCGTACACGCGTGTGTTTGGACACATACCTGTGAGTGTTTGCATACCTGCAGCCTCTGAGAGGGAATCCGTGTGTGTGTGTGTGAGTGTGTGTTTACCCTGTGGGTGTGTCAGTGTGTGTAATGACCTGAGCACTTTTAGTTTAGTGTGTCACTCACAGAACAGGTGACGCAGTTTAAAGCCACAGACCTGAACTCTCGCTGCTATTTTAAGAACCAGAATTCACTCTCACAGGACAATAATAACACAATAATTCTTTTCAAAATGTATATTGTATTTGTGTGCATTTGTATATACGTAATAAGTATATACAGTACACTCATTCTGTCAACAACAGGTTTACTTTAATTTTGGATTAATCACAATGAATCGTCTTGTTTTCCTGTTGAATAATGTTTATTGTTCTTACCTCACTGAATCATATATAACAGGACCTAATATCCCAAGTTATTATCTCTACCAAATGTGACCGGATTTCTTAGAACTCTTAGATATTTGTAACAGAAAACAAGATTAAATACTACTAAGAATACAATACAACAGTAATAATGTAAGGCTGGAGAGAATCAGCTCGTCTGTCAGTCATTGGCTCTCTGACCTTTGGACGGAAGTCGTAAAAAAGCATTGCATGAATGAGACGAGAGATTCAGGTGAAGGCATTCTGTGATTATTTCTCGGGTCATTCCCCGCATGACAAAAACAAGGCTATAAACCTGCTCTGAGATCTGGAGATCTGACGGCCATTAAACCCTTCGCCAATCGTTCTCACAAATACATAGTTTACCGTTTGCTCAGGGCTTCTCTCTCCGTTCACATTATCACCAACAAAGGAGTCCTGTTCTAGTACCAACACATCTATGGAACACTGACTCCATCATAGCACAACGGAAAGAGAGGTCAGAATACAAGAACGCTCATTTAATGAGGATGACATTCAGCAATATCTCATTACATGCACCACACCATCATCATAAACGCTTGATCTAGCTTCAGTGCCTGTAGTTTAGTGTTAGGGTTGATTCTCATGAGGGTGATACGGATACTGATGGAAAAGCATCATCACGGAGCGGAGCTGAAGTGTAGATGGTTTATTTCACGCCGCTGCACAATTATCCCACGCTTCCATCAGTGTTACAGCCCAATTTGGATGTTTATGATAAAACTTCTCTAGAAAGTGGAAAATCATAATAATAATGTCATAACTGTGTAGTTGACTGGTACTGCATATCCCCCATAAATCTTGCAAAGGTGTCACAAATACTACACAAAAACAGGAAAAACCATGAAAACAAACAAGTCCCATATTTGTGATAAATGGCAAAAGCATAACTGTCATCTGTTGGGGTTTTCTCTTTTCTCTGCATTTAGTTAACAAAACAACGACCAGAAAAACAACGCTGATGTTCCTGAGCTTGGAAACTATAAAACAGCATCTTCAGAGGATCTTGTGACCCATCACAACACTGCCATCAACAAAACCCACGCTGAATGAAAGTGTCTTGGTTGGAGACGAAGCCCAGACCAAAGACAAAAAAAGGATATGACAAATTTGTTCTGTGCGACAGCGCTTCATGCTCTCTCACAGTTGTTTTTATGACTTGAACAGAGCTGTTCTTTCAGGAGTATTTTTCCCACAACTTTTCTCCAGGTTCCTGCCAAGCTCTCTTTCCATTCAGAGTTTCGTTTAAACTCTCTGGACTCTAAGACAGCTGCTAAAGCCAAACCTTACATTACTGTGCAGGGTTTAGAGGTGCTTCTTCACCCAGATCAGGGTTCTCACAGTAGAGTCGGATCACCAGCACTCCATGCGCTTCCCAAACCTAGCCTCAAAATGAATGACTAGAACAAGACTGTGTTTTTTGGGAGAGTCTGCGCTCTGAAATCTGACAGTAATTACCGACTGGATTCCAGAGCATTAGAATGACAAACTCCATCTATATCAATGCATTTCTGAGTCTGGTTCTGGGGTCCGTCACTGAAATACGAAGAGAAAGGTTTTTCTCTCACCTGACTCACTCCACCTGTAGAGAACACACTGGAATTAGAGTGTCCTAAATCTCTGAAATGTGTTGAAAACACATCCAAATGATCCTGAATGCCTTGCTATAATTATTGCTGCATGTTAAATACAAAGTTCTTCAGCTGATGTGTGAATTTGCACAGCACACTGCACAATGATTTTCATAGTATTTTTGTCATTTTCTTTTATAAACATCAAAAAAAAAAAAAAAAAAAAGTAAAAAAGGTAAAATGGCTCAATATTAATATTAATATTGTAAACATTTATTTATTCTTTAAAAAAATCTACATTCTGAAAGAAAAATAATCTTGTTCAGACTTTGAATTAAGATGATTTGTCTTACCGTATTGGCAGATATTTTTGGTGTTTTTATTTGTTAATTTAATTTATTTGTTTAGATATTTATACTGGAAAACAAGACAAAAAAAAAATCAAACTTGAGCTAAAAAAACAAACAAATTCAAATTAAACATGCCTTTGTGATGTTATTACAGTAAAATAGTAAAGACTGCATCTAAAGGCACTACATCAAAACAAGATGGCAGAAACACTGTCTGATGAAGAGGACAGGATGAAGAACGGACTGAAAGTGAGAGCAGTACACAGAATAGTGACAGAAACGTCTCGGTCACATCATGAACATCGGAAAGTTTGAAACGCCCTTAAAAAATAAGCGTCTACAGCTGGCCAAGCTTCACCATCCAACATAAACAGCAGTTTACCAAGCATTACATCATTTAAGTGCAAATCACAGACGTGTGTACGCAGCGATCCACATCACGTCAGATTCTAGCAGGATAGAGTTAGGGGGAATCCCAGAGAACGAGTGCGTCTGTCTGGAGCTCGGGGAGAGGTTTACATTAAGAGTTTACGGCTCAAATTCATTTCCAGAGACCCAGCGGCCCCTAAATTCCCTGAATGTTGCGCTCATTTGCACATTATTTCATCACTTTGCTTCTCAGTCATCTGGAGCTGATCCAGAATCAGTCTGCGCTCATCAAACAGAGCCTCTTCACACCAGAAAATATACACTAAACTATAATTTAGCAACACGTAACGTAAAACACTAATAAACCTAACTGACAAGAAAAAAATAACTAAAAAGAAACCGTTTTACTTCAAATAAAAAATGTCAAATTTGAAATATAGCAGGTACTTCTGGGAACATCAGTTTATAGTATTCCACTGCCGTCTTTTACACTTCCCAAAACTGTATTTTACTGTAAACAGCACGCCTAAATGATTTAGCAACATTAAATGTAACATACTACCCTAATAAACGTAACTGATAATAAAAAAACTAAGAAACAGTTATTTCAAATAAAAAACATCAAATTTGAAATATAACGCAGAAAAATTCTGGCAATGTCAGTTTCTTACTGTAAATTATACACTCTTTTTCACTTCCAAAAACTACTCTATTCTATACCAAAAACTGGCTATAACTATGTAATCGAACAGGTTTTTACAGTAGCATTTTCAGCTTTTACTGTTCAAATCTCATTTCTGTTAACTGTGTGGATGTTTCCTGTTTTATCTCAAACACCACAACAAATCCAGACAAGCACAAGGTCTAGGGAAACGTGTCTGGAGCGAAACTTCCCAGCAGTTTAGGACCCCAGCGACGAGAAACCAGGCCCTCTCTCACCCAAAAGCACAGAAATATTAGTTTCAGGAAGCACACTTCTCTCCGTCTGATTCCTGGTCAGACCAAAGCCATGACGTCTTGTCATGAGTAAGTGTAATGTTTGCTGAAAGCAGAGAAGGAGCAATTTGGAGACTCTTGGGACGCGGTGGTCTCTGAAGGAGAAACCAAAATAACCGAAATGTTGTCTCGGCACACACAAAAGGGGATTTATTTGACAGAAACCACGGCTAAATTAAACTCCTCTGTGACTGCTCATCAAGAAGAGCTCCAACAGAGGCCCAAAAACTCTTTATCTCTGCTTCTCCTCAGAAGTATTGTTTGAAATTACACTCTTCCAGGTCTCAAGAGATCTCAATTATGCTATTTAAACTCAACCCAGCTTGCTTGCTACTGTAATTATTTAATAAACCTGCCATTGTTAACAGTGTTAGGGGCAACACGTTACAAGCCAGTCAGACCACTTTTCAGATTCACAATAAAATATCGGAGTTATTAATCGACTGACAGCTTCCTTGTGTTCAGAGAATTCAGGAATAAATACATTTCCTTCAGGCCGAGGCTTATTCATTTCCCTTTTGGTGTGAAAGGGCACTTACAATTGACAAAAAAAATATTGAATTTTGAAAAAATATAACTTTTCGGTTCTTTGTTATATAAAAAAAATGAGCAAGCTTATTTGCTCCACAAAATCTCACTCGATGGAAATAACCGAATAAAATAAAAAGAAGTGCTTTGTAAACGTGACAGTGAACAGAACCGCAAAGGAAGCTGTATTTAAATTAAAAACTACTCTCAAAAGTATCTTTAATATACAAAGGAGTGCTTTTTGAAAGAGTACCACCTGAGTAACTACTCTGTACCTTATTCTTTACACCCACACACACACACACACACACACACACACTCTCCAAGTGCTCAGGCTCATGCAGCGTGTGTGAATGGGTGCTGCAGTTCCGTTTCAGCTTTTTAGAGGTTTCTAATCCTGGAGAAGCCCAGTGACATCACCCCAGTCTGCCCGCGTCACACCCTAACCTCGCTGAAGGGGTTAAATCCTCTCTCAGAGACCTGCAGCTCTCCCTCTGCCATATTTCTGCGTCATGTGACCAGGAAGCGTGGCTCCTGTCCACTTCCCCTGCTGGCTGAAGGGGAACATTGTTAGAGAGAGGGCGGCGCTGGGCCGCTCTTACACGCCGGGTTAAAAATAACCAGCATATTTAAGGCCGAGGAGGAATCCCTTCAAACTCAGAGGCGGTGCAGACTGCCTCGCGACAGGAGCTCCTTCCTAACTCTCTTCCCTCTCCAGATCTCTATCAGCCCACCCTCGCTATACTGACGGCAGAAATGATGAAACACACACACAGCTCTATACATACTGTACACTCTTAACATTAAAGGTGCTTCACGACGCCATACAAGTACCTTTTTGTCCACAAACAACCTGGAACCGGTTTCACAAAAGGTTCTTTGTGGAGAAATAAGGTTCTAAGAAAGATGGTTGTTCCAGAAGCTCTGCAGCACATTTATGTTTAAGAATGTACTCGCATTGTGTTCTGCTCTGAAAACTCCTCTAATGGCTCTGACTTCTTGTTCTGTTTCTCTTTAAACTGTGCTTTTAATCTATCATTGAAAATTCCCAAAATATTTTCTGTAGAATTACCTGTAAGAGTGTTCTGAGTGAGCAGGTGAATGAGTTTATACACTCGAGGAAAAGTCCCTAATGAATGGATTGGTGGAAGACGTACTTTGTTAGTGACGGTTCACTCATTGATAATCGAACCCACTCAGGTATCGTGGAAATTAATCGTTACGCTCCACCGTATGCAAATTCACTGAAAGCATCAGAAGAGGGGAGATCACCTGGTTTTTTAAATGTCTAATTTGCGTTCTGATTCCTGGATACACAGAGTCTGTGAAGATTTTCCCACAGGTACAGGGCAGGCCGTTTTTGACAGTAAATAAGTGAACACACTATGAAACGAAACACATCTTAAAGGCCTAATAAAATAAAAAAAGCGTTCCTGACTCTGGAAAGTGTTCATTTGCATAAAGAGCATCATAAAAACTTCAGTTCGTTTCTAACTCCACTCTTTTTCATCACGTTATTATAGCGCCGTCAAAAAAGCAGCACATTTTTACAAAGGAAGAGTAATCAAACAGATCAACATTGCATCTGATACGAAACTAAATAACCTCTCTCTTAACCTAAAGATCTCTGTGCTCCGACTGGACAATCAAGATGTTTCTTCTGACTGAATAAAAACATCCACTCCCACAATCCTGAACACATGAAAGAATCTACCTCCGTTAATCATGAGATTATACCACAGGAACCCGTCTGAGCGTGAGAATGTGTGTTAAAGGGGTACATTCAGTGTATTCTGTGGCTAAACGCCGGCCTGCTGTTGACAGAGCCAAACGAACAAGATCCTGATGTAACAGGATGGTCTCGGAGCTCGTGTTTGCTCACCATACAAAGATGATTGTAGACAAATCCTCCGATACAGAAACCAGTTCATGTAGAAGACGCCTGCACAGCACAGAAATAATGCTTTTAAACTTAAATATTACACTGCGTCTTAATTCTGTGCCGTGGAAAATGATCCAACGTGAACTGTTCATGTTGCTTGAGAGCACAAACAATAGATGTGGAAATACAGACACAGCAGACGACGACAGACATAGAATCAAATCATATTTTGTTTAGTAAAAGTTAGATATGGCCCGTTTCCGCTACAGAATTAAAAATGTTAACTTTTTAATCAAACAATTCTGACTTTAAATCTCACAAAGAATAATAATATTAATAACAATTAGATGTTTGAAGAGACGAAGAAGCTGCAATTACCTATATGTATTATTCCAGCACATTGAAAAAGATGCGTTTAAAAACTTTGAATTGTGAAAAAGAGTTTATATTTCACTACACACCGTGCCTTTGCAGCCTGATTCAAACCCTTAGAATACATTTATTTTTTATGCCTTTTCGTACTTTTAATTAAATGGCAAACTGAGAACGCAAAGGTATTCAAATCTGTCGAAAACAGCACAGGAGTAAAAATGCAGGAGGCTCTGTCTCTAAAGACAAGGTTCTGCTCGTGATCAGGTGATGAACACCTCCTGAATGAATGAATGAATGAGAGGCAAGGCTTCTGTAAGAGCACAGTTCTGCCCGTCTTTGTCCTGCGCCTCAGGAAATAGAACCGATGAAGGTTAATTAGAGACACGCCTCGGTGTGAGGTGTGGGACGCGGACACGGTGTTCAAACTCCTCAGAAACTCCTCGCGCCCAGGAACAGGTGTCTCAGGTAACACGCACGCGATAATCACTCGAGCTCGACTTCTGTCCCCGGTGCTCGACAGAGAATAAAAACGAATCGTGACTTTTCACCCTCGGTTTTCTTACCGAGTCTGTTGATCCCGGTTGCTAACACGCGCGTGTTTGTGTGGATACAAAATACCGGCCCGGTGCCAGATTTTTTTCGCTCCCTCCTCCTCCCGATGGCGTCACGAGGTGTATTTTTTTGCGGTTGCCATGCAACGAGAGGCGTGTCCGGGGTTTAAGAACTAGGCGAGGAAAGCCCTGCGTGCATCTGACGAATCAGTCCCGTCCAGACACCGGAGAGAGAGCTCGCGCGCCGCTGAGAGGGAGACAGGGAATCCCCGAGCGCCGCCGTAACGAAACCGAGCCGAGGCTGCTGTTAATGGCCGGTTCCGTCAGCATGGCACGGGCACGCGTCTGATGCGCTCGCGGTATTAGCGGCTGTAATAAACACAGATCTCTCATCAAGCATTGACTGGACACGACTGGAACTCATGAGGTGCGTTCTGCACTTGGAGATTTCCATCACTTTTCCTTTCGGCTTTGATATGTCCGGTAGTTGTCCCGGAGCTGCCTGACTAAAGGATTATTCTTATTTTTTCACGCTTTTTCGCTTGCAGGCAGCCACCGAGCGACTTTGACAGCATGGCACTGAGCGGCACGCTTTTGCCGTCTATTTCCACCTTCGCGAGCGACGCAGACGTGAAGCACAAGGCAATGACGGGACCTGGAACTGCTAGTTTAGTGAGTATCACACAGGTGATCGTCGGTCACCGATCCGCTACTCAGATTATGTCATCGGCTCGTAGCTCGCGGCAGGGGCGTGAACCCTCCCGAACCGGGCACTGGATTAATCTGACCATCCATACGTGCTTGGCTGAGATCTGGTGCAAAAAAATAGCTTTTGACAAATTTACGATGTAAATGTACACAATATCTTCATGGTGCAGGATCTGATACTTCATATTCGAATGATTTTTGGCATAAAAGAGAAGTGTATAATTTTGCCCCGTGCTGTGTGTTGTTGTGTACTGCTACAAATATCCCTGAGCTGCTGTGACACAGATCTAACCATGCACTGATTACAAAACACATTTAGCAATGTAGGTTCTCTGTCAGGCACTGTAGGTTGAAACCTAAAAACAATGCAGCATGATAGGGGTTTTTAATAATTCATTATAACATCAGAAGCCAAGTTGTATCTAGAGAGACAAGAACAAGCTCGCATTTTAATTGAAATTGAATTCAATAGAAAAAATGGTTTCCAATACAAATAACACTTTTACCCATTAAAACCATTAAAAATGTTTTCCTTAGTGTGTTCTGGGACATATTCCATATTTCAGTAGGATTTATTGGTTTCTACAAGCCACCAACAGAAACCCATTATAGTCCATTATAGCTTCCAGTAAAACCTTTAGAAATGTTGTGATTGTGTCTGTTTGAAGAGCCTCTGAAAGTTTATTGTGAAGAATGTTTATCTTCAGTAATTTTACTCTAATAGCAACATAGTATACATCCTTCATTTGTTTTCATTAGGGTAGATCTTGATGATTATGTCTTTGAGAAACTTACCTTGTGTTGTTTCCTCTTCTCTCTGCATGTCTCTGTGTGTTTGGAATAAGAGATGGATGGAGGAGATGTCTCTGCTGAAAGGTGGGACCTGCACTGAACAGAACGTCGGTTCCGCAATGACCAAGATCGAGCCAGAAGAGCTGGAATTGTTGGACTATGATTTTATCCTGTCGAACAGCATGCTTCAACAACAGCAGCAGCAGCAGCAGCAGCAGGAGGCCTCAGTGGCCAGAACCTCCAGAACTCTTCCTCCCTCCCCTACATCATACCCCTATCCGATGCCCTCTCCTCGGGGCCAAGAGCCCAGCATGTTGTACAACATCCCAGACATCAGCGACGTATCTCCCTCAGGAGGTTTTGTCGCTGAATTGATGAGGCCGGAGCTGGATCCTGCGTATCTTCAGCCCACGAGCCTTCACGGGAAGTTTGTGGTGAAGACCACCATGGACATGACCAATTACAGCCAAGGGCTTAGTAAGGGAGGCTCAATGTCGGACTCTTCCTCCTCCTACCTTGTGTGTCCTATAAAGCAGGAGCCGGACTGTTCTAGCACTTGCACCATCACCCGACCGATGGATCTCCATCTGGGGATGAACTCACGGACCGGAGTGGGTCAGAGACCACTGCTGGAGCCTCACTCTTTCAGCACGGCCCGAGGGGCCATGGGGCCCAGTCGCTCTTCCTCTCTGTCTCCGGACGAGCATCCTCAAGCTCAGGTTCTGGGGCCCCCTCCGATCTCCCTGGCCCCGGGGTATCACCCCTCGCCGGGTTACTCTGGGTTCCCGCAGCCTCCCGCCCAGTCGATGCAGTACCAAGGTCAGTCACGACTCAAACGCTTCATTTATGTCATACCTAACCTTACTTTTAAAGAGGTCATGAGCTGCCAGGTTTGAATAGGAGCGGCAGACTGCTGTGATTGGCTAACCGTTGTGTTTAATAGTGTACATTCCTCAAAGATCGAAGCTAATGCGATTCAGGTCAAAAACGCATATATATGATACATGTCAAACGATGCAGAAGAAGAGACAAAGCAATAGTGGTTGTGTAATGAAAACAGTTAATTGTCTGAAATTTCTGCATGTTATTTTTTCATATTTGTTATCCTATCAAAATGCGTGCTACAGAAGTGAAACTGCAGAAAATCAAACCTGATCCAAATGTATTTTGATGGATGAGTTTTGGAGGCAGGGTGTTAACGTAATTGACTCAACGTGAGGCCGTATTTATTTTTTTAACGTGCGAAAATTGTGCTATGACCTTTACTCACACTGCGACATTACCGTCGGCACAGCATTGTCTTTTAGTTTCAACCTCTCTGAATATACAGCGTCGAATTGTGAAACTAATTTGGGGTACACTGAAGTACTGTATTAAAAAGAAAAAGTTTGTCCTCTCTTTCGTAATTTTGGGATCAAAAAGAAGGATAATTGGTGGGCGGGGCTAAAGAGACAGTGCTGCAGAATCAGTGGGTGGGGCTAAAACAGGCAGTGATGTAGAATTATGGGCGGGGCTAAACAAGCAGTGCTGTACAGTCATGGGCGGGGCTAAACAGGCAGTGATGTGGAATTGTGGGCAAGGCCAAACAAGCAGTGCTGGACAATCGTGGGCGGGGCTAAACAGGCAGTAATGTAGAAGCAGGCGTTGATCTTCTTCTGTGGAGGCGGTGCTTATCCACACTATTACATCATAGAATAGAACATTCCACAAGACTAACGAGAAAGTCTGGAGTTCTGAAACATTTTTATAGTACATCATGGCAAAAGATGAAAGGAATCTTGGTTTCTCACTTGTAGTCCTGCCTCCGTGACACTAATGCTACGGCTCTAACTCTTCTCCAGAGCTGATTTCTCCAGCCGAGTGTTTGCCTGAGGAGTCCAAGCCCAAGCGAGGTCGGCGCTCCTGGCCGAGGAAGCGGATAGCAACGCACACGTGCGACTACGCAGGCTGCGGCAAAACCTACACCAAGAGCTCCCATCTGAAAGCCCACCACAGGACTCACACAGGTCAGTGTGTGTGTAACATGCAGCGGCATCTGAGTGGGCCGTTTCTCTGTATAGCAATCAAACACGCCCTGACACGGCTCCGCAACTGCCGAGCGCATTGTCTGCGAGCGACGGGAGACGTATACAGTGAGAGTACAGTTGGCAGGTGCTTTGATCTTCTATTCAGACAGCAGGTTGATACTGATCCCTGCTGAAATAAAACCACAAGCCTGTCCGACTTCCCCTTCTATTCAATCAACGCAGGGACGAGCAACATTTGGATTGCTGTCTCCCTCTCTCTAACGGCTTTCTCTAATGTGACCAAAGTGTGCTTGATTGTTCTCGTTAGGTCCTCGGGGTGAATCGCTAACTGTTGCGTGTGTCTGTGTGTTTAGGAGAAAAGCCGTATCACTGTGACTGGGAGGGATGTGGCTGGAAGTTTGCTCGTTCGGACGAGCTCACCAGGCATTACCGGAAGCACACGGGCCATCGGCCGTTCCAGTGCCAGAAGTGCGACCGAGCCTTTTCCCGGTCGGATCATCTCGCGCTGCACATGAAACGGCATTTATAACCGAGACTGGAAGTGAAGAGACTTGTGGACTAGCGATCCTAGCGAACCACATCTTGCCTTTGAACAAGAGTCAACGAATCTAGAGCTCCATGACCAGCTGTGTTCTCCACAGCATCAGGGTTGGGACCCGTTTAGTCTTTGTTTCGTGTATTTTTAGTGCCGTCCACGATTAATCCCACATTTATGTTTACATAATATAAGTTTGTGCACTGTGCATATTTCTAATGTATATAAGGACACACACACAGAGCAAATATTTACATGTATATACTTATAGCCATATAAATGATATCAGATATAAATATCTAAACATACATTGCTTTTCTTAAACATATACATGCATGTGTGTGTGTGTATTAATATATACATAACAAACATACACCGTACACATACGTATATTGTCATTTTGGATGCGTTTAATCGTTTGACGGCACTATTTAAATTCTCTTTTACGGCTCAATGCGCTGCAAATGAAAGAAAAAACACATGCAAATAACTGCAAATTAAGAAAACATCATCAATTTGACAACACAGGTGCTGGAGATGCTTAAAACTAATGTGCTACAAATACACACAACACGAAAACAGAAGTGCACTGCAAATATCAATATTAGTGCTGTCAAACGATTCATTAATGCATAATATATGTGTGTACTGTGTACATTTTTATGCATATATAAATACAAACGTACGTTTGTATATTTAAGAAAGTAAATGTTTATATATTACATATTTATATTATAAGATTAAATTACATAAATGTATATACATGTAAATATTAAAAAAATATATTCTGTATGTGGGTGTATTTATATATATATATATATACATAATAAATAAACACAGTACATATATTATGTAAACAAAACTTTTATTTTGGATACGATTAATCAGCACTATTAAATCTAATATTTTTATATGGTAATTTGGTGTTTCTGTATTTGGTGGTGTTTGTAGCCCATGCTCCGTCAAAGCAAACATGTTTTCTGAAGTTACAGCTCGTTGATCTCTCTCGTTGTCTTCCAACATGCTGGCGATTCCTCGTCCGTCTCTGCACACTGGGACAGTACTGGAACGTGCGTCTACTTACCGACAAAACTTGGAGATGCCAAGTGCCAAACACAAGACTGGAAATATATGAATATCAGGGATAATAAATGGAAACATTATGTATTAAAGAGGCCTTTAATCGACCTACATTCCATCACGCGATGCTCAAAACACTGATCCGTCTTATGGATTGTTTTTTTGTTGTTGTTGTATTGCTCTCTCTAAAGCCATTAATTTCAGGTACAGAGTAATTTATAAGTGTGTTACAAGATGGTGCTGAGTATAGCCAGGTGTATTCAGTAAGGTACCAAAGATAAAGGTGGATTTGAATTGAAGTCTTGGGGGGCGAACGCATGACCTCTTCTTGGTGATGGCAATCTAAACTGCACTGTGGTTGCAAGGCGCAATAATTTTGATACGTAAGACGCTCATATTTTTTATATAAGAAACAAAAAAAATCAACTCTGAACAATTTTTTTTGTTTATAGTCAGATTCGTGTAATATAATCTTACATTTTGTACATTTGTAAATACTTTTTCCATTAAGGTTTTTGTATTTTATGTATGAATGCAATCCAGTAATAAAAAGAAAAATGAAAATGTATGTGAATCGACTGATGTTTTGTTCAGTAGACTGCATGAATAACGCGTGATTTCATCCGTGTGTGCGCGACATGTCCAAACATTTGCATGGATTAAGCTGCTTTCAGGCACAATCAGGTTTTTCTGCCGGCCTTATGTTGCTAATGAGCATCTGTTTGACACTTTCTTATTCATTCCTCTGTAGAATTAGTTCAGTCTGGTTTTCTTTGACCTGCCTTAATATTTGTCATTGTGCATCAGCGTTTAAATAAAATACTGCTCAATTAAAAAAGATGATTCACAATTTTAGACATGCTTTCCCTGCCTAGAAGTATTTTTTCTTTTTAAATGTAGTTTTGTCAAACAATTGTGTTCTTTTTATTTCAACCTTTGAAACACTCAAATGTTCAACTTTAGATCTCATTTTTCTACCAGAATTAAAACGAAACTCATTTATTAAATCTCTTCAGATCTATTTAAACTCAGTAAAACTATAGAATGGATTTGAACTACTTTTCATACTGTAAAATGATGCTTTTGGATTTTTAAAGACAAATGTTAACAGACGCTAGATTAGTGATGTGCTGTTTTTATGACTTAATCAGAGCCGCTCTTTCTCATCCACATGTTGAAGATAAGTAATAATAAAGCAGACTTACGTTCTGATTAATAAAGGACAGTTTTAGTTTATGAGCATGTATGCACAGGCAATATTAGCAATTTATGGTTACATTTACAATAAATGTTTTAATTATTCTAAAGGCATTGAATAATCTTGCCAATATTTGTCTAGAAGTGCATGCTTTAGCTGACCTCTGAACGCCAGCAGGTATGAGTGATGTTATACAGTGAATACATTCGTATATTGAACATGTCTGAACACGTGGTCAGCAGCGCCCCCTGCCGGACACCGCGGATAACACCAACACACGGCTTTACTAAGTTACTCCGTTTAAACAAAATATAATCATCTAAATGTAAAATTAAATATAAAACAATTATATGAGGCATAACACCTAGAAAAAAAAAACATACGAGAAGAGGGCTAGAAAACAAATTTTAAAGTATGATTGTGGAGTGTTGTTTGAAGTCCGTGAGATAGATGTATTAGACACCGTGAATGTTGAGAGATATCAAGAATTAAAGGTCTAAATGACCAGGTATCTCTTGAATCCAATTACTAGCACGCTAACGTTTTTCTAGCCCTAGCTATTCAGCTCTCATGTCTAACATTTTGACGAGAAGTAGTATATTTAGACTTACCTTCGCTTTATTTACTTTACACTAGAAAAAAAAGAAAGAAGAAAAATTCACAACTTGTAGTGAAGGGTCAGTTCGCGCCATTCCTCCCATTTAAGACTCCCGCGCGCGCTAATTTAGTTCCCGCGCTGTTTGAGTCAGACATTTGCGTACGGTTCCCTAAAAACACATTAAAAAAAAAAAAAATAGACAAATTTATTTGCGTTGCTGCTCTCATTGCTTACTAGATGGCCCCTATAGACGTAAAAACAGCACAGAATTAGGCCATTTGTTTATATTACTATAGTTATATTACAATACCAAACTATTTCGAGCACTTCACCGCAGTACGCTTCACAAACACTAGTATTTACTACGAAGGACTACATTATTGTTTCATGTGGGTTGTATCTGCCAATCATATACAGATCTAGCTCCTCACAGTACAACAAAAGAGCAGATAATCGATAATTACGTTTGAAAACGTTTATTTCCCTGTAAAAATGACAGTATAGTGATATTGACGTCAAACTATGGAAGTCATATACATGCTTTTAATGGTTCTTAATGTATATGAAAGAGCTGCATGTGTCAGTATCACTCAAAACCCCACAGGAAGATCTGAGACGCTCATAAAGAGAGAAATCAATCCATCATGACTCCATTTGCTTCTTTGAAAATCTTTACTGTCATTTAAAACTGCAGTATTTGGGATCCCTATTAATGGTCACCTCGAATGAGAGAAAGAGAGCGACAGGAAACAGAAGAAAAACACTGCCCTGAACATGGACACCGAGAATGTGATTAAACCAAATGCCCCAATCAATTAGGATTCCCAGTTCATGGAAAACTAATGTCACGAGCGCCTGAGCCTGCGAACATGTCCTAATGATGGAGAAAACAATGCTTTTATTGGTCATTAAAAACAAAAACAAATGATAAACAAACAGGTATCACACAGGCAAGTGTTAGATGAAGCAAAGAGGCTTTACTGATTTCTGCCCCCGGAGACGAACAAATGATGCGCTCGTCTCCAGGCGGACGTGCTCATGTCATCCAGTGTGTAGAATTTAGACAGAATATGACAGCCTGTGTGTGTTTGAATAGATTTTCTTCTCAAAAATGATCATTCAAAAAGAAAAAAGAAAAAAAAGAAAAAAAATAAGAGGGGAAAATGATCGGGTGCCGCTCCTCCTCTAATCATCATCAAAGTTCTGTTGTAAAAGGAAGTTTGCAGCCAAATTTTCATTCTTCTCACAAGCAAAGTAGGCCTGTATAACGAGTCCTTCTGGGAATCCAAGGGCTTTTAGCTGAGGAAGAAACACAGAGGAGACACGCAAAGGTTAGATAAGACCACAGAAAGACTCCTGGTGTCCGTTTGGGGAAAAGACTCGCGCACCTTTGATCGTTCGCCAGACAGATCCTCCTTCTGGAGCTCTCTCTAATTAAAGGGCCCTAGGTGTAATTAGTTAAACTTGAAATTCAGACTTCATGGCTTTAAGAAGCATCTCAAGGCTCAGAACAAAGTTAGAAAAACTATAGTTGAGAAGGCAGCGTAGCAAGAGCAAGTCAACAGCTTGTTTGACCAATAATGACTCACTGAAGCACACACTCTCTCTCAAACACACGCTCGTGAGAGTCAGGTGGACAGGGCTTGGGGTCATGCGTTGCCTGCACACTCATTACAGTTTTCCCAGCTACAGAGAAGTTTGAGGTCATAAAAGTCTCCATGATAAACTTATCAGATTATAAAACCAGGAACGTGTATAATGTCGTTATTAAACTTAAAACGAATGATTCGATGAATGTCAAAATACGGCTTGTGGATTCACAAATAAGGGATATGATGCAGTTATGCCAAATGTTAAGTGTTTACCCTCTCAATAGCTTCTTTCTCCTGGGGTGTGACCTGGATGTAGTTCATCTGCCCGCCTCCTGCCTCGGCCACGACCCCACCGCCACCTCCTTCTTGCCCCGCCTCCTGCACCGGCTCATTAAGCATCTGAATGAACTGCTCCTGATGGCTGCTGATTTGCTGTGAAACAGGAGACAAAGAATAAGTTCCGCTCCGTTGAGAGACAGGAAGGATGTAAACAGAAAATACTGCATCATACTGGAAGCAGCAGCTCAAGTCAAGAGCACCGTGGGGTGTGATATATCTCATCTGTGATTATATCATAATTGATGTTTTAATGTGCAATTATTGAACATTCTGCGAAATCCATTCAAAACGCAACGCATTAAAAACACACGATCCTGACCCAGGGGGAAAAAGATGTACGTATTTATACCATTTTATAGTTAATTTCACTGGAAAAATACAGTTTTTTTCTCCAAAAATGACTGTGATTACAAATGTGATATTGATTTTCAACAATAAACAAGACGTTAATCACGAGACTTTCGCTTGAGATGCTACAGTTCTTGTTTTTGTGCTATTGCGACAACAAAAATAATTCCTAACACATGCTGTTTTGCGTCTGAACCACATGATTCGTTCCTAAACACCTCTTCCTCTGCACTGCAAACCTGCCTGATAACAGAGCAAATGTCTTCTTATTCTAGCTCACTGACGAAATATAAGACTCAAAAGACTTCTCTAAAATGTAAAAATCAACTTAAACTGTCCACTACACTGAATATGAAGAATATCTAAGACTTTAGGAGCTGTCCGAGGGAGCTCAGAAAAACATCATCACTAGTCAAGTCAAGTCAAGTCACTTTTATTTCTATAGCGCTTTTAACAATACAGATTGTAGCAAAGCACTGAACATTA
>JAUCMU010000007.1:826754-850391 GCA_032275025.1 Enteromius treurensis | reverse complement strand
TGGAGCGGTTATTATTCGAAAAGAACGAACCTGAAAATGTCTCAACTGACCAATCAGAATCAAGCATTCCAGAGAGCTGTGTAATAAATCTCAATAACGCTCCGAGGTCACATATACTGCTAATTTGGATATTTGGAGAAAAAAAAAATTTGTTTTATCAGGTATTAGTCAATTTCAAGATTATCAAGTCTATTTTTCCTCAGCTTTTCTTACAGACTAGTGGAACAAAAACATCCTAAATAAACAGTTAAGTCCTAATGTTTTGTGCTTTATGTATGTGCGTCAATACATTTCAATTACAAAGTGTATCTTTAAAAGGTTTTTCTCCACTTCAGCAGCACTTACATAGACAAAATTTTACAGTTTTATTCCACTCAGTATTCTGAAGGTTTTTACCGAGGGGTTTGTTCATATTTCATTCAAACTGATGTCTACCATTTTGAAACAGATTTATACTGGTTTATAACATTTTACTCCTCAAACACTGTGAAACATCATTTTAAACATCCTCAGACATGATTCATGTCACGTTAATGAGTTTTTGGAGTGTGGCCTTCACTGACCCACATCTTCTGAAGGCAAAGTCTAAAAATAATGAAACTTAAAAACTACACATACATCACAAAGCCTACTTCTGCATCTAAAACCAGGGTGGATCGTTACGTTCCAACAGTAGCATGTGCAAAAGACCTCCAAAAACATGCAATCATTCGATGGAGGAAGTTTTGAAACAAGGAAAATAAAGAGGAGAAATATCTCATAACTGACCTCTGTGCAGGACGATGTGGTCAATCATGCTGCTCTTGTGTTTGGTGTGGTACAGACAGAAGGGGCAGCGCAGGTCTTTGGGCGTCTCTTCAGGACCGCTGGAGTGACCGCCCTCCACATGCAGCGTGAACGTGGACCTGAGCAACACAGCAAATAAACCATTTCATCTGCTGAGGAGGATAACTGACATAATATCTGATATTAGAAATCTAAGCTTAATCTAATCTTACTGTTGACCAATGGTTTGATGAGAAGCTAATAATCAATTAAAATTCAAAAATTGTAAAATTTAAATAATGTCAAAACAAAACAAAAATTAAAAAGAGTTGATGGAAATCTAATGATTAATAATTAAAAATATTAAATTAAAGTAAAGGTCAAAATGAAAAGTATCTTTCTGAAGAAAAGAAATATCATAAAAATGTAAAGTTTTAAAAGCTCAAACTGACTCGATTAAAAGATAAGTTATCAAAACTTTAAAATAAAAACGAATTGATTGATTTTTAAATAAAAATTAAAATAATCAAAAAATAAAACTAAATGAAAAGCTTATGATCAAATAATAAAATACTTTCATATATAAATACTTAATTTTATATTGCAAAATAAAATGTAAATTAATTTTAAAATAGAAACAAAAAAACAACGCTTACCTGTGTCGAGTAACTATTACCCGACATCTGATAACTAAAGACGTGAATGTGTTCAATTATTGAAATATTAACCTCAAGTAAACATTTGAGTTCAAAGGTGTTCGGTTGATAGAAATCCTCTGGGAATCACTGATCTTCAGTTCTAGTGTTTGACACACATGCAGTAAAAGTGGATGGCCGTTTATTACTTCAGTAAACCCCTGATCTTACTCTTTTAACAGACTAACCAGACGACTCGTGATAAACACCTGTGCTCACAGGTTCAATTCCCAAAGACATCAAGAACTAATTCTGTGTACAGCTTGAATCCAACAGAAGTCGCTCTGAATGAAATGCATGAACGTAAAGTAAATAACGAAATGATAAGAGTGTGTGATTCTTACTTGTAGCAGGTGAAGAAGGAGCAGTCCTTGCACTTGAAGAGCTTCTTTCCTCCGTGCCGGTCGCGGTAATGTCTGCGCAGACTCTGCATGTATCCGGAGCTGAACTCACAGAACTCACAGGTGAGGATGGAGTCGGGCCGGGCCGGAGGAACGGGACCCTCGAGCGGCGGATCGGACGGACTGGAACAGACCTCGGCCTGGACTCGAGACGCCAGCTGGAAGTGACTCAACTGCTGCTGAACATCTGCTGGCTCCAGATACCCCACAGACTCTTGAGACGACAGCAGCGAGACAAAGACATCAGCGTCTAGACACCTGCTATTAACATCTGCCTCGCTCATACCTACACACTCATTAACGCTCGTTCAGCGCCATAATTACATGTTGAGAGACTGTGATGTGGCCATGCGTCGCTCACTTTTCATGTAAAAACTGGATGTGATTAATCTTTTGATTAGTGCATTAGTGCTGTCATTACTCCCAGATGAACAGAAATGAATGAAATAGAAATCTTTGGTAACATAATTAATGTCCAGACTTTCCCTTTTGATCAATGTAAAGTGTCTTTTTTCAATTAAAACTCATTACAGACTACACGTTTTTTCAATGCTGGTTTATATAAACAATATTTGTCAGAATTGTACTCTAAATGTATAATCTGTATATTTAAACGTTAAATGCAGAAAGAAATGCTAAATGTCAAATGCATGTCATTCTTAGCATCAGCGTGTTTTGTTTTTCCCTGTTTATCTCTGTACTGCTGCATGTTCTGTAGAAAGAAAGATGACCTGACTTCATCATCCACTTCTTAAAGCTTGGTCTGTACGGTCACTTTGATCAGTATAACCTTGTCAAGCTAAAACCCGAAATAATTCAGAATAGTTTACATAAACAATGTTTTTTCACCCTTTTGCATATTTGGAATTTGGCGTTAATATTTGTTGCCAGTTATAACGAAACTGTTCAGCACAAGATGTCGAAGACGGAGGAATGGGTCTGTGCTTCCGTGACCTCTGACCCCAGTGCCGGTCTCACCAGTGCTCTGTGGGGCGGTGTCCTGCTGGAGGAGCTCAGCGCTGGGGCGAGTGGAGCGCAGGCCGGCTCCGGCTCTGAGTTTGGGCAGCGTGAGCGTCTCTCCGTGCTCCTGCAGAGAGTGCTCCTTCAGCTGACTGATGGTCATGGTGGAGAACGGACATGACATGCACTTATACGTGTGTTCACCTGCAACACAGAACCAGAGAGCTTTCTGAGGAACCGTTTCTCGCAGAGACTCGCTCGCGTCCGTTTCATCAGCCCTCGCCCTTCTCTTACCGTCTGTCCTAAACACCTCAGAGAGAGAGAGAGAGAGAGAGAGGGGCTGATGGGTAACGGAGAGCAGAAGGATGGTGCTCGATTTCTGTCGTTCTGCCCTTCAGTGACTTTCACAGACCAGTGAGAGAAACACTGTTACCATCAGACGAGTGTGTGAGAGATTCTTGCAGCTCCACACACACACACACACACACACACAAACACTACAAAGCACACACCATACAACACACATACAAAACAGAACATACACACACAATACAACACACACACACAAAACACAAAAAACCAAGAAGAATACACATAAAACAAAACAACACAAACACACACTCACACACACACACACACACACACAGGATGTTATGTTGAAGTTAATTAGGGGAGTGTCTTTGACCGTCCTCATCAATGTCTCAAACCCATTTCAATCATCTTGTTAAAGTCACATGTCAGGTGTATCTGATAATCTTGAAACCAGTTCAAGCTATAAATATACAGAGATTTTCGTTCTGAGGGCAAATCTGAACCAAGAAGTGAGTTAAACCTCACAAACCTCAGGAGTTTCTGTCTGGGTTAGGGTTACGATATCTTTGACAAACCATGTAAAAAGAAGTAGAAGCATGTAAAGACCCCATTAAGGTAGGGCTCATTAAATGTGTGTGTGTGTGTGTGTGTGGCGTCTCACCTGCGTGAGCTTTGTGCAGGTGGCTCTTGAGGCGGCTCAGGTAGGAGGATTTAAAGGGACAGAACTTACAGCGGAAGGGCTTCTGATGTCCGTGGTGTGACTGGACATGACGGTCCAGACTGGAGAGAAAAGACAGTGGTCAGACACACACACACACACACACACATATATGATATAATATATATAAAACATATATATATATATATATAATCCCACTGAAACACATTAGTTTCAGAAAATGAGACGAGTAAATATGTTTACTTCTATCACTTGTGAAGGAAAGGCATCCTGATTCAGGAATTAGTAAATATTTATTCTAGAAAAAAGACAGAAATGTGAAGGAAGATCATTTTTCTCGAGGTGTCACTGCTCTGATCTCATGTGGGCGATACAGGTTTAATTTTCTGATCTCTGTCACTTCCCGTCCTCTATTCTCATAAAAAACAAGAAACAAAATGAATATGTAAAGCATGCAGTGACGCTCCACAGGTGTGCTGTCAGCGGACGCTGGTGTTTCCCGTCACCATCAACGAAAGCCCAGGGAAGATCCAGGACGTCTGAACCGTTCCACGAGGACAGGCAGAGAAAGAGGCGTCTAATGATAACCCTAAAGACGTGTGAAAGGAACACCTCTCGGCAGAAGATCCCTGCTTTAGCGCTGAGACTCTGACTAAACAGCCGTCTCTGACAGGGATCTTGGGAAGGCCTCACTCACTTGTGTCTGAAGGGCGAGGCGAACTGACAGTACTGGCAGCTGTATTTGTCGTTTTTGTTGACGAGGGCCACGGCCGTGTGGCTCCTCTCGTGAGAGCGCAGGCCCTGCATGGACATGAACATGCGGTTACACATGCTGCATGAATGCCCAGGAACCACCCGCTCCTTCTCCAGCTCCAGCGCTCCAACCATCGGCTCCGTATCCACCGACACCGGTTCCTCCGTCTCCATGGCAACGTCAGCCGGTGATGCACCAGTCTCCAATTGGTCAGCGTCCATGGCAACCACATCCTCCACGTCGCCGTTGGTGATTCCGTCCATGGGAACAGGAACAGTCATCTCCGCTGCTTCCTGCTGTCAGAGGAAATGATAATATATATATGATGATACACGTGTACAGTTAAGGACCAAAGCTGTAATGTCCAAAATCTTTTATCCAAAGCGACGTCAATGGAAGTGCTATACCTAAACTCAGTTATCCTAACACGGTACATGTAGTAAGGTTGTATTTATAACAAAGTGAAAACAGAATAGAAGAAGAATAGAGTGAGACAGTGTAAGATAACTTCTTCTTTTTGCTTTTGTTAATTGTGTAATAAATAAAAAGAAAACATACAAATAGAATTCAAAAAGATTAGAAGTTAGAACAAGCAGCTAGTAAAAGTATGTCTAAAATCAAAAGCAAGAATTAAATTAATAGAGTCAGAGGGGCTAATTCTCATTCCAGTAATATATAGAAACTACTGCATGCTAGGATCATGTGACACTGAAGACTGGAGTAATGATGCATTTTGAACAAAACGAGTGATGTTCTTGACATATTTAGGTTCCTGACCTTTATTAATCCTGATAAATCACACTGATATATGATATTTCTCTCTGGGTTTGGAGGTGATCATCAGCTCTTGTGTGAAGCACAGATGATCCGTGTTTGATGACGGCCATTAATGCTCTCTTAGGCTGAGAGCTCTTTCGGGACATCCCTTTTTCCCTTTTTAGAAACGGCCAAGAGGTTCCTGTGTGTTTCTGAGACATCTGCTGCTTTACAGCTGCGGGTAATTCAGCTTCTCAAATAGAGAGAACTGACCCTGCACCGTCAGCCAATCAGAGGCACAAACACAGCCAAAGAAATACACCTAGACCTTTTTCTGAGCAAACTGCACCACTGTGACGCAAGAGTGACAGATTCGACCTTGAAAAAGTGATATCAGCTATCATCTTTACAGCCCATTCCTGAATCATTACATCGATCAGACTGATATCTAACACAATGTGATCCCAAAGATTAAAAAATGCACACAAATAACCAAATCAAATGCCCATGATAGCCAGACACCAGACGTGTGGTCATATACTATTTTAAACATTGCCTACAGATTCAAGAAAATGCAGTAGTGCAAGAAACTGGAATTCAAATTGAGTGATACCAGGTAACCATTCTGCATCCATATTAACACTCATGTTTTTGTTCAATTATGAAAGAAAGCCATTATATGCATTTTTCCTCAATTAAAAATAATGAACATGTACTAAACACTGCATGACACGTGAATACTAACTAACGTGCATGCAAAAGAGTTTTTTACATTTTTAGTAAATCATTGCATTATCTTCTCAGAGGGACTGCACAAAAATATTTGAGCTCAAAGGGCTTCAGCTGATGAAGAAACTTGGGAATCCGTGCCTGTGTGTGTGTGTTCGGAGTGTGTTCTGCCCCCTAGTGTCCGGTGAGGTACTTCTTTCTGCTGATCCTCACTGGGCTTCTGTTCAAATCCTCCGGCCCGGGCCTCCCTGCCAGCTCTGGCACTCTCAGTGGAATACTAACACTAAGGCGCTTACACGCCTCTCTCCACGCCACACCGTCAGGACGACCCGACTGGCTTTCTCTTCAGAGAACAGAGACGGAAGGAAGAGAGCATCGAGAGTCTCAGGAGTCTTCTGTGGACTCGGATGTGTCTACGCAGAAACAGTCCACCTTATGGTTAGCCTCATTATGAAAACCATTACACTGTACAAAACACCACACATTTGTCTGTGATACAGATACTGCAACCATGCCTTTACTAAAACTAACATTTATGTTCTTTAAACAGCATTTTGCCAATTGGTTGTTTAATTACGCACAAGCTCTGTCCTTCAGCAGGACCACTTTAGATCAACTACTGAAGATAAAAGTTGATAAATGTAGATTTGAGAAATACACTTTCCTGTCTACATGAACATAAATGTTGACCACAGACACAGACATGTATCTTCAGACATCTGCCTAGAAAGCATTTTAAGGCGCCATAGCGATCCTGATAGAAATGTTGGTGGCGACGTCGTTGGCTTCTAAATACCAACATATACATTCAGAAAAGATCTTCAGTAATTAAGAAAATCCTCTCATGTAAAACAAGTAATACAAGGCCGCTAGAGTTAATTACATGACACGTTCAAGGCTGTCCTCATGAATGGCCACACAGGGAAATAAAATGTTCGGAAATGTCATTAACACCACACTCGTCCATTTTCCCTGCTTCTTCTGCAGTACTCAAGGATTTCCTCTATTTGTCCATTTCACTGAAAGTACGGTCAAACTGTAGTGGTTTAACCATCCAAACAAGTGAACCAAACACTTGAGTAGAAGGAAAACAGGTCCAAACAGCCTACGAATGCACTTGCTATTAGAATAAGAAAGGTCACCTCTTTCATTTTGTACACAAATCTAATAAGTAAACTTATTAGAAAACTAATGCAACTGTATGAATCACAGTCACAGATGAGGATTTATCAAGCACTCATGCTTTATAACAGCATGAAGTAACTATGAAGTACCTTCACGTGTCCCTCCTTGGCCTCGCCGTACTGCACATGTTTTCTCAGGTGGTTGCAGATGGCCCGGAGGGTGGGGTGGACCTCCACACAGAAGTTACACCTGTAGCCGATGGGAGTCTTATCAGGGGTGCCTTCCACCTAGAGCAAGAGACAATTACAACACAAGATCGTTGGACGCAATCTTGAATCACCGAAGCTGAAGATTACGTCTGCAGTGTTGCCTGATTGCAATATACTTGTCTGTATATGTTGATTAAAGGTAATCCAAATGTGAAAGCTACACTAACACCAAAAACATCATCTGCTGATATTCTGCTTTCTGTGTTCCGAAAGAAATCAGAAGAATACAAGAGAAAATCACACAGGATACAGTTTCTGAAAGTAAGTCTGGACCTGTATTTAGAAATACTCTCAAAAACACTGCTAGCAACTGACTAAAGAGTAGTGTTAGGGTTAGGTTATTTATAATGTATATACAGTATACACAAAATATTTACATACATGTACGTATTTATATTAGCATGTTTTATATTATGCATAAATATATTTAATATATAAACATAAATGTTTTTCTTAAATATACAAATGCATGTTTTTGTATTTATATATACATAATAAATATACACATATTATGTAAACAAAATATTTTATTTTGGATGTATTTTGGATTGTTACTGACAAAGATAATGCCTAACATGATAGCGTTTGAATAACTGCTCGTCATCATTTCAAAACCATTCTTCCTCCCCTGAAAAGTTCACGCACGTCTCTTAACCACTTTGAGAGACCTTGTCTTAAAGGGGTCATATGATGCTATTTCAAATTCTCCTTTCTCTTTGAAGTGTTACAAGCTGTTAGAGCAAAGATAAGATTCCTAAAATTGCAGAAAAAATTGCATTGCAAGGTGTTTAAGCTCACCTTATTCTCTGGTTTGGCTTCTGGAGGCTCCGTTGTCCTCTGCTTGCTTTGAAGCTGCTTTCTTCGTTCCAGCCTCATGGCTCTTTTCTGGAAATCCTCATTGTGGTTCACCAGATGGACGCTGAGTTCTGGAAGAGTTAAGAACTTGATTTCACAGTGGGTGCACTGGTAGAGCTCTGTGCCGTCCTCCACAGGGCTCGGAATGGTGACGAAATCCCGCTTGAGCTCCTTGTCGTGGCAGTCGTTGTAATGCATCACCAACAGCTCTGCCGCACTGAACGACAGCTTGAAGCATTTCAGGCATTTAAACGGCAGCCAGTCCACATCAACTTCGGGTTCCACCTCATCCTTCACTTCAACGACTTCCACCTCCTCCGTGGACGGAGATTTCTCTGCCTCCTTGGAATAGATCACAGTGAAGTATCGGCCCAGTTTGCTTGAGGGCTGCTTCTTGGGAAAGACTCCAGGGTGGCGCTTTATGTAATGAGAAACGATGCTCTTCCTGCTGAAAGCCTGGAAGGAGCAGAGCGAGCACTTCCTTCGCTCCACCGCGAGCCGTAGCTCTTCGCTCATCGTTGGAGTCTCTGCCTCTGATGCCAAGGGCACCATCACCTTGTTCGGTTTCTCCACCACAGTCTTGGATGCTGCCAAGCAATGCGTGTAGTAGGCATCGATGTCGTGCCGTTTCTGGTAGTGTGCTGCAAGGCCTTTGCGGATGGGGTTGGTGTAGGAACAGAGAGCGCATTTAAAAACATTATTCTTCCCTTCGGGCTGTGCTCTGACATTGTTATGTTTGATACGGTAGTGACGAGCGATGCCTTTACGAGTGGAGCAGAAGTATTTGCACAGCTGACATTTAAACACGGCGTGCTTGTCGCTCTTTGGGACTTCGGGAAGCGTGAGGTCATAGTCACAGACCTCGGTCACACTGCTACTGCTACATTCAGCAACCAAATCGTCTCTTCTGGTCTGTGACTGCATGGCAGTTGCTTTAAACATCTCTGCAGCAGACTGGTTATGATATTTCTCGTAATGTATCTTGAGTTTCTCTAAAGTGCCATGCGTGTAAGGGCACATCTTGCAGCGGTAAGCACCGTAGCCCTGCCTCTGGGTCTTCGATCGCTCATCCGCCTCGTTAACCAGCTCGTTTACCTGCTCTACATCATCTGCGAAGTCTTCAGCCGTGACTTTTATGGAAGGATGTCGTTTCTGGTAGTGTGTGAGAACTCCGTGAATGCGCGAGTTCACGTAGGGACAGTGTCTGCACTTGTAAACAGAGCTAGGGTTGATATCTGCTTCCTGAGCGAAGTCAGCAGCTTTCACTTTCATGCCCGGGTGTTTTTTGCCGTAGTGGGTCAGGAGCCCATGAAGACTGTTGTACTCAGACAAGCACACGGTGCACTGGTAAGGGTTGTTCGAGATGGACGACGTGGCAGACAGAGAGAGAGTAGGCTGTCGCTCATGTGTTGGGCGGCTGACTTCAACCGCGGCTTCTTCTTGCTGGTTGCTGCTGTTGAACGGACTGGACATGGAAACGTGTCCTTTGGGCAGTTGTGGGAGCAGCTTATCATGTGCTTGGTTTCCCTTGATAATGTCGAGCAGGACTGACTCGTCACCTTTGATGGCCCAGGGGTGCACTGCTTGGTAATGGTTAGTAATGTCCCAGATGGAGCACGCCTCAAAGGCACAATCTCTGCATTGGTAATGCTTTGTTTCGGAGTTCCCAGCTTGCCTGCTGGTGGAAGTGTCAGGTCCAGCCCACAGTTTGCTGGCCATGTAGGTGTAGTCGACGTTGTGCTCAGGATGGCGTCTTTGGTAATGCATCAGCAGCCCACTTGGTTCAGCGTGCGAATATATGCACCACTCACAGTGATAACCAGCCTCCAACACGCCATCCTGATAAGCCCAGTGTAAGATCGTCATGGCCGTGGCCTTCACAGTAGGATGATCCTTCTTCAAATGCTTCTTCAGGGCATACACATAAGGAGACGTGTATGCACAGTGTCTACACTTCAAAGATCGCAACGACCTGGATTTTTCTGCTTCAGTAGCTGCAGTTGCAGTGGACGTTGAACTCCCAGCTTGGATCATCTGAGCTCGTTCTCTCTGACTCCGGACCACAGCCGTGTGCCTACGGACGAGGTCGGCGTTGGCTTTCACCTCCCTGTGCTTCTTCTGGTAGTGAATCAAGACCCCCTTCACAGTGCGGTTCCCGTAGTCGCAGTGCTGGCAGAAGAAAAGCATTTCAGGCTCCCCTTTGTCAGATGCTCCTTTAGTGCTGGAATTACCTGACCCTTCAATCCCGTTGTTGTTGAATTGCTTCAGAAACTGTTTAGGAGGTGCAATCTGCAACTCATCCATGAGTTTCAGCAGTCCGGGGGTCGGAGGTGCTTGCTTTATATACTTTGCCGTCACCTTAATCTCCGGATGTCGCTTTTGATAGTGGACCAGAACGCCCACTACAGAGCGGTTGTTGTAGACACAGTGCTTGCAATAGTAAACATCTTCATCCAGAGCCACAGGCAAGATGGCGTTTGAAGACTTGGGGGTGCTCGTCAGGCTGTAGTTTGAATTGTTTGACAGCTGTGCTCGGTCGACGGATATGACCCGCATGGTCTTCTGTATGCGGAAGTACGAAGCCTTTTGCTCCGGGTGCTTTTTCTGATAGTGGACCAGTACTGAGTGCATGTTGGGACTTGAGAAAGAACAGACATCACAGTCGTAAACCACCACATTACCACCCAGACCTTCTCGAAAAGCTTCAGCCTCAGTGCTCGCTTCTGGTGTTTTGCAGATGCTTTTGAGAGCAGGACTGGATGACGATCTGGACCCAGATGAGGTGGAACTGAAACTCTTAGGTCCAGAATTCAAGATTTCCCTCAGTGTTTGGGACTCAGCAGCACCCTTATGAGGCTGATCGACCATGTAGCTTGAGAATATCATGGCGTTGTTGATCTTCACCGAAGGGTGCATTCTTTGATAATGAGGCATCAGGCTCCGCACATTTGGACTTGTGTAGGAACAGAAACGGCACATGTACACAAGATCTGGCTGGTTAAAGTTCAAGACATTACTTGCTTCTGGATGGTGTGTCATATAGTGCTGGTGCAGATCATTGAAATTGTTATATTCGATGAAGCACTCAAGACAACGGAAGACTGCGCTCTGATCCTCTGGGTCCAGGATGTATCTGAAGCTAAACTTGATATAAGGGTGCATCCTCTGGTAGTGTGTGCTGACACTGCGAGCAGACTTGTTTTGATACTCACAATGTTTACAGTAGAACAGGTTCCCGGGTTCTTCGGTATTATATTCAGTGTTGTCTTGATATGTCTCTCTGCTATCTTGACTGCTTTGATCTTGGACATCTTTAAATTCCAAAGAGGCACTGTAATTATCTTCATCATCAGAAATAGTTACTTGAACAGGAATGTTTCTCGAGCTTAGTTTGGACTGAAGATTGCGCTTCCTTTTTCCCACGCCACGCTCTGTTTGAACACTTCCAGAATTTCTAACATGAAGGGGCTGAGTGTTGAAGGTGTAGTGCTGACTTCGAGCATCAGAGGACTCTCTCTCTTTACTTGTTTCTGAATCGATGTGATTTCCATTCTCCTCTACATCGTCATCCATCTCCTCAAGGTTAATCACGTCTTCGTGCTGTTGGCTTTGACTAATCTTGCTCTGCAGATTGTTTGCAATTTCATCAATCCTTGTCCGTTTTTTGACAGGAGAGAGATCCAAGGGCAAATCGTTGATAGACTTTCTCGCTGTCTTCCCGATGAGATGCTTCTTGGTTGAAAATCCAAGGATTGAGGTCTGAGTTTTCTGAACGAAGCTCGAGGAGCTGTAGGATTCGGATTCAGAATCTTGCTGCTCATTGGACGAGCCCTCTTGACCCGTGACTTGTGTTCCATCACAGTATGAGTGTTTGTGTTGCTGGTGGACACGTAGACCTTTCAGTGTGACGGTGGAGAAATTGCACAGTGAGCATCGATGAGGACCCTGTTGTTCCTCGACTGCATTGGATTTTTTACCATTGATTTTAGAACTGCCGTTTCCTCCGTTCACTGGCTCGGAGCGGTCAGCCGGACCATCTACACTTTCACTGGTTAAGTCCATAGTGTCCCATTCGGAAGACCCACCGTGACATTGTTTGTGCGTGTCAAGCTTTAGTGGGTTGGTGCAAAGAAAGGGGCACTCGTCACATTTATACACCGTAGCTTTGCCAGATAAGTGTATGTTCTCGATGTGACGAGAAATACTACGTCTGTGCATGGTCAAGAAGGAGCAGAAAGGGCACTGGAACCTGTTCAAGTGTCTTTTGAATGGAACTCCTTTAGTTTCCAGCAGGTCATTATCCTCTTCTGACAGAAGAAGCTTAGCAGAATCCTCAGCTGACTCTGTGTAATTGGGATCATCCAAGTCACAGAGTTCATTATCTGAACTGCTTCTGGAATCATTCAACATGCTGGCATCTAGATCAACACCAGACCTAGACATATCTGACATGGTGAAAGTTGATCTCTCTGAGAGTATGGAAGATCCTGTGCTGTTGGGTATTTTTGCTGTGAGCTGCGAGTACTGAAAACTTGATATCCCTGAAGTGGCCTTGAGTGATGCACTGCCAGAGGATCCTTTGACTGACGTGGCATTCATCGAGGAACCTTCATTGCTCACTAGATCGTTCAGGTTCAAATTGGAGGTTGGAGTGCTTCTCCTGGATGAAGCAGAATCAGACTTACTGGATCCCGCACTTCCATCCTGAATTTTGGGTTGTTGCAAGGATACCATGATCTTCACCATGTTGCGGTGTTTTTTCATCATGTGTTCGGCTAATTGCTGCCTTTTTGAAGTCTGAAACCCACACCACTCACAGTTAAAGCCTCCTCTTGACTGGGGTTTGATCATAGATTCCAGCACATTACGCTCTACATCCTCTGCCGACTCTTCACAACGTTCTTCAATGGAGGAGGCGTCAGATTCCAAATCCAAAACCTCAGCTCCAACAGGAGGAGCCGAGTGGCCTGGTAGACCTTCTTTGTGATGCATTTTCTGGTGTTTCAGAATCCGTGCCCTGTGCGGGGATTTGTAAGTGCAATACTGGCAGGAAAAGACTGTTGCTACACCATCGTGAGTTGTAGTGCTGCAGCTGGCCTGCTTGGACGTTTTGAGGGATCTCTCATCGCTTGCTTCTCCGTGGACCTTCCTGGTGTGGTCACCGAGAAGAATGCTGGATCTGAAGTACCGCACACAGAACTTGCACTGGAAAAATGGCGTTTTGTTCGAAGGTTTTCCTGACTGGTTGGGTTTTGCTTTCTTTGAACCGGAGAAGTGCCTAAGGTCTTTGCTGAAGGATTTAATACCTGAAACATAAACAGAGAAAGAAACGATTTTAAACGAAACAAAGTTTGGACCGCTAACGTGTCATCATTCTTTAATCGCAAATGTTGTTATACCTGCTTCCTTTTTCAACGAGTCATAATTGTGATTGCTCAAGTCTTCCTCATCCTCTGTTTGGCTGAGGGAGTTTAACGAGTTTGACCTGGATCGTCTGGGCGACCCGTCACCTTCCCCCACTTCCGCGGGCTGCAAGAAGGCCGTGTGGACGTCTTGTATGTGCGCCTTGAGCTCATCGTTCGACTCTGCACGGAAATCACAGCCATCGCACTGCAGCACTTCCATCGCTTAGGACTCCCTGGAAAATCAGGGAAACCTGGTTGGGGACAGAAGGAAAAGAAAGATGTAAGAGTACAGAAACACATGATTTACAGCAAACATTTGGAAAGCAAATTCTACAGCAAGCGAGTCAAAAGCAATCTGAAATTTCTGACTAGGCAGAATTCAACAGAAGAATGTTTCTTTTTTTTGAGAGCGGTCAGTCTGCTCCAAGAACAATAGCTGAGGAAGGATTATGGGCTGATTTGTTCCATTTTTTTATTACCCAGGGATAAGCCTCAGCTGGAGCACACCAGTGGGCCTTGGTATTTACATCAGCATGTTCCATCAGATTGCATCAAGCCCTTCTGAAATAAGATTGAGTGAATCCGCCGAGGGATGAGGAACGCTCAGGGCTTCAGAGAAGCAGTGCAAACACAAAAGATTATGGGGCAGGCCGTCACTTGGAGGTGGCATTATTATGTCCCGTGACCTAAGAGCACCCGGCAACCGTGCCAATCAATGAGCTGAAACAAAGTATGATTCCATCCCTGATCAATACTTTTTCATTAATACTCGCACCGCTGCCAAAATTCAGCACATACACATGCCTTTCTGTGCACAAATCCCTGCTGTATTTGGGAATATTGCAATCTTTCATTAGATTCCACCGGACATTTTCATAAACCAATAAAACGTTTCCATGAAAATCTACAAACTGAGCCAGAAATTACAGAGAGTATGTTAGGAGCAAACGATTTGAATAAAACTAATTCAGCACTAACCTCATGTAAACCTTACATCCAGAAATACATATAAAACCACAACTGCTGCTTTTCTCTACAATACCAAGCAACCGTTAAAGACCATATGCAGAAACAGCGAACGTGTTTTTCTTCATCATAGGTCATTCTCAGTCTGATCCGTGTGGCAAGGACATGAATATTAGCATGAACTCAACAACAGGAATGCATTTAGCACGATACCAGCACTGCAGATCTAAAAGCCATCAACACAAACCAGAATAAATCTTCAGCCTTGGCTGGCTCTCTCACCAGGACACATTCTGCGGGTGATTTCTGCAAGAAAAGGCCTCAATGTCAAGGCCAGTGTTATATGGGTTTAGTGCAGCGCTACACATTAGAGGAGGCCTTGAACGCTGTAAAAACAAACAAAATAGATTCTACTTGGATGTTATTAAAATAAGAGACACATGCAGTTATAATAGGACACTTGTGCTTTGAATATGATGCAAAAAAATACTTTTCCTGTTCAGCATGAATATCATTTAACGCAATTATAAATCAACCCCCATAAGAAAGGGGAAAAAGATGGTCTGCTTTCATCGAAACGTAATCGAAACCTTTCTACTGATGTAACCAAGTGCATGCATTTGGGTAAAAATATGGTCTTTTCATGGTGCAATTAAATCCTGATAAATACAGTTAAGGGTTGCACTTGATTTCGATATTCCACTTTAGATTATGAGTACCTTTGCACCTACATGTCACTTAAACCTCATTAGAGTATAAGTAGACTGTTAGGTTAGGGTTAGTAAAATAATATACTTGTATATAGTACATTTCATGTCTATTAGCAGATATTCAGCAGACAGTCTACTAATCCTCTAATGACTGTTAGTTTACCTAAAGTCAACCAAATTTCCAAAGTGGACTATCAAAATAAAGTGTTCTTTATTTCCTACATTATTGCTGCTTCACCCAGCTGATAAAAAAACTAAAACAATGGCATTATAACACTATGTCTGCCGTACAATGCCGAGTTTAGCTTATGAGTTTAATACTCAAGGGTTAAAACCCATCAAATTGCCACATGCGATAGTTATACAGACACTAGCCTGAAAACAGGTTTCATGGCTGAATGGTTGGAATTCCTGATAGATGAGAAGATATCTTGTCGAGAATAAAGACATCTGAGCTCTCACACCTATGTCTTATCACCTGTGGCCTCAAACCGTAAAAGCAGATGTCGGTTTCAACCTTCATTCTCAACAACACTGCCAGTGTGTCCCAGGGCAGGTCTGCCCATTGTCTCTTGAGGTCGAGTTTCAGCTCCGCCCTGACGTGTTTCAGAGGAACTCGGAAGAGCAAACTTACACCCACCTCGACGGCCATATCTGGACAATCCATAACGTCTGGTTGAGGAGGAAAAATTGCAGACATAAAACATCACAAATCGCAAGCTTCAAGGCTAATGGGGTGAAATTTGCGAAGCTTTCATGTGCCTGGCGCGGCTCTGAGCACCACAGATCCTTTGAGCTTCAAGGGCAGCCATTTTAAGAGCAGCAATGTGTGCTGAGGTGTTCAGGCAGAGCGTAACATGGACTCACGGATCTGATCCTCTCGCTGCCACTGGAGAGCAGCTGACAGAAATCTATCTAGCAGATGTAACGCACCCAAAACCTTCAGCCTGCACAGCTCAGCAGAAGCACAGGGAAGAAAAAACCTTCTGGCGTGCCAGCCTGAGCTCAGCCTGTCATATTTTCAACATCTTGGGATTTAAAAAAAAACATATCACATTTTACATGCGGCAGAAGCTTTTACCCAAAGTGATTTACAAAGCATCTGAAGGTGTGCAAGCGGAGTGCTGGGCTAAAGACTTTGCCACATTAGACGCTTCTCGAAAACACTTATATATGATTGTGGAAGCTTCTGCAAGACGTTAGAAGAACCTACCAGTAAACTGTCTTATAAACGGTGCACAGGTGTATTTGGGAGTATGGACGCAAAATATATCAACACGATTAATAAATAACTCTCACAAGCAGGGCTCAAAGTTCACTGTACTGGTACCTTGAAGACTGGTTGTTCTTCCAAGCATCTTAAAGTAAAACATAAAGAACTGTGTTAAAACAAATCTTTCTGTCCCAAAGACTTCAACACATTGTAAAATAAACCCCCCAAAAATACAAATTTAGACGTTGCATTCCCCCCATTTACTGTAAAAAGGAGTCATGCCAACAACATTTCTCCAATACTTTAACTCAAAATAACTAAAACCATTTGAACTACATTTGTTTGTAGCTAGACAAGACGCATTGAAATGACTTTACAGCCCATCCAATCCAAACTAAGATCAGTCTTATCTGGTTGATTTTGAGCATGGACAGAGTCAAGAGTCTCTCACGTCCTCAAAACCAGCTCAGAGGAACTAAAGCTTCACGAGGGGGTCTAAAAATGCAAAGCATGCCTGAACTTCCCTCTTTCAGAGCTCACAAAACATCTGCAGCCTTGAGCTAAGAATGAGGAAGACGTGAGAGCGATGGGAAAAACCGGACACCTGCGAGACCTTTCAATCCCAACGCAACCAGATTCCAAAGTCTACTGACGTTTGTTAATCACCAACCTGACTGAAGACTACACTCTGCCCAAACATCCACGAGCTTCATTATGTTCCACCAGACACAAGCATCTAATCAGCTCTCCTGAACGAATAATGATGCACAACATTAACAACATTTCCAGCGAATTAATTGAGGGGTGAAATCACACACGGTTAACCCAAACATCCAGGAACTAGGATGAATATTTACCCCGATTATTACAAATAGATCCTGCGCGTTAAGAGTGTTAATGATGCAGTCGATCGAGGACCGTCTTTGCTCTGGAAAAATATTGCAAAATGCATTCGGGTCTGTTTTAACCCAGAAGAGATTTTTAGAATGAAAATGATCAAATGGTTCGAGATGTCTGGGTCATTTTTGGACTTCTTCACATTTCCAGGTTTCTCAGCAGCAGAAGTCATCATAGCTGCAGTGAATGGAAATATATATTCTCGGGTTCCCATTCGCTCACACAGCAAAACAAAAAACTCTTTTTTAATGGCCTCCAAAAAAGGAGAACGTTAGAAACACTATTTAATATGGGTTTAATTATTAAATTATATGTTGTTCAATTACATAAAGCAAGAAAGTTTCTACTCAATATGGAAACAAAATTCATAGTTCTCTTGGTGTGATTTATGTCTAATTAGAATTTTTAAATGTGTAACATTTTTTTATATATTAAATGCAATAATAACACGGCGACATCCAAACTTAAAACTCAGCAGTCGTTGATCAGACACAGTATGGTTTTTAGTGAAATAAAGTCATGAAGGAGAAAGCTTTGAATGCACTGCGAGGGTTAAAGCGAGCGCGGACAGCAGTAGATATTTTGGTTCACACTGGCCCTGTTTCCTCAAACACGTTTCTGTCTTTCCACAGTCTGGAGAAGATACAGGAAGTGAAGATCTGGTTCTTTCACTTCGATCTTTAGCGTGCGGTTTGGAGCATGTGTGCCGATCTCTGCAGGACTGTTATATAAGCTCATGGAGCACATTATATAAAACTCACGACAGGGTCGATCACATAAACCTCGCTGGAGCAGGATCAGAGATACTTCAGTAGAGACACCCGAATAAAATCAACAAGAGCATCAAGTCTGAGTTTGAGTAGATTTGGGTTTATTGATATTAAACTGTAACTTGACAAAGAAGTGAGTTCAATACAGTCTTCACCGAGATATTTTCAGTTAGCTTTAATATGATTTTATTTACCATTTAATACAATAAAGATTGTTGCAAAATCCTTGTTTCTTTGTGTTTTTTAAATCACATCCAAAATAAATACCTTAGTGTACATAATATATGTTATATGTCAAATATAAATATGTATATAAATATTTACTGTATGTGTGTGTTTCATTTTTATTGCAGTTTTACTTTATTTAGCACATAGCTAATTTAATGATAATATTTCATATATAAATATTGTTTATGAATTTACTCTCAGTTTAGGTTCACTAACAATACCCTGATTCAATAGCACGTTACTGGTGCACTTATATGATCCCAGATTCAGAATTTGAAGAGCTTCAAAGAAATAATCTAAGAGACCTTCTGTCTTCCGAGGAACATAAAAAAACTGATATTTTTTCGAAGAATCAAATAACATTTCTGGATGTTTTATGCTGTTTTTGCCAATCAAACGATAGTCAAAGGAGTCCAGTGTTTTATCTTTTCATAGAAGATAAAAACATGTTTGGAACAACACGAGGGTAAATAAATGATGGCAGAATGAACACTTTAAGGGTGCTCTGTCTCTTTAAACAGCCTCTACAAACAAATCAACATGTATGAAACATCATCTTGAACATATGAAGAGAAGAGCCCTGAAATCATCTCATCTCATCTTGGAGACCGTTTCCTGAAGAACACTTCCTAAAGCACACTCCGAGGGCTATTTTGGGTTGAATCAGGAATGGTGCCCTCGTTGAGCACACAAAGGTTACGCAAGCCACCGAAATAACCCTGGACTGAGGGTTTGTGCCTTCTGACGCTGGAGAAGGCTCCAGAAAGATCACGAGAGGCCAGAGAAGAGGAAACGCCGCCGCTCACAAAACTTCTCATGTTCTCCATTACAGCAGGAGAAAGAGCTGGGCTAACCTCTAGTTCCTCAAAGCCTTTAGTCATGTGCCTTCCCTCAAATGAGGAAGAAGTCTGAGATGATTCTCATGATAAAGCCCGGCCAAAGATCTGAGATGAGATCTGACACACGACCGGTTCCTGTTCTCACTGGACTTTCCTGATGAACCGGATTGAACAGAAAAGCCACGAGTAACGCTTAACGACAACTCCAACCGTTCACAACATCACATCTACTAAAGAATTGACACACTTCAGCTTCAGACTGTGCACACACACCAAGACCAAACACACAGTCAAATATTAAAATCTGTGTTAAAGTGTATTTCTGTGATGTTCAGCATCGACCTTCAGAATCATTATCATATAATAACATGATTATCACATTATTGCGTATACTATGATAAACTACTAAAGTCTGGGGTGAAATGAATGATAATGATTATTTTCAGCACTGATAATCATCAGAAGTGTGTATGATGATTCCTGAAGATCTTCTGACGCTGAAGACTGGAGTAATGATGCTGAACATCACAGAAATTCACAGATTCACACACAACACAGATGATCTAAAGTGTACAAATATTTCACAATATTTTTTATCCAATAAATGCAGCGTTGGTGAGCAGAAGAGACTAAATCAATAAAATATCTTAATTACTCTTAAGGTTATATATTTTAATCTTGTGTCCAAACATAACACTGTTCAACAAATAAATGCAAAGAACCCAATCTAACACAAGAACGCAGTACAAGTGACTAATCAGACGAATCAATACGAGCTCTTCACATCCTGTCGACTGTTTCCCGACGTTCATATCAACAGATGTGAGATCTTCTGGAGTGATGTGCTCATAATCTTCTTCCTCCATCCAAATCATTGGCTTTTATGTTTCAAAGCAAATCCCTTCCAGGAAGCATATGGCAGCAGAAATAGGTCAGCCATTAACAAACCAACATGAAGCTTCTGAGACGCGTCCAACACAAGCCGTTCCCAAGAGTCGATTTAAGACCCGCTAACCCCTTCTGCAAAAACACGAGCATTATTCTCCACGAGCGAGACAATGAAGCTCCCCTGAGAGACGCCTCTCTTTAGAAAACACACAGTAATGGACTGATCTATCAGAAATATCAGCACAGCTATACTGCTTCTGAACAACAGCAAATATTGAGTAATATATATTTCAGACACATTATTGAGTGAATCAGTGAATGAATCATAATAAATCACTCATTAATCAATCCATCGTATGAACAAATCCATCGACTCAAAGACAGCCGCTTGTTTTAGCCGAAATGCTTGAATAAATAATTCAACGGCTCATAATTTGTGAATAAATCAGTGTTGTGAATGAATGACTCCAGCAAACACTGATATAATGTGACAGAAAGAGTTGCTAACCATTTTTTTTAAATTTCTGTATATGATCACAATGGCAAATTAGATGCAGCTAAAACAGTCAAGACACAGATATATATATATATATAATAAGTATAAATATATAAACAAACCAATGGGAGAAATCAGAAACCTCAATATGGAAGCTATAAAAAAGAAGAGAGAGAGAGAGAGAGAGAGAGAGAGAGACAAGCGGCCAACATTAGTTTGACTAGCATAGAAGTACTGAATGAAGCTCAGTTTACCAGCACTACTCAACAGGACAGCACAAGGAGGACTACCCTAGTGAAGAATACATCTACTTAAATTTATTTGAATTGCATGTATTTCATGCTCAGTATACTATAAATACATGTTATATTTACATACGTAATAAAATGGCATGAAATTGTACTTTTAGTATACTAAACTGGTACACTTAAAGTCTGCTAAACTGGAACAACTCATTTGTGCTCAAAGTATTTTTATATTGAACAGAAGTAGTGCTGAAGTCCAATTAAACACATGTTTAGTATATCTGATTGTGCTAAAGTGGAACTACTGCCAGTATACTTCAGGAACACTGTAAATATTTAGCATTTAAAGAGCAATACAACACAATCCTAAATACATGTGACATAAACACACATTTTATTAATAGGAAATATGCAAGTAATACTTAGGGTTATCTGTTAGTAAATATATTAATTGATTTAAACCATACTTAGAATGAAATACATATAATTTAAATATATTACTTTTGTAGTTACTCTACATGTTTTCACTTGTTTCATAAAGACTTTATAGAGGACAAATGTTCTTTAGATGACTATAATGATCTTCAGACTAAAAGTGTCTGGAGCACAGGTCATTTTCATTTTAGGCCAAAAATCATTAATTATTCAGTAAAGATCATGTTATTTTTCATTAGTACTAGTACTAACTCAATTGATTTTCTCAATATTTAGATTTCCTGCTCCCTCAGAGTCCAGATTTTCAGATATTGTCCTCTCCTAACACACCAGACATCAGTGGAGAGCTATGTATTCAGATTTAGATGATGTATAAAAGAATGGTTCTTCTGAGAACCGTTCACTGAAAGGCTCTTGGGAAAGCAGAAAATGGTTCTTCTATGGAATCACTGCAACAAAAGAAGAAGCTTTCTAATAACGAGCAGACAGCAGGGATCAGGGATGTTCAGCTGAAGCTGCTGCGGTTGAAGAGTCACCTCGCTCCACTGATCCTGACTGAATTATCTCCTGCATCAACGCTAGCGACTCCATTTCACAGCTGACACTGGTCATCCACCATTTTGTGCTCCTCAGATCTTCCTGACTCTCCAAACGCCGCTGGCCTTTTCTCAAGAGACCGAGACATGCGTCACATGAGGACCAAGACCTCGACCAGCTTCCTCGAGCTGCCGAAGCACAACCAGCACAAATCACGCCTGAGATCAGACGTCTCCTAAAACAAGCAGCTCAAAACCTCTGCAACATCTCAATAGAGAAGCTGATATCTGGTATACGGAGTTTGAGTTGATACTGCAACACCTTTAAGACTCGGGCAACTAGTGCTGGGAGAAACGGAAACAAATACAATTCTCAATTCCACAATTCTCGCCCGTTATGATTTATAAGTAGACAACTTCAAAATGTAACTATTATATGATTTAAGTAACATTTTCTTTGTTGTCAACATAAAAACCACTAGAACATCTTTGTGAATTACACCTACATGAGTGAGTGTATGTGATCAGATCCTCACGCGACTGATCGACGCGCTTCGCGTAAAACCATAACCTGCATCTGATATCTGCTCTGCGGTCTCGTCTCGTCATTTAAAGAAAAAAAAAAAACTCTACTTTACACTTGTAACCAAAGACACAATCTTAACCTGCATTATTGAAGAAGACATACTTCATCCTCACTGAGCTTCAGTAATTGCCGGCCCTCAGGCGTGGGAACGTTTTATCTAACGATGATGGATGAAACTCTTGGAGATCCTCCACTCAACAAGGTCACGCTTTCCACAGGCACTTTAACACCAATCTGATTGACAAAAACCTGCAGATATTTCAATAGCCCGCTGGATTATGGTGTGTTACGTGTATTCTTCACCCAAAAACAGTTGCATCTCAAAGACTCACTTCTGCATATGAATGCAATGATTGGCTACGAGAGGCATGTTGCATCATTTGACATCAAAACATGAATGAAAACGCATGGGATTTGAGAGAAGCCAATGAAGGTGAACAATGAACGGTGTCCAAAACAACACAGATTTTCACTGTGTGGAAATAAAACCACAAACAACGATGAAAGTAAAGTACAGGTTTGAAGGACGTAAGGAAGAAGAAGGGGAATCTTTAACTACCAGGTTTCTGCAGGTTTTATGAAGACAAATTTAAGATGTTTTTAGAGTCATTTAAGACAATGATCTCCTTAGTATCCTTGAGAACTTTTTGAATAATATTTAGAATTTTTAAATATGCCTATTTTTATATTTTAGTTTGACAGAAAATAAGACTTAAACAGAACAAAACACAATAATAACACTACACTACACTACACTACACACTACACTATACACAACTCTATAATATACTACACTACACTATACTATACTATACACTACCCTATAATATACTACACTATACACTACACTATAATATACTACACTATACTATACACTACACTATACTATACACTACCCTATAATATACTACACTACACTATACACAACTCTATAATATACTACACTACACTATACTATACACTACCCTATAATATACTACACTACACTACATTACTCTATACACTACCCTATAATATACTACACTATACACTACACTATAATATACTACACTACACTATACTATACACTACCCTATAATATACTACACTACACACTACACTATACACTACCCTATAATATACT
>JAUCMU010000007.1:813083-825410 GCA_032275025.1 Enteromius treurensis | reverse complement strand
TAATGTTCAGTGCTTTGCTACAATCTGTATTGTTAAAAGCGCTATAGAAATAAAAGTGACTTGACTTGACTTGACTTCATATTTGTGAGGTGGAAAAACCTATTTCTAAAGCACACAGCTTTAAACATATTACAAATGTTTCAATGAAATGCTGGACTTTTGAACATTTTATTCATCTGTGAATCCTGATTTTTTTTTTAAAAGACTGTTTATAAATATTGTGTTT
This sequence comes from Enteromius treurensis, assembly GCA_032275025.1. Taxonomy (NCBI): domain Eukaryota; kingdom Metazoa; phylum Chordata; class Actinopteri; order Cypriniformes; family Cyprinidae; genus Enteromius; species Enteromius treurensis. The sequence goes on along the minus strand of JAUCMU010000007.1, from coordinate 825,184 downwards.
CTCGAGCCGCAATACAGCGTATTAATGAACATTCATGTAACACTCAAGAGTGCAGAAAATCCAGGTTTTATCCTAGAAATAAATGACTGCTCTCTTAAGTTTTAATATTTGAGCATAATTATTTGATCAAATAAATGCAGTCTTGGTAAGCTTTAAAAAACTTAATTTTGAATGTTAGGTTATTTTAGTAATGTCACATTATGACTGCAAAGCTTAAACGATCTGTAACGCAGGAACGGGCCACCGCAGCTTTACATGAAGATCTTTTTTTCTTTCTGTTCATGTTAAAAATGCAGTACAGTACAGGAAGTACGGAAAGAGTACAGGAAGAACCAGTTACTAAGCATTCACTAACCTGAAAGCATAATGATTCTGCATGTCAACTCACGACAATAACAACATCTAAAATAGTGCATGCTGACTGACAAATTATACAGCAACTGAGCTTCCTGTACCCAATACCTGCTCAATATGCAGTAAAAGCACTGCTGGAGAATCCATTTAGCAGCTGCTGATTGTGTTTGTACGATTACTAGATCATGCCAGTATCTGAGCATTTCTTACGAATGACCATCATCCACATATTTTGTATGATCTGTTGTTTCCCTTGGAGAAACTGCAAAAAAACTCAAGAGGAAACATACTGAGAATACTACGAATGTTCATGCAAGAAAAGCCATGCCGGTGGAGCTGAAGGATCTGGAACAGACAGACTCCAGAAACTCACATCTATAAATAGCAACACAACATGCCGATGTCCAGGCTGTCTCCAGAGAGTCCATACGTCTCGTTTCGACTTGACCAAACGCTCTTGTAGCCACGCGTCAGAAAGATGAGCGATCCATTAATATTAACTCACCGACAAGAGCTTCCTTCCCTCCAACTCCTTCAATATTTAATCAGACTTGGACACTGGCACCTCGGAGCCGAGCGGATCTGCGACAACACGCTGCTGTTCGCTCTCAAAGGACGCCTTGTCCTGCCTCTGAGCTCGGCCTCTATAGGAACAGAGGCTTTTACAGAACGCTGAATGATTCCAGACACATCTGCAGATCCAGCAGAAGCACAGAGCCTCAGATACTGCTGGATCATCAGAGAAGACTGAACGACAGAGAGTCAGGCCCACCTTCAGCGTATACTGGAGCATGAGTGTCTGAAACTCCTTCTGAAAGATGAATAAATAAGATTTCCACTGATATCTGCTTTGTTAGGATAACATCTAAACATTGAGGAAAAAGTTTCCAAATGAAGTTTTTAGCAATGCATATTACTGATTCAAAAAAATTAGGATTTGAAATATTTACGGTTGGAAATGTACTAAATATCTTCATGGAACCTGATCTTTTTTTGTCATAAAAGGAAATGTATAACTGTGAGTTGTACAGGGTCTTGTTGTGGATTTCTGCAGACACACCTGAGCTCCAGAGACACATATTCACTGATCAGTAATAATTTCTGATTATTATCAAAATTGCTGCACAATATTTTTGTGGAAACTTTTTTTTTCAGGATTCACAGACGAATAGAAAGCACGTACTTGATAAATAAAAGTGTCCATTTCTTTTTTTAACCTCAGAACATATTTGAAATAATATTGATAATCATCAGAAGTGTTGGTTGAGCAGTAAATCAGTAGAATAATATTTCACTATTTTTATTTTATTTTTGATCAAATAAATGCAGCCTCATGTAAGAACTCTTGAATCATGCGGGATCAGCTCGGTCAGCGTCGAGGAGAGAAAACTTCACCTCGTGGTCGCGGCCTGACTAAGAGACGCAGATAAAGACGGCGTTCTGGACGAGATCTCAGACTGATCTGAGGTCAGAGGATCACTGTAGATCCTACAGTGTGTTCAGATCTTCATCTCTAAACACAGACAGTGTGATCTCAGAGGAAAACACTGGAAAAATCTGAAATGTTTTAATGTTTGAAAATGATCTTTAATTATTAATTAAAAAAATTAAGAGTTGTAATTTTACACTTGTCATGTAAAATAACAGTATTATTACTAATGCATTATTTCTCTATTTCTATTTATTTATTTTGGCAATCATAACCAGTTATATTATTATCATTTAGTGCTTTCAAATGATAAATCACATCCAGAATAAGCTTTTGTTTACATAATCTATGTGTGTGCATATATATATTGTGTACATATAAACACACACACATGCATGTATGTATATAGTTAAATAAGTTACGTTTATATATTTGTATGAATGTAAATATATTAGTGGTGTAAAACGATTAATCAAGATTAATCACATGCAAACCTTTTTGTTTACATAATATATATATATATATGTGTGTGTGTACTGTGTTTATTTATTTTATACACAGTACACACACATGTTTACAGATACATTTAGAAAATATTTACATGTCTATATTAACATTTACATAACTTATATTATGAATAAATATTTATTATATAAACAAACTATTTTTCTGATCTATATATATATGCATGTGTGTGTTTATATATATATATACACACACACACACACACATATTATGCAAACAAAAACTTGTTTTGGATGAAGATGCATCACAGGGCTCGAATACAGGATTGTAGGATATATATTTACAAGCGTTCAAGTGTTCGTTTGAAATATTACTCTTTAAACCTCAAGGCTTGTGGTATTTCTATTAAAACACACAAAGCGTGCAGCACAGCTAATTATGCCTCTAACGAGGTTACGTAAATAAACGCAGAACCCGAGTCAGAACCTTATATAACGTATGTCTTCTTCAGACTCCAGAAAGACATGCATCACTTCAAGAAAGCGTCCACTGGACCATTTCAATTGGCTTTTGTGTGCCCCGCTCCTCTCTCTGTCAGGCCGCCCGAGGAACAACTCTAAACTTCAGCGAGTTTCTGCCTCGTCCCACTGAAAGGTCCATTTTGTAGCTCGGATCACGCGACCATCAAAATGGAAGCCCTTCAGCTGCAACGAGCAGCGTCCTTAAAAACAATCTGAGACGCAGCACGCTTCTCCTGCAGGAAAGCATTCAGTCAGCCGTGATCTCACGTGCATCTCTTCACTACAGCTTCAGGAGAAGCGTCTGAGATACGGCCGAGCAACAACGAGACGCTAAAACACACGGACAAAGAGAGTCATTACGGTGACCTGAAGAAAGCCGAAGATGGCCCGGAGCCTCGGGACGCTCCTCCACCTTATTAATAACACAAGCAGCCTTTGACATTCAAAATTATTCAAATGAAATCAGCACATTACTCCAAGAGCACAAACATCCCCGGCCTGGAGAACCTCGGTGAGATCAGAGTTCATCCCCATACACACGACCAGATCACACAAATACAAGAAGAAATCAAGACCTTTATCAACAGTTAGAATCATGACGTCATGTCAAAGTACTAGCCTATTAGTATTGTTCTTAAAAATTGTATTTATATTTTGTTTAATATTTATTATTTCGAATAAAAAAGTCGTTTAAAAGTTGCTGTCCACCGATTAATCGCATTTAACATCAGAGTTTACGTGTTTGCTGTGTATGTTTATTTATATTCATATAATTTATGTTACGTATACGTATATATTTAATATATATAAATGTAGCATTTGTCTTAAATATTTACATGCATGTGTATTTATGAATACAGAATAAATATACACAGTACACACACATATATAGATATATATTATGGAAACAAATACTTTTATTTAAAGTGAATCGTTTAATCGTTAAATTAAATCATTTGACAGCACTAATTTTAAATAATATTATTACTAGTATTATCATAATCATAATGATCATAAATTGCTATTATTTCATAGCCGCACACCTAATTATAATTGCATTTGAAGGCGCAATCGCAACCATTTCTTAAGCGCAAAATAACGGAAAAACTTCACTTTTATAACTGAACACTTAAAGTAAAAATAGGCTAATTATTATGATTCGTTAATAATAAAAGACACTTATTTTCACAGTTATAATAATGTGGAGCACGGTTTACATCGATATACGGTAACACTTTACAATAGTTACTGTAATAACTAACATCAACAAACAATGCATTTATTACACTAAATATACATCTTTGTTAATTAGAGCACAGTCGTTCATGTTCATAAAATAAAACAACAAACAAACAAACAAACACTGGAATTAACTAGGATTAATAAATGCTGTTCATGTTGACTAATGTAGTTAACCTTATTGTAAAGTGATACATTTACTGTATTGGTTTTTACTAGCCTTCCTCTCATAACGCACACCTGGACAACAAAACAAAACACTCAAATATCCTGCTTGAAATGTGCCCTAGTGCGCTTCATGCTGTCTACATAGGGCTCATACGAGCATAACTTCAGTAAAGTCTGATGTCGCTGGGATAATTACACCAGACCCAAAGAAACTCATATGTAGAGGTGAAACAATCAATCCTTCTTTAATTAAGGAAGTGTTTTAAAACTCTATTCAAACACACTCGATGCGCTCAATCGCTGCTCCTAGAGTTTGGTACAGCTCATGTTTACACTGATAACTTCACCCTCGTCAGTCTATCATTAAAAATAGATGATGCCTTTGTGTCTATTCATTGGTTTTCTGTGTTCTACACGACGAAGAGACAATAAAGCTTCGCTGAGAGTCATAAACACAAACTTTCACACACCATCTACAATCATCAACTAAATACTACATCAACACTAATCGCTGCTCCAGAGGAGTGTTTCCAATGGAAGCGCTTCTCCAGCGAGCCGAACAGACTGGATCTTCATGAAAAGTGGGTCAGCGGTGAGCTTGAACCATGAGCAATCGCCGTGTGCTCAACAGTTGCATAAGACGGCTTTTAGCTTTTCCAGGTCAGACGCTCGACCAGATCAAAGTCATTACAGGGAAACCCATCTAAGAGCTGGGAGAACATGGATGAACGGCTTGCAATGACAAACCAGACCATCACTGCATGCAAATACACGCTTTTTGTTGCATTCAGTCACATTACAATGAAAGATCTCACTCGCTCAGCCTCAATAAACCACAAAGAAGCTGCTTAGAAACATCAGACAGCAGCAGGCCCTTAAAACCAGCCAGTAACCTTCATCTGAGAGAACCTGTTTGCCCTGACATGGGAGACGTGCCACCATTTTGAGTTCCTCTGGCCTGCGTCTGTCGCATTGAGTGTGTGTGTGTGTGTGTGTGTGTGTAGCGCGCTGTCTTTGTCAGCGGGATTTCACAGTGGCCAGAGCAATTGCAGAAGGACACACACACACACAGAGCCAGTGGAGAAACAACCGTCTTTCACTAAAAAGCTTTGATGGTGTGCAACGCCAAACATGTCACAATCACACACACACACACACACACACACATGTCACACATTATCACACCACAGCCAGACAAGTGCACAAATACACTTCCACGCAGAAGCTTCAGATCTGCTCCCAAACGACACACAGGTGCATAAAGACAGGCGCAGCAGCCTATATAAAGAAAAGTTCAGCATTCGCAAGTTCTACAGTCTTCAGCCTGCATGCATCCACTGAAATGAAACTAAACTTAATTTTCTGCGCCTGTGAGATCTTCTAGAGAAGTACGTGAGGAGCGTCTGTAGGCCACCGTAGAACACGCTAAACTCCGTTTACCGCGGCGGAAAACACGATCGCGGGGCAAACTTCGCGCAGAATCAACTTAATAGAGAAAGAGTGGAGGGGGGGGGGGGGGAGAAGCGCGGACGAGCGTGAAATGTCACCGACCGCGCGTCCAGCTCCGTGCAGTGGCCAGTGGCAGCAGGAGAAAGTCAACCTTTGTTCTCCAGACTCCATTTTCTGGAGGAAGCCTCGGTGTCATGCTACACCTGCGGCGACGAACACCTGGAGCCCGTCGCGGGAAAACAACAAGGCTATTTTCACGCCGCTACATTGTAGCACTCCGGTCACGTCACGGGAGCGTGGCGCGCGCGTTTGCACGCGTCGCGTCGCGTCCGTCTGCGACCGACTGACTAATGGACGCGGAGCTCCAAATCCGTGCAATGGCTTCCAGAAAAGCGCCGGGCGCGTTAGGCGCTTCGCCGCTCGGATGCGCTCGCTGGCGGAGGAAAACACGCGAGGGGGAACGCGTCCGCGCGCGAGCTCCAAGGTGCCCGGTTTTTGGAGGATTCGCTCGTTTTGACTCTGGGAGGCATTAAAAGCGCATTTCCAGGTCGTTCCCGAAGCGCCTCTCCACGGATCCCGAGATCCGGCGCGTTATTGTGGAGCGTCAAGCGCGAGGCGAGATGTGGACGGTCGTGAAACCGAATACTCACGCCTGGATCCTGGATCTTCTGCGAACTTGTTCCCCGTCTAGAGCAGCAGGATGATCGCCATCTTCCCTCTCGCTTCTGCTGCTCCTTCTCCTCCTCCTCCTTCTCCTTCTCCTCCTTCTTCTTCTTCTTCTTCTTCTTCTTCTTCTCCTTCTTCTTCTTCTTCAGTACGGCAGCTGCAGATGACCTGAGCTCCGGCTGTCTCTGAATAATGAGCAGCCTCAGAGACAAGGAAGACAATCTGCTAAGCAGGCAACACAAAGAAGTTTTGGAGTCTAGCAAGCACCAGAGGGTGCACAAGAGTTTGCGATGAGACAGTGAGACAGGAGGAAGGTCCACAGAGCCTCTCATGACTCCAGCAGTAATGGAGCTCAAACATGGAGCCCCTCACGGCGCTTATGACACGTTATGATGAGCCATACGACGAGGACGCGTCATTGCAGCCGGCGCGCGCGTGTCTCCGGCGAGCGTTTCTTATGTTCTCGAGCGCCATGCAGGAACCTTTTCATTGGGTTTCGCGTCAATGAGGCTCATTACCCAGCCAGCGCGGTATAAACACCACAGTCACGTGATGTTGTTTTAGCCTCGACGACTCCAAATAAATTGCATTTTGTCAATCTCGTGCTTGTGCTTCCTGAGATATTGTTGATTTGATGTACAGAGTGTGAGCTGGGCACCATTTATTCTCACGGATGTCATTTTTGGGAACGTTCTCGCATTGTTGTATTAATGTTAGAAAGAGCTCTTATTTTAAGGAGTCTTATTTGACATGCATTCTCAAAATGTTGAGAGGATATTAATAGAACGTCCTTGTGATGTTCCTGTTAGCTGTTGAAGGTTGAGAAAACGTTAAGAGATCAATGCTATCGTAACGTCTTGATGTCTTTTGCACTTGATCGTTCTCATAATGTTGAGAGAAAACGTTAAAAATAAACATTCAGACAATTTAGTATAAACAGTATTATTAACATTAAAGAAACATTCTAGGAACCTTTAAATAACGTTCTTGTAAGATGTTCTTGGAATATTAAAAATTAACGTACCAATAACGTTAAAACATTTTTTTTTTTAACTAGTTACTATTAACTATGACTTTTCCCTCAATAAATTCTTAATTTGCTTCTTATTACTAATAGGTTTAGGGGTTGGGTAAAGGTAGAGATGTAGAATTAGCACTAATAAATGGCTAATAATCTAGTAATATTGATGCTAATAAGCAACTAACAGGTGTAACTGAAAAATAAAGTGTTACCAGAAAATATATGCTAATAGAACTTATAACACGTTATATTTTGGGTGAAAACTGAGAAAGTTTGTACGAAATGTTTTAGGAACCTTTACACAACGTTCTAATAACAACAAGAAAACCAGATATTTTAATATTCTTAGAAACTAAAACAAAAAACAAAAAAAACATTAATATAATGTTATATTTTTGGTGAAAAATAAAGTTAATAGAACTTTGTACAAAATGTTTTAGGAACGTTTACAAAATGTTCTTATAACAACAAGAAAGCCAGAGATTGTAATATTCTTAGAACATTCAAAATAAATGTTCCAATTACTAAATCTTTACTTTGCAAGAAAGAATGTTCTTCTAATCAGAACTAGAATAACTAGTAGTTGTTCTTGGAATGTTAAAAATAGTGCGTCCAAATAATGTTATATTTAGAGTAAACAACATTTGTTTTTAGAACTTTATAAGCAACATTTTAGGAATTAATGCTCTAATCACTACAAGAAAACATCAGAACCTTTTTGTAACCCTACACTATAATCATGACACGAATACTAGACGTTTCAATGTTTTATAACAACGTTCCCACAACGTTTTTAATATCTCAATGTGTGCTGTATTTCTGGCTGTTGGTGGACAGATCTGAGCAGAGTGAACCAATCACATCTGATTCTGACGACAGCTAATTAACGTGTGTTCCAGATCATCTGAAGATATAACGAGTGTCTGGGACATCATTCAGACTGCAGGAGAGTTTATGAAAGAGCTGTGCTCTCCTTTCCTCCGTTCGTCTTGACATACCGGTTTATTAGATCTTAGCTGCTCTTAAACACTAACTCATCATAAATCAGTCACACAGAAAGCACTACTTGTGATGTGTTCCATGTTTAGCTTTGAATGATGTTCAACAAACTCAAACGGTCAAGCGGCACTCTTTTCAGAGGGGTCTTCACAACCACCCACTGTCATGTACTGTACAGAAAGTGGAGATAATATAGAATATCACTGTAGAAACGCTTTTAATGTGGGCGCTTCAAATAAAATCTCATTATTTCAGCAGATCTTCAGAAAATCTGACCTGAATTCAAGCCATGAAGTGTTTTTAAAGAGCTGCGCAGAGTCTGTATTTCTGTGGAAATAATGAGTTCATAACATAATATAAATACCACTTCAAGTTCATTATTAATCATCCGGTCAGACAGTTCTCGTTATTTAGCATTGATAGGAAAGTTTATAAAATGTGAATTTTGCATCTGCACAGAATATCCCACAATAACAAAAGTTAAAACATTTGCAGTCTAAATCCGATTAAAACGACTCTATTTATGGCACTCGTGCATCATGATGAGGTCAAGCAACAAAAGTGCATCATACTGTCTTAAAACAAACACTATTTAGATTACAGCAGACAGAGGCTTCAGAGCACGACCCTTGAGAGAAACGTCCAAATGAAACCGCCTCATATTGATGAAAGAGACCAGAAGATGTTTCTGTTCGGTCTCAGGTGTGCTCTAAATCTTTATTACGTGCTCGACTTCACCGCATCATGTTTCAGGTAAATATTTGGACACAAAGGCAGGTGTAATAGACAGCGGCCTTGCAAGGTGATGACTTACCAAAGGATTCCCCCTCAGGACTTGCGGTCGCACATCATTAACACGTTTGGAGACGTCTTAGAAGAGCACCAACCTGAACACCTGAGGAGAGTCAAATATACTGAATTTAGAGTCAAAGATCAGCATGAAATCACGTTTACAACATGTTTTAGAAGTACAGTGAATGGGTGCAGAGAGCCTGATAAAACCATCAGAACAATCCACAGCACTCCAGTCCATCAGTAAACATCTGGAGAAGACACAAGATCAAACCAATCCAGCAAATATGAGTCTATAATAACTCTTCCTCCAGTGAAAAAGTCCATCTCCTGTCGTCTTTCACATCAAAACCCAGACACATATTAGTTTAGAGCTGCTTGATCGGAGCAGATTTCTCTCCTGATTCACTGACGGAGAGTTATTATAGACTCATATGTGAATCATCTCAATGCTGGGTTAGTTTGATCTTCTGTCTTCTCCAGATGTTGACTGATGGACTGGAGTGCTGGGATGTTTTTTCAGATTCTCATTCTGATGGATCTAATGAAGAAACAAACTCATGCTGATCTCTGATGACCTTTGAGGACATTTTCATTTTCATCTGAACTCTTCCTTTAAGAGGAATCCAAGATTTTATCCAAACAACACACAGGTTTTTAGATGTCTGGACTGCTTTAGACATGATTAATAAGGAAATGCGCGAACACGCGGGTTACAAGTTTAAATCTAAAGCTCTTGAAGAACCTTTCTTGCTGAGAGCCAGCGAGGAAGCGCTTGCTGGTGGTTCTGGTGTTCAGAGGAGGCTGATCTGGGATCGGGGTGGCCAGGTTCACGCTGTCTCGACATATGGTCGGCGCGGTAAATCTGATTAATTTGGGAGGACCAGGACAGACTGCACCGGGAAAACCCAGCCAGGTTCTCCTCCAGAGCGGCTAAAAACAGACAAACAGACGTCAAACCCTCAGATGGTCCTGCTGAGGACGGGTCTGCGGGTATCAACAAGACAAAACACAGCACGAGGATCCAAATATACTCGCGTGAGATCCGTCACGGCCGTCACGTGACTCGGACGCGTCGCGTCAGCGGTCTGATCAATTACAGGAGATACATGCAGAGATACATCAGACACCTGACATGTATATATTCAAGAAAAATTTGTTACGTTTGTGAGAAAAAAAAAAAGAAAAAGAAAAAAAATATATAATTTATACATTTAAAATAATTATAAATCATATACATTTTATGAATAAAAATATATATACGGAAATATTTTTAAAACATATACTGTATGTGTATTTACTTTTACATAATAAATATAAAAAGTACACACACAGATTATGTAGACAAAAACTTTTATTTTGGATGCAATTAATTGTTTGAGCACTAATATAATTATTATTAGCTATTATTAACAGAAAATGTAAGCATCAGTGTAAATAAATTACTCAACACAATTAATTTTATGATTCCATATTTTATTATTAGGCCTATTATTATTTTTAATATTATTATTGATGATGTTGTTGTTGTTGTTGCAATAAAATTTCAGTTTACATCTTGACATTAAAAAGTGACTGGTTTTAATCTTTTTGCCAATGTAATTAAATTAGATCATTTTAATATGACGACAATAATGAAATTATATTTCAATAATAATATATTAATTGAGTAGTTCATCCAGTGATGAACCTCAGCAGTTTAATGGAAGAAATCATCGTCTAAAGGAAGAAATCATTATTTTATTAAACATTTGTTGTAGTTATTCTATTTTTATTGTAATTGAAGCATGTGTGTTGAGTTTCAGAGACTCTCCGCTTCGAGTAATCGTCATTGTGTGTGAGCTAGAGAAATACATAAACACAGAGAGCTGTACTGAGCTGCAGTCGGACTGAATCGATGAGCATCCGCTGTCTGTCACAGACACACGTATCCCAGCATCCTCGGCTGATCAGATTCTGCAGAGTTACAGTGCGAGTGATGAGAATTAGCACGTACAGTATGACTGTTTGAGGTGTGACTTCCTCTGTGAACTCAAGCTGAAGCGTGGTGTATTCAAACATCTGTTAATAATGGATCGATGGTCTTGGTGAAGAGCCGCTCTCGCAGCCAAGCTTCATCCGTCCTGAAGAGGAGGTAATTTTCCTGGAAAGTGCTGAATCCAAATGCTGAATCAACAGAGAGGCGAGGAGAGTCCATCCATCAGCATCCGCCGGAGATCAGGCTGCAGACGCACAGAAAACAGCTTTAAACATGAAGAAGCACACCCGTGCACGGCACAGTCACAGAGAACATCTGCTCAAAACCATCACAATACTCACAGAGAAACTCTTACAGAAGCTTGATTCTGTCATGACTTTATATCTGGCCATTCTGACTCCTTTGTTTCCACCATGGAGTAAAATAAAGAAGGAATTCAGAACTGCAAGAGCAAAACAAGTAAAGAATTACAAAACATCAAAATATCAAGACAACCACCAAAATATTACAAGAAAAAAGTCAGAATTACTTGAAATGAATGTAAGAATTGTGAGATATAAACTACAATTGAGTAAAGTCGGAACTACAGGTAAAACATCAGAATCCTGACATGTAAACAGAAAATGACAAGAAATAAGACTGAATTACTAGAAATAGATGTATGAATTTTATACCAAAAATCCAAGAGTTAAGTCAGAACTACAAGTAAAACATCAATATTCTGACATTTAAACTAAACAATTGCAAGAAAATTTGTCAGAATTGCAATAGTAAGGAATTGTGAGACAAATGTCAGAACTTCACACAAGTTTGGAGTGAGAAAGTTCTAATCCCTTTGTTTTATCATTACCTGCATCACATCTCTGAATGGAATTCTGTACGTTTCTCAGCACCTGCTTTGCATCACACACTCAAAAAAAATGCCTCTTTGAACTAACTTAATTCACTCATGTAATCATGAAACCAGGGCCCACACAACCAAATTGTGTTTTATTTACATGAATGGAATTTGTTGAATTT
>JAUCMU010000007.1:784309-801607 GCA_032275025.1 Enteromius treurensis | reverse complement strand
TAATGTTCAGTGCTTTGCTACAATCTGTATTGTTAAAAGCGCTAGAGAAATAAAAGTGACTTGACTTGACTTGACTTCTAACATTTCTAGATTGTTTCTAGGGTGTTGCTAGGCAGTTGCTGTGGTGTTGTAACATTGCTAGATGGTTGCTAAGCAGTCGCTCTACTTTTCTAATCTTGTTAGGGTGTTGATAGGCAGTTGCTGTAGTGCTATAACAGTTTTAGATGGTTTCTAGGGTATTACTAGACAGTTGCTCTTCTGTTGTAATGTTGCTAGGGTGTTGCTAGGCAGTTGCTGTGGCGTCCTAACATTACTACGGTTGATGGTTGCTAAGGTATTGTTAGGCTGTTGCTTTAGTGTTCTAACATTGTTGGAGTGTTGCTTACCAGTTTCTCTTCTATTCTAATCTTGTTAGGGTGTTGCTAGGTAGTTGCTGTAGTGTTTTAACATTTCTAGATAGTTGCTAGGTTGTTACTAGACAGTTGCTCTTCTGTTGGTAGACATTTGCCATTGTGTTCTAACACTTCTAGGTAGTTGCTCTGTGTTTCAACTTTGCCAGGTGGTTGCTAGGGTGTTACTAGGCAGTTGCTGTGGTGTTGTAACATTGCTAGCTTGTTGCTATGGTGTTGCTAGATAGATGCTTTGGTGTTCTGACCTGCTAACTGGTTTCTGGGGTGTTTTGCCTGGTCTCTGAAGTGTTGATACACAAGTGCAGTGGTGTTATAACATTGTTAGGTGGATGCTAGGGTGCTGCTAGGCAGTTCTGACATTGCTAGGGTGTTTCTAGGCAGTCACTTGGGTGTTCTGATACTGCTACCTGGTATCTAGGGTGTTTTGCCCGGTTTCTAGGGAGTTACTCTGGTCTTTCTAAGGTGTTGTTGCTTGGGTGTCCTTACATTGCTTATGGTTGCTAGGGTGTTTTGGTTGGTTTCCAAGATGTTACTGACATCCTAAGTGGTTGCTAGGGTATCTCTGGCTGGTTGCTAGGCAGTTGCTCAGGCGTCTATCAGAGTTTGTTTGTGTTTCTGCTGGGAATGAAGTCAAATGAGGAGTTCTCTTCTGATTGAGGTCCAGTTCAATATCTCACTCTCTGAAGTTCTAAACGCATCAAGAGGAAATAATCAACTCACCATCTCTTTGTCTAAATGCAGAATGTTAATCTCAACACTGACGTTAACATTCAACACCTGATCTCAAGGCAGGACTTACAGACTCTACTAAGAAAATACAGGTTTAAAGTTCAGCACAGAATTTAATGTCTTCACACTTTCAGCTGCACATTAAAGCAGACTATTATAGTCAGAATACGTCAGAATGGCAGTGTCTGTTGGTCTGTTGAACTCTGATGACATGCTTCACGTTCCCTCAGCATCCACTTAAATATTTTTTACCTCCATTAGTTTCAGAAGAACCTTAAATGTAAGTCACTTTAACTGTGTTAAACTCTACAGCCAGCAACAGCAGCAGAATAAAATGTGAGCCATAATTCATTGTCGAGATGGAATAACCACCAATGACCGACACCGACAAAGTCAAACCTGCAGTGACATCTTAAAGCATCATGTTCCATATGGACAAAAAAATTATTAATCTTTTATAACAAGCTTCTCTATCACACCTCCACATCTAGCTTTTAGATTCTCAAAAAACACCATTTAGTCTGTTTTTAAGTCTTTTGAATTACGGGGACACTTAAACGTCTTCATAAATCACCTTCATATTGTAATACCTGTCATATGTCATTAAACACATTTGTGTACTCATAAACCACATAAACATGCACACACGCTTGGATAATTATTGATGCATGAATGCTGAAATCCTCTACTGTTCATGAGCAATGCCAACTGTGACCCTTGACCTCTGGGAGAAACTCTTGTTATCACCTTGATGATCTTTGACCTTCAGGTCTCCATTGATCATCAGAAGCTCCTCACACACACACACACACACACACTGATCTCACATCAGTTAGTTCACAGAGCTGATAACACAAACGCCTTATTTCATATATTTTTTACAGTGTATTAATCTTGTAAAATCCCCAGGCATTTACAATTAAAGGTGCTAAATAATATAAATGCATTATTATTATTATTGTTAAAACAGTAGCATTTTCCTGTAAGATCAGATGAAATGAGATCATTGCTTCTTGTGCAGTGAATCTGGCCTCGTCTATCATTTGTTCTTTAAACATACAGAGAAAGCCTGTCCGTGAATGAGCAGTGCTTCGTCTTCATGCTTCAGTGAATGATTGGGATGTTTCTGTGTTTTTGTAGCGCTGCCTGTGTGAAATCTTGAGGAAATTCAGATCCATAATCATTTCATCAGCCGTCATCCCTCGTCTGGTGATTTCTGATCCGTCTATGAATATGATGTGCGTAGAGAAGCGGCGATACCTTCATGAAGAGACACGTCTGTCCTGGAGACAATCAAGAGCTTCTCTCAGTCAATATTCTGGTAAAGCCGCTCTGAGACACCCGACTGATTCATTCTCAGAGCTGAATACAAAAATCAGTGGCGTACTGCAAAGAACCCACAACAGAACAACATGAATAAACTGATCACGACTCGCGGATCAAATCCGTCTCTCCGTCATTTAAACACAGACCAATCTTACAACAGAAACAGAATAATGGGCTAGACATCATTTCAGAAACTTCACAGCTGCTAGACGCTCACTCCGACTGCTCGCATATGGTCTCTGTAATAATATTTGGGACTGGCTTGAAATATGTAATGACCAATACAATAAACGTACCTTTGCAAAATCTTGTAAACACGTAGAAACATTCATTTAAACAACAAGGAAATAGACAATAAAGGCCATCCAAGATGTAGATGAGTTTGTTTCTTCCTCAGATCTGGAGAAATGTGTCTGAGACACTCATTTCTCCAAACCTGATGAAGAAACAAACTCACCTGCTGGCCTGAGGATGGGGATATTTCCAGCAAACTATCCAGCACTATCCCTTTAAGAATAAGAAAAGACGCCATATTGACCGTATCACTATCAGCACCGGTACTAGTGAACAGCACTAACTAATTCAACTAAACCTGTTACTGTCCGCATCTCACACCCGACAGGAGCATCTCACTCTGGAGGAAGAGACACAATGGAAATATGGCTGCTGCTGCGGTGTTGTGCGGTCTGAAGCTGCTCTGAATGATGGCCGTGTCTGTTTTTGACAGGTTGGAGATAAGAAAGTGCCCTCAGGTATTAGATGTCACTCCTCGGCGGCTGGAGTCGTTCTGTGAATAGAGGATCGCAGCACAACAAAGCTTTCTGTTCTCATTAAGTCTGAGGAAAGAGCAGAATAACGGAGACACGCGTGTAATCCCGGCTCAATCGCACACCGCCGACGAATTTCAATCGTCCTTAATAACACAAGTTCACTATGAAGGGCACATGTGCGTATTTCAACACAATACAATACAGGCCGTAATTGACGCGTTTCTCTCATCCATTACTGCTTCTCAGGTCTACTGGATGATCATGATGCAGTGCATTCTGGGATTGTCTTCTGGGAGTCCCAGATATTTTACTGACCAAAACATTAATATATATATATATGAATATGTACAAATGGTTTCTAAATGGCTTTTGCCTTCACTTGAATGTGCTCTCGGCAGCGAGTACGTAATTCTGTTTTTATCTTCACAGCTGATCGACTCGTAACTCAGAACTGTTGATGGTTTTTAAGGATGAGGGGGAAAAAATGATACTAATTTGTGGTTGCAAACGATTTATTTTTTAATTAAATAACTGTTGAAAGTTAGTCAACTAAATGTGTTTATATTGTATGCTGAAGTGTAGCTGAAATAAATCGAATGCAACCACTTACCTTAAGAAAATAGTAAATTCAGTGAATAATTGTTTTCAGTTTAGGATGAGTTTGTGCTGTTTGATAGACTCAAGACCCGTCTCATATTAGTGCCATTTATGTATTTTGGGATTTTATTAATATTTTGAATTACTTCAGATTTTCGTGCTTTAGTAATTTTTTTGTTATTAATTAATTGATTGTAATTATTTTTTTATTTCATTAATTCAATTCTTTATTATAATTTGAGTTCAAGGTTTAAATAATTTTTCGTATTCAAATTTTCTTTTTACTCATTTTGTTACATCAGTTTCTTTTATTTTAGATTTAGTTATTTTAATACTTCAACTACACAATAACAGGAAATGTTGCCTTGGGAACTAGATGAAGTTGGAGTGTGTTATCATTTCAGCTTATTTTATTTCAAGTAACAATTTTTTTTTTTTTAATTCTTTTTATATTAGCTTTAGTTAACGATAACTCGTGACCTTTGACATCAGCAGCTATAGATCTGAGAAGCACTTTCTCTTCCCTCCCAAAAGTCTATTTATTTGATCGTCCTCACTATCTCTGGTTTCTCCTCAGAACAGACCTGTGGGATCCATCAGTCTTAGAAGGCTTTCGTTTGGTGAACCTTTGATGGTTTTGAATGCTGTTTGTGTAGGGAACGTGTGTGTTTCCCTGAAGAGCAGGAAACGTCCTCTTCTTGTTCAGGTCCAGATATTGAAGGATGCACTGCTGAAATCCATTTAGCTGCTGCTTTGAGATGCTGTGGTGAGTCAGCGCTTTCTTTCCCTCAGGATGAATCATTCATCATGGCCTTCTCACACGGAACCGCTCCATCAGATCTAATGTGTGTGTGTGTGTGTGTGAGGGACCGGAGCTGGAGGAACAGGAAGTGTGTATGAAGCCTGCAGCTGGATGGAAGATAAGAACGCTGGAGGAAGAGAAGGAAGTGCAGACGTCCTTGAGCTGAAGGTCCTCTGAAGCTGTTCCTCAGGATACAAGTCTTCAGGAAGAGCCTGAGTCTGTTTATAGAGTCCAAGGAGAGGAGATCGACCTTCATCCTGATCTGAGCAGAGTGCTAAGATACACTAGATCTGCTAAAGCATGATCCTGCCCCCAGAAACCAGCAACAACACCCTAGCAACTGCCAATAACACTCTGAGCTCCCTAACAACTACCCAAAACAGCTTAGCAATCGCACAGCAACGACCTAAAACACTTGAACCCCCCTAACAATGGCTTAAAACACCCACAACACCCTAGCAACAACCAAAAACATGACATGTTACTCCCTAACAACTAACACCCTAGTAACTGCATAACAACAGCCTAAAAACCCAACGCCCCGGTAACAACATAACAACCTAAATCATTCAGAATGCCCTAGTAACAACATAACAACAGTCTAAAAACACTCACAACACCATAGCAACTGCATAGCAACAGGATACAGGTGTCACAAGCATCATAAGCTGCATAGCAGTCTAAAACACTCACAACACCCTGGAAACCCCGTAACAACCTAACACATTCAGAATGCCCAACTAACAACATAACAACCGTCTAAAACACTCACAGCACCCTAACAACTGCATAGCAACAGCATACAAGCGTTACAAGCATCTCAAAACACTAACTCACAACACACTAGTACAGTACCTGTATACCAGCATAAAACACTCACAATACCCGAACAGCTACCTAAAACACCCTGACAACCTTGTTGCAACAGCCTAAAACACTCTGAGCGCCCTAACAACTGGTTAAAACACCCTAGTAACTGCATAGCAACCGCCTAAAACACTCACTACACCCTGGTAACCACATAACAACCTAAAACACTCCGTATACCCTAGCAACCACATAACAACAGCCTACAACACTCACAGCACCCCAGTAACTGCATAACAGCCTAAAACCATCGGAATACCCTAGCAACCACATATCAACAGCATAAGACAATCAGAATACCCTAGCAATTGCATAGTAGCAGCTTAAAATACTCACAAAACCCTAGTAACCACAAAATAGCACAGAATAACAACAGCCTAAAACACTCACAAAGCCCTAGTAACTGCATAACAGCCTGAAGGACCGCATAGCAACAACCTAAACACTCTGAACTCCCTAACAGCTGCCTAAAACACCCTAGTAACCACATAACAACAGTCTACAACACTCACAGCACCTTAGCAACTGTACAACAGCATATCAACAGCCTAAAATACTCACAAAACCCTAGTAACCTTATAACAGCCTAAAACACTTTAAATACCCTAGCAACCACATGGCAACAGCCTAGAACACCTAGAACACCCTAGTAACTGCACATCAACCAGCTCAGCGGAAGTGACCTGTCGAAGCATTGCTGATATTATGATAGGAAGAGCATCAGCTGTAGCTCCAGAAGCACAGGGTCTGGATGAACTGAACGCTCACACACTTCAGACTGACAGGTGAAGAATAGCAGGAAGGAAGCCAGCTCTTGTTCGAAGGGCATGTGATCTCACCTCACATGTTCCTGTGTTAACTGGAAGCTTTGTATGTACTGTACCTGACAGTGATCTTGAAACTATTCACAATGAAGCGTGTCTAAATTGATCAGATTCACTGTGCTTCTCACTAAAACATCCCTTCTTCAGCTCAAACCTGTCTAAAGCTGTGTTTCTGCTGGCTCCAGCTCATGTGTTTTACTGTTAATTGAGTTCCTTTCGGTTATGTTTCTTCAAATATTTCAAGGTATTCAAGTTATATTTACATTTTAAATGACGCTTTACATTTTTTCAAGCTGCCAGAGAGGATGATGGTAAATGTAGTGTAGTGAACTCTTAAAGGGCCCACATTGAAACTTGCTCATGAGCACTACCTTCTGCCATGATTCTTTTATGGTCAGAAAGTCTTTCTCTGCTAGTAAATACGACACGCTGAGTAATTGCTCTCTGATTGGCTCAGCGGGTCCTTCATGCAAATTCTGCTGCTTTCCCATCAGTGTTTGGATCTCGAAGCTGTTTGTGTGCTTGTGTCCGATCTCTCCCGTGGGTTATGATTATGATGCTGCGCTCGGACACATTCAAGGCAACCGTCATTTAAGACTGTATTATGAAAAGCGAGGGAAGCAGTCAGCCATGTTTATTTTCCTCACGATAGAGACAGATATTAGTGCACTTCATTACGTACTGAAGGTCAAGGCCGGCTGCTCTGAGAGAGACGACTAACAGCCGAATAAAACTTCAGCCATGTTTCTCACCTTCATCTCCAGAGCACGAGCAGAAAGAGCGAGAGCTTCTGTTGTGGAAACATGTTCTTGTTTGATGTGACGCAAGAGCCAGAGATGACTGTAACTTCCAGAGAACAGCTGATACCATCGACATGAGCCTTTGTTTACCAGCGACTGATCCAACACAAGCCAGATCTCTTCCTTATTATTATTAGTCCAGAATGAGACGTTTAGCAGAATCTAACAATACACTGCATGGGTCGGAATTAGACATTTTCTTTTATGCCAAAAATCATCGGAATATTAAGTAAAGATCATGTTCCATGGATATATTAAGGAAATGTCTTTTTGTATATATATCCAAACTGATTAATAACACAGCTTCATTTGAACAACTTTAAAGATGATTTTCTCAATATTTAGATTTGGGTTTTTTTTCCGATTCCTGTCCTAGCAAACCATACATCAATGGAAAGATTACTCATTGAGATGATGCATAAATCTAATATTTGTACTCTTATGACTGCTTTTGTGTCCCAGGGTCATATCTAGCTAATGAGTGAACACTAATACAAAGGCAACATACTAAAGAATTAATTAATCTACCTTATAAAGGCATTTATTTATTAAACAATATTCATTCTTGCCATGTTTTATTTTGCTTTCAGAGGAACTGGTGATTAATATAGAATACAGACTCTTATATTTGAGTTAACATCATCTTAAAGCTGGATTAGTTTGATCTCGTGTCTTCTCCAGATGTTCACTGATGGACTGGAGTGCTGTGGATTATTCTGATAAAGACTGCACCCATTCACTTCCATTACTGAGACACATTTCTCCAGATCTGATGAAGACACACACTCTTCCTGATCTCTGATGATCTGAGGAAACAGATGCTCTCATTTTAAGGTGAACTGTTTCTTTAATTAGCATGGAGTCATATTATAAATCCCTTTACTCTGGTTTCATGTGTCCTGCATTAGTCGGTTTTATGCCTGTGAATCATGTCGATGCTCTGCAGCTGAATGTGATGTGTGTGTGTGTGTGTGTGTGTGTGAACACCTGTCCTCTGTGTCTTACCTGTCCAGCTCTCTGTCAGGTAAACAACAGGTGGAGAGCGTTCACCTTGACTCCTGCAGCCAGACTGTTTGTCACCCATCTGTTGCCTTTCACTTCATCACTTCTGTCTGAGTGTGTGTGTGTGTGTGTGTGTGGTCCAGCTGCATGCTCTCAGGTGTTTTCTGCTGGTTTTGCTGTGGTTCTCCTCCTGCGATGGAGCGTCTGGAGCAGATGGTGGTTTCTTCTGGTCTCAGACACATTTCATTAAGCTAAACAGGCTCCTATACTCCTCCTGATGTAAGTGAACTGAAGAGAATGATGAAACTGTATTGCGTATTTCATCTATTTTAAATTCCTACGAGAAAGTGTATTTTAACACGCTCCAAGAAAAGAGAGCCAGTGGAGGAATTTCACAGGTGTTTTACTCTAATTCTGCACTGCATTTAGTTTTAGGATACAGGACAGTACTTTTTAAACCTTTGCCTTAGAATTGTTTTTTTAAATAAGAAAGCAGTTTTAAGCAATAAGTAATTTTCATTCAGGACATTAGTTTTGAGTTTTTAAGGGGGCATAACAAACAGTTTTACCTAATCTCATGTAAATCTTGAGTATCTCTAGAGCTACTGCATCCTTCATTTCTCATAAACATTATTAGTTTTATCATATTTATAAAAGAAAGATAAAGATTTACGATTTTCTCCGGGAAAAGCAGAGCTCCTGGAGGCGTGTCGTGTGGGCGGAGCCAAAGACTAACGAGCACTTAAGCGCGATCACGAACAAAACACAGACATGAAGCGTTTCAATCATCGTCTGCCGTTCTGAACCATGCCCGGGATCTTTAATAGCGGAGACCGCTCCATCTTTCAGCATCAAAGTGTGCGCAGATACAGGGGCTTGTTTATAAAACCTTCGTCAACAAGCGATGCAACTGATGATGTCTGCGCGGGCGCGTGTTTCCGGGAGCTACGCCCATATTAGGAGGTCCACCGTCCTCTACGTCATGAATTAAAAAAAACTCTTCTACCCTTCTAAACGTTCTACTGTGATCATTCAGCCCATCACCAGTTCACTTAATACTGAATATTATCGTAATAAGATCATTATTATGATCCAGTCATTCCTCGTGATCGTTGTTATGAGAATAAACTAACGAGGTAAAGGATCCCGAATAGAGTCAAAGTGACTGTTCTCCATTAACCAGCAGATTGACCCAAAATAACTACCTTCTCTGAAACAGCAGCGCCGGGCTTCAATCAGGTCCTGTGAAGAACCCTCTGCATGATGAAACCATCTCAGATATTAGTAAGAGTTTTATTAACCGAAGGGGTTTGTCTCGCTCTAGAGATTTCATTACACTTCATTAAACAAGTCTCTGATGTTTACAAAGGCTGCGTTTAGTCCATTAAATCATGTTTTTACAATAAATTTAAAATAACATGTTAATTTCAATATAGCTATTAAAATCTTTTCTAAATTACTTATTTGGTGCTTAATTATCAATAATGGTCTGTATTATTATCAGTTATATATAAAAAAAAAAAAAAAAAATCAGGATTCACAGAAGATTAGAAAGCATTTATTTGAAATATTATAAACAAACATAAATGGCTTTACTGTAATTACACATCAATTTAATGAGTCCCTGCTGAATGAAAGCATAAAATATTATTTTTAATCTTTCCAAAAAACAGTTTCCACAAAAATATCGAGCAGCACAGCTGTGTTCAACACTGATAATAACCAGAAGTGTGTGTCGAGCAGTAAATCAGTATATTATTCTGATTTCTGAAGATCATGTGACACTGAAGACTGGAGGAATGATGCTGAACATCACAGAAATACATTACACTTTAACACAGACTCACATAAGCAACCACTATTTTACATTTTAATAATATTTCACAATTGTTACGGTAGTTTTGATCAAATAAATGCGCACGCTCCTCAAAAAGGCTTTGAGGAAAAGGGCTCCAGGAAAGTGCTTGGTTTACACCTGCAACTAATAAAGCGTGAGTGGGATTCAGGAGGTTTCTGTCTGTAAAAGCCATTTAGAGCACAGTGACCCTGAACAGCAGCACGACCTCTGGATCCAGGAGAAGAAGAGCACACAGCGACATCTAGAGATGCTCCTGAGCTCTGATCTTCATACAGGTGAAGCAGTGTTAAACAGGGTAGTTAGTTGTTTGTGTGGTGCTCACCTGGTTGAAGGTTTTGAAGTGCAGCTCCTTGTAGAGAGCGTCTCGGTCCTCCACCTCCACCCATCCAGTGGCCCTGAGCTCCAGGAGAAGCTGCTCTCGCTCGGCGGAGGACAGCCAGTCTGCGGCCTGGACGCAACACACCATCATATCATACACCAGACACAGCACTGTCACTGCGATAACCCGCTCCGCAAACACTGAACACAACGACCTGTGCATCAATCCAGTTTATTACAACATAACCTCAACATCCCGTATACATACAGTACATGTGTGATTCTAGAACTGCGTGTACATTTGGTGTCTGAAGTCTGTTATCGTCACTCGTTACCAAGGTAACGAGTAACAGAGCTGATAACAGTGTAACGGAACAGACAGTTTGAATTTTTTCCCCCCAAAAGCTTCACTTGCTGGCATAAATGACACTAATGAAAACATGATTAAAGAGCTTTAAATAAACCAGTGTGAGATCAGTAATACATTCTGTTTTCCTTCTGATATTGTGGTAACAGAGTTGACCTTCTACAAAATAACTCAAGTTTTTAGATGAAAATGTTTTCTCAGAGAGAGCAGAGACTTTTCAGTGCTTCAGATCTTATCAGTGAGTGAAAGTGACATAATTTCCTGTAACTTAGACAATTCTGAGAGATAATTCCACCAATTAAGTAACTAACTATTATGTTGTCAAAAGAGAAGTACTGTAAAATATTTTGATACATGATGAAAAAAATAGAGTCCATAATGAAAGAAAATCTTCCATAGTGTTTTAGTATTGTTACAAAAATGATTAAAGAGCAGGCCTTCATCATGACTGCAGTGATAAAGTGATTACAGAATGAAAAGGTAACTTATAAAATTAATAAGCTTCATGGTTTAAGGCTAAATTTACATAAATGTGTTATAAATGTACACAAAGAAAGAAAATATTAACATTAAACATAATAATATAAAAAACATACAAAATCGTCACTTTCAAACGGTACTAATATTTACTTTTAAAGAAATAATACTTTTAAGGTAGTAATATGTCATATTATTCATAATTAATATATATAAAGGCAGCAGCTCATAACGGGTGTATGTCGCCATCTGTCGGTGAACAGCTTATAAAACACTCAGATTAAAAAAAATCTATTCCACCGCAGTTTTAATCGCATGTTATAATCTCGAACAGGTCGAAATAACGCAAACTAAATAAAAGGTCATTAAAAACTAAAACTACCCCCAGCACAGCAAGAAGCTAGAAGCAAGGGGCCTTCAAAGAGAAAAGTTGCTCTTGTGACGTGTAGTTCCGCGCGCGTCCTCTGGATGGCGCGGTTTGGGGACGGGTTCATTTGGGAGGCGACTTATATCTCAAACTCAACGTTTACATCACATCAACATGCCCATAAACACGCCATGCCTCGCTTTCTGGGAAACCCATGTTTCATTTTCTGATTAGCTGCTAAATGCTAGATCGTGTTCGCGTTCAAAGACGCCGCCGCTGATTGGTCGAGCAGCTTCCGACGTCACACTCGCGCACAGCCGCGAAAGAAAGCGTTCTCAAATCTTGGTCGAAGTGAGGATAAATTCTTACCATTTTCCCCGCGCCGCCGTCGGCAGACAGATAACTGCGGGTTAGTTTAGTGAACGCGCTCGGCCATCGGCGGCCAGGGGTCAGAGTAAACATTAACCAGCTCATCACCACTGCAGGGCTGCCCAGAGCGCGCCTGATCACAACTACACAACCTGCACCCTACTGAGGCCCCTTATAATCCAGCACTTCTCAGAGTCCTCAGCATTAACCCATTAAATCACAATAGTTCCCGTAAAGAAGGTTTTCGTTTATAAATCTCGAAAAATGTTGCTGTTTTGGTGCACTTCCTGCAAATCTGGAACGCATAAAGGCTGTGGAGCATGCAGAAGGTCACATGACCAGAGCAGTTCACTTCCGGGTTTTTCGCCGTGAGACGATGGTGACTGCACGTTTACATACAGATGTGACAAAGATTTTTAGAACATGTTATGTTTAAGGTGTCTAGTATTAATATATGGATTCACAGTTACTGAGTTTTGTTGATCGTGGTCATAGACTGAATAAACATGGTCACAGTACTGACCAGTGGGATAATGCAGGGCATGCTGGGATACACATATATACAGTGTCAGCTGTTAGTGAAGGCTGCACTGAAATGCTGCAATCACAAACTAACAGAATTAAAGTTAAAATAATAGATCGAGGTTGCTGTTGTAATACTGGCAGCACAAAAATAACAATACATCATGAAAATTGTGACTGGTTTGTGGTCCAGACTCCTATCCTCTGAAATGCCTTAGAGGTTGTATTTTCACTAGTGCTGTCAAACTATAAATCGCATCCGAAATAAAAGTTTTTCTTTACATAATATATGTGTTTATATTAAAACATGTAAATACATTTCTATATTTATATCTAAATATATTTAAAATATTAACATTTTCATTAAATATATCCATGCATGTGTTTGTATTTATATGTACTTAATATATGTACTATGTATATTTAGTATGTAAAGAAAAACTGTTTTAATCGTTTGACAGCACTAAGTGTCACTCTTAAATCAGTGTTGGACAAAAAGGCGATAATAGTAACCCTAATGTGATCAAACAGAGTTTAAAACAGCTGGGGTGAGATTTATAAACATAGGAATATGTAAATTCAGTACATTACACTGAGCCACTGCTCACAATGGTCCAGAAAACACACTTTTCACAAAAATAGTAATGACACATAATTTGGGATTAAAGTCTCCTTCACCTAAATACAAATTAAAATGAATTGTGGAAAAATACTTGATACTAAACTTCTTTATATTAACTGATTTTTTATTAATGTAGCATCAATTCACAAGAAAAAAAGTTTCTGTCTTGCAGTTCTGCCTTTTCATTAATTGCTTTCAGTCCAAAGGATTGTGGGTGATTGGATGAATCCTTCAAATTGGAGATAAGAGGCTTCTTTCCAATCACTTCCCCAAACACCCAGTCCTGTCCTGACTAGTGTACTACATAGTGCACTAACAAGTATGCTAACATTACATCACTGTGTTTTCATTTCGAGAGGTGATTATGAGTATCAGACATATGTTTTGCGTTTGCATTTGTCTAGTCCAGTAATAGCTGATCTTATAATGTCTTTAAACACGTACAGCACAACACGAGCAGATCCTTTACATCCCAGTCTAGTCCTGATGCTCGTGGTCCTGTCCTGGAATGAGCCAGCGAACGCTGTCTGAGCAGAGGATGGAGTAGAGAGTGAAGCCGGATATAAACAGCACCGAGAACACGAAGAGCCAGTCGATGCCTTTGACCGGCACCGCAGGCAGAGGTCCGGCGTGGTCTTCCTCCAGCACAGACGGATCCGGACCTGCTTCAAAGCCTGGAGGACGGTGGGAAACAGAGTCAGCATGATGTACATACACCGAGTATGCAGCACGTTATCAGTTTAACCACATCCTTTATTCGCTATCACTTTATATCATTTAAAAGCTTAAAACCCCCAAAACCACTTTTTCTAAATCGGAGATTGTGTTACCATGGAAACTGTACTTTAAAATCTTTCAGCGGTCTCCTCCACCTTGGGGAAGTGGGTGGAGTCAAGTGTCATATTACAGCATGTATTACGTTATTTTAGAATCAAAACTTTTTATAACCTTAACAAAACACAAATCTCTGGTAAGGTCTCAATTATTATGCAGAGAAATTTTAAGGGTTAATATGAGCGGTGTGCTCCTGAATGAAGCAGACGGAGCTGAAGGATGAGCTCTACACCTGTCTGGTTTGTGATGAAGGAGCTCAGCGTCTCCAGCGTCCGCTCGGTCTGGTTGAACCGGGCCATGGGCTTGGCTCCCTGGAACAGGAGTATGTTGGGGACGGCCACGGTGCCGAAGCGTGTGGAGAGACTGCGAAGAGGAACAGATCTGATGAAGATAGACACATCTCAGCGGCCCACACCATGATGAAGAACTTCCCGGACCCACCTGCTGTGCTGGGACGCGTCCAGCGCCAGGAAGTGCATGCTGGGAAAGACTCGCGGCAGGGCGTTGAAGTGAGGGGCGAGGTTTGCTGAGAACTGACACCACGTGGTGTAAAAGAGAACCAGAGAGCACTCGGAGCCGTTAGCATTCAGCAGCTCCATCAGGTCCTGCGGAGAAACCACAACACACACGCATCTCCCTGTGAGCCGTTCATCTGTCGACGTGCTTCAGGTTTAAAAATAAACGTTTCAATAAAGTGTCATCAATGGATATCTGAGAGCCACACCCCCACATATCAACGTCCAATCAACAACAGAGGCACAGAACCAAGCCCCGCCCATACATTTATTGTACATCACACAGAAGAACATTGTGACTCCATTAGTCCAGCCTCTGACACTAGCTTCCTCTATTCCCATGACGAAGGAGAAAAAGTTCTGCTCATCAAAGCTGCATTTATTACAATAGTAAATTTACTACAAATAAAGTAACAGTGTGAAATATTATTACACTTCATTTCTCTGACCAAAGCTGAAATTTCAGCCTCATTACTCCAGTCTTCAGTGCCACATGATCCTTCAGTAATCAGAAGTGTGTGTTGAGCAGTAAATCAGTATATTATTATGATTTCTGAAGATCATGTGATGCTGAAAGTACAGCTGAGTACATTACTGTTTAACAGATATCCAAACAATATTCCACAACATCAGAGTTTTCCTGTATTTTGGATTATTGTAGCTCAGGTGAGATCTTAGCACTGCTTCACCTGAGAGGCGTTGAGCACGTGCACGGCGAAGCGCGCGATCCCGCTGATGTTCCGGTTCTCGCAGCTCACTTTGTAAGTCTTGGCGGTCTCGGTGAGGTTGTGGCTCGGGGTTTCTCCGGTGTCGCTGTGAAGGACGGCGGACAGCAGCGCTTCTGGCTCGGTCTCACAGCGGCCCTCTGCACACGCTTCCCCCGCCAGCTGCTCCGGGTCCGCCGGCCCGGCGCCCTCCACCGCATCTGGGCACACAGAGAGCTGTCAGAGCCCCGCCGGTGATTCTGTCAGGACTCGCTGTTTGTGTTTATAACCTTACCTCCATCTGACAGACGCACGAGTCCGGCGATAATCAGCCAGATCGCCACCCTGCGGAGTCTGACCGGTGCTGAGCCCATTCCTGAGAGCTCAGAATCAGCGCATGATTTGTGAGGATCTTAATGTTGATGTTTTCTTTCAATGAACGCGTGAGTACAGGCTTCCGGTTCCGGCACCGCTACGGCGAGCGAGCAGGCTGCTCGAACACAAACAACAACGCTTAATCAGCGTGGTTATTCAAACAATACCTCGAAACAAGTCGACTAATAATTTCTTTCTGTAGTGGCCTACAGTTTATTCCTGAAGGGGCGTTTGGCGCCAAGATACGGCTTTGTGTTGAAATCTCAACTCATCCTTTATTGTTCTTATAACGCGATTGTCACGATATTTGTTTTCATATCAGTCGATATAGATAATTATCAAGATAAATTTATTTTTTTTAAGTTTAAAGCCAGATTTTTGCTCCAAAGTGAAAGTTGTAGAAAACTGACCATTCAACAAAATAAAAATCTTAACAGAAAAATGAAATTTTTGTTCATTATCAAAATCAGTAGGTTAACATCTGTAAAAACGTTATCAATGCAATTAGCATTGGTCTCCCATAGTAGCACACACGGTACTCTAAGCATACGTCAACATCGCCGCCATCTTGGGTCGGGGATCTGAAGGAAGCGCCAAAGATCAACTGAAGATGCCGGACTTTTGTGCTGCGTACGGATGTTCGAACGAAAGAAATGAAAAAACCAAACAGCAAGGGATAACATTTCACAGGTGAGAATGTGTTTTATGCGATTTATGACGTTGTGGTTACGAAATGATAGTTTCAGTGTCATGTTGCAGTCCGACCGCACGTAACGTTAGTTAATCCATGTTAACGTAAGTTAGTTAGCTACCCAGTTGTGAAAACTAACAATGAACAAAATGTATTTAAATCGATGTAATATGACGAAAAGATGTTGGAAATTTGTCCACACAGTTGTGTCATTGTAGTCTGTAAAGTTATTTTGCTCGACAAGTTCATGTCTGTTACTGTTCATGGTGATGGCCACAAAGTTAATGTTATCCTATGAAAGAAAGAGCTAGATAACGTTAAGTTATGTTACTGTAAGTTGAAGAAAACAATGAATATAATATAATTGCAAGATGGTGAAGAGTTGCCTAAAGTTTGTGTCAGTGTTAGTTTGTAAAGTTAATCGTTAATATAACTGATGGACTTCTTGGTCTTTACTGATGTTTTTTTTTTTTATGATGATCAGATCAGTGTGGAGCACTGGCTATTGTCAGAAAATAATCAGAAATAATTGGCTCAAATAAAATATAAAAATATAAAATTATATTTCTGATACTGGTCTACAGTTTTAGTTACTAAATTTAATCTGTATATTGAAGCCCTGCAATAACACGTTTATTTTTTTCATTTTTAACTTTTACATTTTTAAATTTAAGTTTTTTTTTTTATCCTGTAATTTTAAGAAACAGAAGTTTGCTCTAATGTAACAAATGATGTATAGTGACTTTACAAAATATAAAATAGAGTTTCTGATACTAATCTATGTCAGTTGTAACAAACAAATGCTTAATAATTTATCATGACGTTACAGTAGCTAACATTTAGATATAAGGATATAAGGTTTCCTAAAGTTCATAATATACATCATTGTTTATATTTGTTTTCTAATGTAAATCCTAGTTTTGGCGAAACAATACTTTTATTTTGCTCTGCCGATGTGACGTCATAAGGCTGCGCCGCGCTGCTCCCTCCGTGATTCAGAAGAAGAGAGGTGAGTGCTTTTAAACATCAAGTGTTTGAATCGATACAGCTCGTAATGAAGGTTATTTTCTGTGAGGTAAAAGCGCTCCCGCACACGAGTAACAGACAAGCTGCGTCTCATTTCGCTCCGGTTTCGTGAATCAGTTTATTATG
>JAUCMU010000007.1:746159-756546 GCA_032275025.1 Enteromius treurensis | reverse complement strand
GTGTGTGTGTGTGTGTGTGTGTGTGTGTGTGTGTGTGTGTGTGTGTGTGTGTGTGTGTGTGTGTGTGTGTTTGTGTGAGTGTGTGTGTAAGCCAGATTTTATTATTCAGGAATAATGTAAAACACTACTAAATCAAATACTATAAACATGTATTTTAGTTTTGCAAACAATCAGAGATAACAGGAATGAGAAATATAATCATAAAGCCAACAAAACGGATAGTTGCATGTATTAGAAACAACATTTAATGTAAACTCCAGTTACATGGCATTCATTATGAACATTTATTATAAAAGGAAGCCCTACAGAAATGCACTTGTAAAAGAATCGATTGTATTCTTTGCTGTCTTGATAATTGCGTTTAATGTAAGTTAGTTTGGTATTTAGGTCAAAGCACATTTCAGACGATAAAGACATGGTTTATATTACAGAAAAACGCTCCTAATAATTCATCACTTTAGTGAAACTTCATCTGCTAAAACTGTGTATTGGCAAAAAATATCTATAACTTCTTGAATCAGGATGCATTTTGTTTGACACGTGAAATGACTGAAAATATGATATATTTTTGCTTCTTTAAGGCAGAAACGAACACAATTTGGATTATATTTTTAGAAAACATTTTTTCAATTGTCCAGTAAATCCATCCTGATATTTAGACTAGACAGAAATACTGTGGAAGAATATCATCTCTCGTTACACTGAAATCCTCCAGCCGCGACAGAAGAGCTGTATTTCAGTTATAGACGTGTAGTTTGATCAGTTTGTTCCGCAGGTGGCTGGTGTTTTACAGCTCTGAGAGAAACCAGATCCAGACCAGCTCTATCAGCTCTTCACTTCACTTGAGGTCTTCTACAGGTCAGGTCTTTCCAGCTGTTTACACACGTTTTCAGAACTTTGCCTCTTTTTGTCACAAATTCAAGAACTGCACACAAAATCACAAACACATCTGTACAGCACACACCTGCCAACACCTTTGTTGTAATATTAATTCTGTTGTGTGTTACGGAGAGAAGTGTTTCATGATTGAAAAGTCTGAGAACGAGTGTGTTTCTGCTGTGTGTGTGTGTGTGTGTGTGTGAGCAGATGATAAACTGTCAATTCATAAACTCATGTTTTTAAATATAGCATACACTCAGCTGTTCATCTGTCAGAAAGGAACATGTTTCTCAATAAAACTTTAGTGGCAATCTTGTGTGAGATTCGAGAAATAGCTAAATATATTTGCAGTGTTTTACAGAATATCATAGATCATTTCACTAAATGTATTTCTACACCTCGTTTTAATGGTTATATCTTCTAAAATATAAAAAAAAAATTAAAAATAAATAAATGTTTTGAGGGAATTAAAGCCTTTGTAAAGTTTGGTTTCTTAACTAAAAGCTGTTTGTGTATCTCTCTCATATCAAAACGGATCTGAATGTGTTCGAAGGAAAGTGCTTCACGATGCCTGAACAGTTCTGCCTACATGCTTCCATAAAGAACCTCTGTTTGGTTCTTCAGATTCTAAAACCTTCTTCGACTGAATGCTTCTTTAGTGAAGGTGTGGCTGCACCTGATTAACCCTGGTTTGAGTGCTCCGTTTCCCAGCATGCCCTGCGCTCGGAGCCAGACAGCTGAAGAATGCTCTGTTGTTTTTAAGCTGAAGTGCTTCCAAGACGACGAGTATCAGATGACTCAGAGAGAGATGAGAACTTCATCTGATTCCAGCGCTCGTATATAAACGACGACAGAAGATATTACATCTTAATAATGTGAGTTATTTCTGTTCTTCATATACGCTCAGATAAAAAGACAAGACAAAAACACTACATCAATGAAGATACATTTGCTTCAAATGACTTGATTCTTTCCAATAAAAATATCTAAATTAAGGGAAAATATAAATGTATGTATATACATTTTTTAATTCGATTTTTTTGAACCATTTCTTCTGAAATAAATGTGTCGTGATTTACGAATATTTATACATTTGTTCCAAAAGACAAAAACACAAAATAAAGTAAGAAATCCTTCTCCTCTGTGTTTTTTGGTGAATTCATGGAAAAAGATCAAATATACAGTATATCATCACAGACAGCCTGAATGCTGGTGTTTCCGACACGTTACTTCCTGTTGAAGCTGAGCCGTGATTGGCCGGATTTAAAGTGTCATCAAGGTACAATCTCAGGCTTAAGGAGGAAGGAAGTGATGCTCTCAATAACAGGAAGAGAGCCAGGATTCTGCTCCCTTCTCCCATCATCCATCTGCTTCTGTACATGTGCCGGTCCCTCGCTTGACACCGCAGACAGGAAGTGATGTCATCATTAGGTCATCATGTCCCCCTCACCGGTCAGACGCTGATCATTTAGCTAAAATGATAACCAACTTGCACTTGCTAGCATATAGATTCAAGAAAACAAGAGGGAAACTCTTTTTTTTAATATCACAACAAATACATTTTGTACATTTCTCTCATCTATGATACACTAAACCCAGAAATGTTTCACAATAACTTTTTATGATGTAATAATTCTGTTTAAACAGTAAATGTTGTCCCATGACAGAGATCTGAAGAACAGGTTGTGCTGTAGAGCATCTACTGAGTTATTTCTTGCGGTATAGACATGAAGGTAAATAGATCTCGAGCTGTTTTCTTGATTTGAGAGCTGTTCTGTTTCTCCTGATGTTTGTTTCGTGCTATAAAGACATGATCAGCACACGTTCAAGAGCCACAAAAACACATCTACTGCTTGAGCTGAGACTTTGTTTCATGTGAGAAGTACGAAGCAGTGTTCTGATTTATTGGACGGCCGGCTCTATCGGATCTTGAGAATGGATTAAAATCCAGATTTCCAGCGTTTGAGGCTCAGAGTCGAGTGAATCACACAGAGACACATCTTCATCATGAATCTGTCAGACAGTGAGAAACACAAACTCACCCGAATGAGTCACTGTCTTCGTCCTGACAGAGTCACATCTCTTTACGGTTCATACTCAACACATTCAGAAATATGTCCAAGACTTTATTCAAACTCAACCTGAAATCAGAACGGACCCTTTCATGATTGCTGGTTTGATGATTCATCTGTAATATTATTCTGGAGTAAAACATGTGTGTCGTCATGACATTTAATCAAACATCTGACCAGGAAACATGTTTGAGACCAAAGTAATCATTCACCGTTTATTTAAAGGTTTTAACGCTCCTTTTTATTTTAGGGAATTTATTTATTTATTAAAAAAAAAATTTTTTTTTGTTAAATTAAATGTATTACTTGCAATTTGTGTAATACGTATCATGTAATCATCTTTACAGTCATGAGTTCTGGGATTGATCACTGCTTCTGTTTCAGTTCCTGATTCTCATCAAACAGGAGCAGAATTAGTGTAAAATTAGAATGAAATAAATCCTACGGTCTGGTTCTGCTCATGGTCCGTCTGAAGCAGTCTGAGGAACATCTGGAGACCTGAAACTCATGAGAATGTCCCTGTTGTTCAGTTGAAGTGTCAGAGATTTGATGGGATTTTTGATGAAAACATTTTTGTGACGTATATGAAATGAAAATGAGCGTCATTGATCATGTGACTCTTCATACAGACATCACAAACCTTTATATCTGTACAATAACATCACTGATGAAACACCTGCAGCGTTATTATCATTCACTAAAACTACTTCAAATTAACTCAAATAATATATATATAAACACACACACACAATAAACCGCGAATGTAAACACACAGACAGGTCCTACAACACCTAACGAGGTAACGAGGGGGATGAACTAATCTGTAGACATGACAACACACAAGCGGGGTGGAGATATACAGGGTTGGCATTAAGACAGCAGGAGACACTTCAAAATACAAGTCCTTAACATAGAACGGAGGGATAGAAAAACACAGAACGTAGTCCAGGCTGGAGTTCCCTCCAGTGCCACTCATGACATAACCCTTTCCCTAGGAGTGGATTCCAGACACTCCAGGGCTGATCAGACGGCGGAGAAGCCCTTCAGGACGGATCAGGAGACCGGACTGCAAACAGGAGCACAGACACGTTAATGGTGGCCGCTAAGGCCGAGTTCGTACCTGTATCTGGTTCGGGGTGAGTGGTCCCGGCAGCCAGGTCAGGTCCGGGTGAGAGTACGACGGCCCCTGGGCCTGGTTCAGGGCAGGATAGAAGTCCAATGACCTCCGTGGTTGATTCAGGGCAGGACGAGAGTTCAGAGGCCTCCCTGGCTGATTCAGGACCAGGCACAGACTCCTGGTAGAGCCTCCAAACTTACTGTAGGAACAACTGAAACCCCTGAGGGTGGTGCAGTCACTGGCGGAACCTCTGGGGATTCAACTCCAGTGCCACTCATGATAGTTATAATGAACAAACAATTCAAATCAGGCTTTTTTTGTTTGTTTGTTTGTCAAAAGCACACAGTCGTTTTACACATTTTGAAGAGTATTGTTTAGATCTGCTTTATTTTATTTGAAAACATCAAGATGAACTAAATTAAAATGAAAAATAGCAACAAGCTGAGATAAAAAAGAAGTTTAACTTAAATAAATATTGACACTATTATCTTCTGTAGATAATAATTCAGAATGAATTAATTACATTTTTGTTTATTTTTGATTTCATGACATTAGCTCAATTTTTCTGTTTATTTCTCATCAACTCAAATGAATCTGTACTTTATAAAACTATAGATATAAATGTCACATGACTTGATTTTCTCAGGAATTCTGGAGCTGTGATGTCATGGTGATGTTTGGAATGCTCGTCTCCATGGTAACGCTGGATCCCTGCTCTATGATGACGTTGTAAGGAAACATGAGTGTAATTTCTGAAGATGTGAATATTTAAGGCTCCTGAGAGATGCTCTGGGGCGGGACTTCCTGTCCAGGTGGAGGTGAATCAGTTCATATCATAGAACAGATTACAAACCGAGGCCTGGAGTTTGACGGTTGATGAAGTTAATGAGTGCACTGAAGATATTAAATAAATACAGTATTTTTAATGCTCCATCAGAGAAACATCAATACACTATTATCGTTTTGGTTAATATTTTGAATAAAAAAATTTTTATGTATTTTTTTATTTTAATTGTAATTTTATTTAAAGTTTAAGTAATTTTGTTTGTGTTTGTGTCATTTTTATTAGTTTTAGTTTGTGTATTTTTATTTATTTCAGCTCTTCGACTTTAACCTCGGCTGCTGCTTTAATATGTGCTTCTAAATATTACATTTCATTTAATGATTGTTTATGTTCAAGTAATGACATATTTATATTTTATATAGATATTAACCCTATTCATGCTTTATCAGTCTAATAGCATTTTATTTTCCTTTCTAAAACTAGTTTAAAACAAGAAATTAATTTAAAAAGTTTATTTTCTCATGACTTTCTGATTAATGTTTCTAAAATAAAATGACAAATTATTAATAATCAAACGTAAAAAAGTTTTTATAAACGTTTAAAGAAAAAGTGAAAATGAGAATAGTTTTAAATAATAAGTGTTAATCAGACATGCTGTCAACTTATTCATAAATAAATATTTGAACATTTTAATAATTTGTTTTAATAATAATATAATGATTTGATACTACAAAAGTCATTTACTAAATCATTTTTGTTGTAAATATTTTTGTTATGTATTATTATTATGATGTAGTTATTATTTTTTCACGAGGGAATCATTATATTTAAGGGCTGTCAGCATCAAACATTCAGATCTTGATATTATTAAGGTTGTAAATGTTTCTGCTCCTCATCAGTTACTCCACGCTTCTGAGGAACGATGGCTATCTGTTCTCTCTTATCTACACAGATCGCTGTGTTTTCTGTGCGTTCCTCAAACAGGAAGTAGCAGATGGAAGACAGGAAGTGGCTTCTCATTGTTCTGTGTCCAGAGGGGCCCTTTCTTATCCTTCCTCTCTTTAGCGTCTAAAGCAGCGACCTTCAACCCGACCGAAGCAGACGCAGCGTGTGTTTTATCACTGATCAGACAGAATGTTATTAAGATCTGCTGTGTTTCATTAGAGTAATATTTAAAGCAGTGACCTATTTCCATGAATGACTGACAGCTCACTGAAATATTTCAGATTATTCCAGAGTGTGAGTGAACTCGACTGAATCATTTATTTCTAGAGTGTTTTGTACAATAGCTTCATTCAAAGCAGCTGCTAGAGATGACTGCTTCATTGTTTCTATCATTAACTGTGAACCAAACGCTCAACAGAGTATAGAATTCACTACAAACAGAAATGAGTGAATTCATTAACTAAAACTACAAACATAGTGTTTTTTGTTTTATTTTAAAGAAATGTATATTTTAACAGACTTAAAATAAAACAGATTATTGTCGAAACAACTTTTCTCATTTTCATGTAGTTTCACTTGATTAATAATAATATTCTGTCAAGTGATTAATAAAAGTTCAGCACCAAAAACAAAAGTTTGTTTGAATGATATTTGTGTGTTCTGTGTATATATGTTTATATAAATATACACACAAACACAATATATATATGTATATGGAATTTTGTCTATATTTATATTCATATAATTTATTTTATAAATAAATGTATTTAATATATTTTTTTTCCTGAAGTATATACATATATGTGTGTGTTTATGTATACGTATGTAATATATACTCAGCACACACACATATGTTACGGACTTACGGATGTTACGGTAACACTTTTATTTTGGAGCTGATTAATCATTTGACAGCATTAAAAAAACACAAACAATTACTACAACTTCAACTTCAACTAAAATGAAAATAGAAAAAAAACGTTGAAATTTTAATAAAAATGTGAATAGTAGTTTTGACAATCAAACAGATCTAATTCTAGATGAATGTTGAGTTTATTAGTGAGTGGTTAATGAAGATCAGATGAATGTCTGCTTCATTCTGGCAGCGTTGTGTTACCTGCAGGTATGAAACTGACAGAACACACACACACACACACACTGTATAAGCATGCTTTCTGACTGTACGTCATCTGAATTCCTGAGCTGTATATACGACAGTCCAGTTCTTACACGCATGATGGAAACATTATTCTTCACTGATGCTGAAACACAAGAGCCTCTGAACATCAGATTTTCCATCAGCTAGGATTTTGCACAATGTAAATACACACACACACACACACACACACAGTGCAGAAAGAGTGTGAAAATCTGTAAGGTCTCATTTAAAGCCAATGCTACATTTTTGTTAATATTTTGAATATTTGTATATCTTTCTATAGTTTAGCTGTTTTTTTAATGTATGTTAATGTATTTTTTCTTTTAGTTATTTATAGTCATTTTAGTACTTCAAGTTAAAGTTAACATGAATTATTTCTAGTAATACACACATACTGTATATGTATATGTCTGCATGTACACAGAGAGAGAGAGAGGGGCCTATATTGTGTGTTTGTTTCTGTATATGTGTTTTCCTTTTTATAAATATTAAGGTGATATTAAGATATTAAGGTGATGCAAATAACCTTTTGCTCTGTAGAATGCATCATCTAGCTTCTGTGCTGTAAATCTGAATAGAAACGAATAGAGTCAAAGCCAGTTGATAGGAGCAGTGTTTTTCTGACCGAGGTCAGGATCTGAGGACGGATGGTAAAAGCATCAGTGTTTGAGACACACACCGATGATCAGAACAGATGGCAGCGAGTGTGTGTGTGACAGTGAGAGGTAATGGACAGCTGATGTCCAGCAGGAGATTCGTCTTATATTGATCTGCTCCTTCCAGATGGACTTATAACACTGTGGCTGGACATCACACACTTCCACACATCTCAAGGGTTAACTGGATCTTCAGATCAAACTAGTGTTCACTCAGAACATCCCAACAACTGCATATCTGCTCAAATGAGCTCTGTTTGGGCTGTAACTGGTGTACAAATCTATATTTTTTTATATGGAAGCATAAATTGAGTTATGCACACATCAGAGATGAATTTGTTCACACGCAGCACGTGATATTGTCCTCAGTGAGGTCTTGTGTGATGCAGTGAGACAGAACATGCTGATCTTATTCTGCTGTAAATCACTCTATAATCCATCCCAACATCCAGTGAATGGACATCATTTCATAATCATCCTGCAGAGAGAGAGAGAAGCGTGTTGCAGCGTGCCGCATGAACACTGACGCATCACACTAACCTTGATTCAGGGACTAAATCATCCCCAGAAGCAGGAGAAATTCAGGGGAAAAGGATCTTCCGCTCACCGAGGCTGCATTTATTTGATCAAAAATACAGCAAAGACTGTATAATATTATCGTGATGTAAACTAGCTGTGTTCTGTGTGAATCTGTGTTAAAGTGAATTTCCGTGATGTTCAGCATCATTCCTCCAGTCTTCAGTGTCACATGATCTTCAGAAATCGAATAATATACTGAATTACTGCTCAGCACACACTTCTGAAGATTATCAGTGCTGAACACAGCTGTGCTGCAGAATATTGTTGTGTAAAAAAATAACTGTGAGTTCACAGATGAATAGAAAGTTCAGAAGAACAGCATTTATTTATTGAAATAATTGTGTTCCTGTGTTCTGTTGTTTTCTGTTCCAACTTAAAGTACTTCCTCCATTCTCTGGAGATCTGAGCTCACTCACTTCTGCTGTTTGTTTCTGCTGATTGACTAAACAGATCCTTAAATCCTGAAACACGCAAACACACACACACACGCACTTCAGGGGCTTTTAATCTACAATTACCCACTTACTGAGGAATCAGCTGAGTCTCAGTAGAGTAAGGTTTCACACACACAGCAGGAGTGGTGGGCGGGGCCAAGGGTCAGTGTGGTACCATGGCAACACTGTGTTTATAGTTAGGGTTGGCTGGGTTTGGAATGCAGAGACAAAACTGAAGAGCCTCACCTTACACACACACACACACACACACACACACACACACATGCATGTTTATCTACACTATTCTTCAAAGGTTTGTGGTCAGTAAGATTTTTTTAAAAGTAATCAATACTGTTATATGTCAAAGACACATGAAATTCATCAAAAGTGACAGAAAACATTTTTAATACATTTTTAACTATTTCTAATAAATGGCAACTATCTATTCATCTGTGACCCCTAAAAAAATAAATGTATCACAGTTTCCACAACAATATTGAGCAGCACGACTGTGTTCAGCACTGATAATCATCAGAAGTGTGTGTTGAGCAGTAAATCAGTATATGATTATGATTTAAGATCATGTGACGCTGAAAACAGGAGTAATGATGCTGAACATCACAGAAATACATCACACTTTAACACAGATTCACACAGAACACAGATATTTTAGATTAGAATACTATTTCAGAGTTTTTACAGTATTTTGGATTAAATAAACAGAGCTTTGGTGAACAGAAGAGATCTTTCATAAGCATTATAAACACGGCTGTCATGTTTCTCACACACACACACACTTCAGCAAAACATCATGAATTAAACAAAGCCCGTCACATCCCAAGAGCCTCGGTCTGCCGCACACAACCAGATGATGATCCGCACACCACTGAAGACAGATTCATCAACAGCATTATGAGTGTGTGTGTGTGTGTGTTTATTTATTAACACTCTTCATGCAGAGACAGACAGAAACCGTTATTGTATTTGATGTCATAAAAACTAAGTACATTAACAGAGAAGAAAAAACTATGTTACAAACATACAGTTCTTGCTATTTAACCATTCCTTTCATTGAACAGTTTAAGAGAACCATTCTATTTCGTACTACTGTGATGTGGAGTTCGTGACACTACGAAAAAGCTTTCTCCACTTCAAAGAACCAATGGGTGTTAAATGTTCTTCATGAAACTGTGTCAATGCCAGTAAAGAACTCTTAGGAGTTTATCTGAGGTTTTCCTCCATACAGTGTCCATATGGTGTAACGGATCCACAGACACACTATAATGCGTACAATGAGACTGTATTCTGTGTCCGGACACCTGAAACCCTGCAGCGTTTCTCTGGATTCACCCACAGCCTGAAGACACCATGATTCACTGAACAAAAGAGCTCAGACTCAGAGCGGTTCCCACAGCATCCCACACACACCTCCAGAGAAAGACTGGCGTCTGACGGGTTCATGTGTGTTTGTGAGAAAGTGTCAAGTCAAGTTACCATTAAATATATAATGCTTTTTACAATGCAGATTGTGTCAAAGCAGCGTTACAGTGTTAAACTGTGTCAAAACAGAGTCCCGTTCTCCTCAAAACCAGCAGACTAAAACCTGACTGCAGCAGAGTCAGATTGTACAGAGGACTCATCTGGTTCCTGTGGTCTCGATCTGGACACAGACCTCAGAACAAGAAAGAAACAGACTAATATTAGCGTAGAGGCCATTCTTTTTACGATGTAACGAGTACATCATGTGTTAAGGGGAGTGTTC
>JAUCMU010000007.1:713245-745882 GCA_032275025.1 Enteromius treurensis | reverse complement strand
GTCTTTAATCTAGATTTAAACTGACAGAGTGTGCCCGCCTCCCGAACAGTATTAGGTAAATTGTTCCAGAGTTTGGGCGCCAAATAAGGATAGGATCTACTTGTTTTGATATTCTAGATATTAGGGCGCAGAACAACCAATAAAGCATTTCAAAAGTCTAACTTTGAGGTCATAAACGCATTGCGTGGCAATTTATATATATATATTTTTTTGCAATTTTTTGCTTAAAATATGTAAAAATATCTGCCAATTTTGTTTATTTTTCTCACTCCATTGTTAGATGTGTTTGTTTTGCTTGTTTTAGGGCAAAAACTCATACAATTTGGACAAAATATTAGGAAAGACAAAATATCTTTAAGTCATTTTTCTTGTCAAGTAAATGCATCCTGATTCAAGAATGTTTTCTAGTAAACAAGACAAAAATACTAAGGAAGACAATATTTTTTTTCAATGGAAGGTAACATGTAGATTGTGAAAAGTAACGGTTCTAGTACTGAGCCTTGAGGTACTTCATACTGCACTTGTGATTGTGTGTGTGTGTGTGTGAGAGACAGGTCTGAACTGGCGGCTGACAGATAAAGGCTCTTTCATGAGGAGTGTTGTGCAAGCGTCTCTCAAACATCTTCCTGCTTTTATCGTGCCTTTCCTTCTCTTCCAAACACAGAAGCGCACGGACGTCAGATCTGTGGATGTGTGTGAGTTCACACACCTGTAGACACTGTCTCACATCCGTCAGGTTCAGGTGGCAGCGAGAGCAGAGGCTTTCTGAATTATTAACCCAGAGGTCAGAGGTCAGAGGAGAGGTCACAGGAGAAGTCTGATGAGATCCAGCAGGTTTCAGTGTTAGTGCAACAATAATAATGTGCAGATTTAGTGTTATTTTAGCATCATTTACATACTATTATAATTTTTATTAATTGTTTTTATTTCTTTTTAGAATTTTTTTTTTTAAATAAAAAAGACTTTTAAATATTTAGTTTTAATTAAAGTTACAATTTTATTTTATTTTATTTATTTATTGTATTTTTTGTGTTTTTTAATTTCTATTTGAAGTTTGGCTGAAGTTGTTTAAGTACATCAAGATAAACTAAATAGCTTGAGATTAATGTGTGTGTGTGTGTGTGTGTGTGTGTCTGGGCATGTTCTCTCCTGCTTCCAGAGCTTTGAACAGGGAATGAAGGGAATTTCTAGTAAATTCCAGGTTCTGGGATGTGAGCAGTTGACATTGAACATGAAAATGCAGATTAGATCAGCGTTTCAAGGCGATTGATCACTTTATTGATTACAGCCACGGCTGGAACACTAATGCCTTTCCAATCGACCATTTAGAACATCAGCAAAACACTGCTTCCTTTACAGTACATACAGAGTGTGTGTCTGCTTCTCACACACACACACACACACACATACACACTGACTCTGGGTCTGTCTGTAGTTCTGTGAGCAGCTTAGTGTTTGTCTGATCCTTTATCTGTGTCTCACTGCAGTCACAGAAAGGTGAGTATTTCAAACTGTTTAGATAAGTGCTATAATATGGAGCTTATACGGCATTTTTATGAGGAATGTCTTCATAAATATATTGAAAACTGTACTAAAATGCTTTTAAGGTCCATTTTTATTCTATGTGTGTGTTATAAAATGACTATGTTAAAATAAAAAATCTACT
Organism: Enteromius treurensis; assembly: GCA_032275025.1. Taxonomy (NCBI): domain Eukaryota; kingdom Metazoa; phylum Chordata; class Actinopteri; order Cypriniformes; family Cyprinidae; genus Enteromius; species Enteromius treurensis. The sequence continues at coordinate 744,216 of JAUCMU010000007.1, read as the reverse complement.
AAAAAATCTAATTCACATTTTTAAAATACAATGATAATATTATAATGTATATTTAATATATATTTTTAGCAGTTTCTCTGCTTACACAGAAAATATTTTCTTGTCACACAAAATAAACTTAATATATAAAATGTATATAATAAAAGTAGCATATATATGAGTGAGTGTGTGCGTGTGCGCGCGCGCGCGAGGCTCCGCCCCCTCTGCAGGAGTTCCGGCGCGGCTCTGCGTCGCGTCGCTTCAGTCTGATCAGATCAGAGTCACGCAGCGCTGCTGTCTGTCGGGTTCTCGGTGGAGGAGCGGAATCACGCGCGTGTGTTTCAGCGCAGGTAAGAGCTCTTCTCTGGCGCGGCTCAGACACACATTACATCCGTCTGGAGCTCTCAGGAGCGGGTTCAGACCCAGGCTGGTGTGATATGGACCGGATCGGTCCGCATTGGTTCATTCATTCGCGTGAAGCTGTGTTTTGACGCGCCGCGCCGCGTTACTGTCGCGCTGTCAGCGTTTCTGTGAATCTGTTTCCACATCACGCGCGTTTCTCTCGGATTATGGCATGCTAGTTTTTCTAAACAGGTGTGAATCTGGATTGTGCAATCTCCACCATCATAGTTTGTGGCCCAGAATATTATCTTAAGGTGTGATGTTCTTCAGATCGCTTTGTTCATGTGTTTCTCATCATGACACTTCTTCTTCACGCGCGTATAAACCAAGAGTTTGGTCAAACTGTGGTCAATTCTGGAAAAGTTCTGTGTAATATGTGTCCCTGGAGCACAAAGCACTCATCAGCAGCACAGATACATGTGTAGCAATAGACAACAGTGTAATTGTTATTTTGTGAATGATGTGTAGTTTTGTGAGTAAAAATTGTATCGTGCATTATGGGTCAAAACTATCCATTTCTCTTTTATGATAAAAATCAGTAGGATATTAAGTAAAGATTACGTTCCATGAAGATATTTAGTACATTTCCTACCATAAATACATCAAAACTGCATTTCTAAGAACTTCTTTTAAACAACTTTAAAGATGATATACTCAATATTTCGATATTGTTTCTCCGTCAGATTCCGATTTTCAGATATCGTCCTCTCCTAACACACCAGACAGCAACAGAGAGATGATTTATTCAGCTTTCAGATGATGCATGAGTCTCAATTTCATAAAGTTGACCCTTATGACTGGTTTTGTTCTCCAGGGTGATACGGTTCTCGTGGTTTCTTTAAGGCGTCTGATCTGGAATGTGTGGAATGCTGTGTGTTGGTTGATCCCATGTTTTGTCTGGTTTGATTGGCAGTAAGAGTGTATTCAAACACATCTGACCATGTTTAGGTTTGTGACACTGCAGGGTTTAAAGCTCCGTCACCCTTCCCCCTGAGCACCATCTGAAGGCAAAAACATTCATTGTTCACAAGTGCTGAAGTGTTTTCAGCTGCTGCAGGAACAAAGAGCTCCTGCTTCTCCTGGTGTGTCTCGGTCCTGACTTGTCAAACTTGTTGCCAGCGAGTCTAACGGCGCGACTCTCCCCGAGCAAACACCAAACGGCCAACAATCTTCAACCTGCGGGCCATTATTGATCTGTCCTCGCGTGCTCGTAAACACCGTCAAGCTTCTGCACTTCCTATCAGCCGAAGAAGAACCGTGTTGGTTCTCCAAAGAGGCGTTTGCGTTCTGAAGAACATTGGAGAAGTTTTACTCTGAGAAAGTCAGTCCTTAAAAGAACCATTAGAACATTTAAAACTAGAACATTCCACTCTAAAGAACCTTTTATGGAATGGAAAGGTGTTGGTGTCAAAGTTCTTCATGCGGCCCTGATCACCAGTGTGTTTAAAGACGGGTCTGAATGAAGAGGTGGGAGGATGTTTTTTTGGGGGGGGGGTCATATTGCATGATGTATTTCACTTTTCCAGCAAATATAAAATTGAGTGCCAGTTTTTGAATAATTGTAGACCATTTTAATGAGCTTTTTAGTTGACCATGAAGTTTGAGCAGTCATTAACCCCAGGATCTTGAGTTTAATATTTATGGGTGATATATTGAATATTCAAAAAGACTTCATTGTCTTTAAGTTTCCGTCATCTTTCGTTTAAAGAACATTTTTATAATCTAAAGAACTTTTTTCCAACCTGAAGATGAACTGGTGTTGGAAAAGTTAAAGGTTCTTTAACATCCATGAAACACTTCCAGTTCTTTGGGCGACCAAAATGGTTTTCCAGTCTTTAAAGCTCTACTGATCTCCAGCATGCCAGCGGACTCAAACAGAGCCATCGATTGAGGGTCAGTAGATGCTTGACCCCGTCCATCTCCGTTCCACTTTCCCAGGACACCAAAATTAGAGGCTCCTCTGTTCTGTCCATGTTCTGGAAGACCGGAGCGGTCTCTGACGGGAGGAATGTGAGGAATGTGAAGAGCTTTCACACACAACAGCGTCTCGAGCATCTTCTCTCTCGCCAGACACCAGCCGCGGTGTGAAATCTCACAGACTTCTTTACACTCTGCAGCGGCTGAAGACGTCTCAGAGATCTGAGCCGCAGAAAAACATCTTTAGTGCCACGTTCTCCATTCTTACTCAAATAAAATGAGTCCTTCTCACCTGATATTTTTAGAAGCTGAGATTAAGCTGAATAAATCATCTCTGCGCTGATGTCTGGTGTGTTAGGAGAGGACGATATCTGAATCGGAGGGAGCAGAAATATCTAAATATTGAGGAACATCTCTTTAAAGTTCTTAGAGTTAGTTCTTAGTGTGCATTTCAGTCAAATGAAGTGAAATATATTGTTAGTAACGTTTTAGAAAATTGACATGCAATTAAAACCTCTGTGGGGTTGTGTGAGAAAAGCAGTGAAGTAGCGCATCAGCTGCTCAGGTTCACGTATGCAGCGTTATTTGAAAAAGGTCACATTATTTCCTGTTTTAACCATCCGTGCCTTTAAATATAACCGCAACTGCTGCTGTATCAAACTGAGTCATTGTGCAAGAACCGCACGATGTGTTTGACTCCAGCACCTGCTGCTTTACATGTCTTCATTAGGACTTTAGAAATGAGTCGTGTGCGCTGGAGAGGTAATTTAATGATTTCTCAATCAAAAACAGACGCCGTCTGGTGCTGTTCTGCCAAAACAAATGTGTAACGGTCCTTAAATATTTGCATGATGATCATTTTCAGCATATCTTCAACTTTAAACCAGTTGCGTTCTGGATCTTTCCGGCTACTGGTCGATGTTTTTAGGGAACTGATTTGAAAAGACAGATTTGGTCCACGCCACTAAATATACAGCAAGTTAAAAGACCATAACACATTTGTGATTTAATTTGTAGAGATGAATATCTTGACTACAGAGACAGTCTAAATGAGTGGTTTAATGTGGTCATCACTCTGTTCTTCTGTTTGATCATGTTCAGTGCTACGATCTGTTTTGTTAATTGCTGCGGGTGAGGGAGGGACCAGGGGCTTCATGTGAAGACAGTTTCTTAAGAGCTAGTCTGACCAGCTAGCAGTTAGCCAAGAGAGTTTTATTTTCTGGATTTACATCAGACTAATATAGACGTTTATGTAACTGAGTTTTAAAAAAACTGTGAGCAGTCTTTTAAGCCTAACTTTTAAGACCAGTCTTGACCTTTTGTGCCACCGGCCCCGGGAACTGGAGGAGCAGATTTGCACCTTTTGTTTTTCACTAGGAAGCGTGAAGTACTTTCATCTGATTATTTAGGCCAAAGTCTCTTACACAAGTGCAGAAACACTTCAGATGGACAACGGTTTATGCAAAGCTTCAAAGAAAACCTTTTTTCAGTCGCTGCATGTTTCTGGACCGTAACTGTTAACTTATCTATCAGAGATATCTAATCAAGTGATTGTTTTCCAAATTCAGTTTTGTGGTTTATGGCTGAATAAAAAATATTAAATTGTAATCAAGTTACTTCATGCTCAACTATAACATTATAATCAATCTTTGTAAATGTATTCATATAAAAACCCACTGGTTAAAGCCTCTTGATTAACTGATGTTCCTTAAAATAATGTTTAAATTAATTAATATTAATTAGTAGGGTTTCAAAGAGGAAGAACATTTCTGGAAACTCTAAAATTTTTGCCCTATGTTTTCCAAAGGTTTTCTAAAAATCAGAGAAGATTTTCAACAAATCCTGATAATAATGTTTTTTTTTTTAATCCTGTAAAGTTTTCAAAATTTTTTGGAAATCTCAGAAAGTTCCAAAAAGTCCTGATAATTTATGAAAGGGGGACTTCTAAATCCCAGAAAAGTTTCAAAAAAATCCCAGAAAAGTTTCAAAAAAATCCCAGAAAAGTTTCAAAAAAATCCCAGAAATGTTTTCCAAATATTTGTACAATTTCTAACTTTTTGTGACCTTAATAATTAGAAGTAGTAGTTTGAGAAGTTGATTTCACTGCTAATATTTCCGTCAGTATTTCTCCCCATTAAACCAAACGTATGTGTTGGTGGTTTGTTGTAAAGCTCTTTAAGTTACTGTGTGTTTGTTTGATTGTTTTAATAGCATTACCTTATATTTCTAACTCTCCAAATGCATGCACTATTTCACATCAAACACACACACTAGCATAACTCCGATATATCTGGTGTTTTCTCAGGTTTACAGGCTGTCCGTCTCACTATGACCAAACACCTCCGTCTGCTCTCCGCTTGTTCCGGCCGGCAGTAGAGAGGATCCGACGAGGTCTACGTTAAAATGTCTGCCTGTGGAGAGTTTGCAGAGCACGTGTGGAAACCAGGCTCCTGTAAGAACTGCTTCCATCCGCGCAGCGCTCACGGACAGACCAGCAACGCTTGTGTCCGAACGAGTCTGACCACGGACGACGAGGATGGGCTGACGTCTCCCTCTCCGTATAGCAAACCCACCATCGCTGTCAGACCCACCATGATCAACATGGACGTCTCAGTGGAGGTCAAGACGGACATCAACATGAATACAGAACAGGTATCTGAGTGGATGAACCCTTAAAGTATATGCTCACCCTCAGGCCATCCAGGATCAGAGGAGTGTGTGTCTTCATCAGATCTGGAGAAATGTAATGGAAGTGAATGGGAGAATGAGAGTCTGATAAAAACATCAGAATAATGTGGTGATATTATCAACTCTCATTCTGACGGCATCCATTCACTGCAGAGCATCCATTGGTAAGACGTTCCTCCAGATCTGATGAAGAAACAAGCTCAGGTGGTCTGAGAATGAACACATATTATTTTTTTGCCTGAGCTATTCCTTTTAATCCTTATTATGGTGAAAGTCAATGATATCTCCAAGGTGGGTCCATGTGGGTGGGGTTTGGTCAACATTCTCCACTTCACGGGTGGAGACTGGAATGTCTTTGTGAACGCAAGATAACAGACTGCCATTCACACTGTACAGGAAGGCAGTGATATACACATTCAGTCTGTTTAAACAAAGATAATTCGATCAGCGCCAAGGGCATGGAGTCATTTCTTTGACAGACTACAAACCAAACACACAGACTCCAAACGAGACGATTGATTGATTAGTTATATGTGATTAATTGTCTATGCAATGCGTTGATATGCCTGTGAAATGTTGCTAGTTGGTTTACTCATAGATGTTGTTATCTCAATCTGGGTTTCTTTCACTGGCAAGTCATTGAGCTTTTTATTGTAAACAGATTGACTAGTGTTTGAACTTCTTATTGCTTCTGTATCTCAGAGCAACCAGAAGACCTCGGCAGGACTAAAGAAGGCTCTGGATCTGGCTCCTCTGTACATTGATAGCAATGGATGTAATAAATCTCTTCGAGAAAGCATAATAAAAAGCGGTGTCTCCGGGAAGAAGTTCTCCCCAAACGTTTGTTCTCCCACTGGATTATCCAAAGACTGTGTGATTATCAGCAATATGTTTCTGAGCCAAGAAGATGGCTACGTTCCCCACGGTCTGAAAGCGAATGGGAACAGTGACTCCTACAGACCCCTGACCAAGAGCACTTACGCCAATGGAGATTCTTGTCTTCATAACGGGACTGGAAACAGTGATGGAGTTACGAGTCCTCGCAGGGCATCCGTAGAGGAAAGGCAAGCCAGAAACGCACCAGGAGATGTGCTCAACAGATCGTCCGGTGATACACCAGGTACTTCGCCATCTCCGATGAGTCCAGACTCCTTCCACGAAAGCCTATCAGACTCGTGCTCCAATCGGAGCAGCGTAGATTCGTTAGTGGGATTCCGGAGTCCTCAGAAGGAAAGCGAGCCGATCTATGCTGAGAGCACCAAGAGGAAGAGACGACTCGACGCGCAAAGCGACGGGAAGGCTCTGCAATCCTCCGAGTCTGAAAGCGAGGTCAGTGTAAGCGATAATCAAAGAGCTACTATCACCGTCGTCGCCGCTCATACTGAGGAGAACAACCGGACGTTTTACTTGAGCAGCCCGGATTCGGCCGTTAGCACCCAATGGACCCACTTCAGCCCAACCGTGCACAAAGACCCATCAAGCCCGGCGTTCACTTGGCCAAGTTCTCCTGATGCTTCTGAAACCACCCAACCCAAGCCTCAATCCAGTCCCCCGGTTCCTCCTAAGATCAGCACCCGTCCTCCAAGACTTGGCACCTCCAGTCTCTCCTTACCGTTACCCGAGCTCAGCTTCCACGTGGTTCTTCCTCCAAACCAAGTGGCCTCGCAAGTGGACACCAATGCTCATGCCGTCCGACACAAGCCCCACAGCGCCAGGAGTTTGGAGGGGTGTATTGACGAGGCAGAAGAGGAGGGCGAGTCCAAGAGATCGGGGCCTTGTGGAGGGCTGGGCGACTCCATCAATGCTTCTGCTGTTCCGTCCAGAGAATGGACGAGCGAGAGCAGTGCGATGCCAGGCACCGCCAACAAAAGCAGCAGTCAAATGCCGGCGGACGACAGCAGAGCCAAAGAGAGCTTGCACTTGAGCCCAGCGCCCAGTGAACCCAACACCAGCCGGGATCCTGCACCACCACCTCCACCTCCCAAAAAACACCACCGGTGAGAGCTGCTTCCTTATTTATCACACTTATCCTTTGATGCCAGATTAGTCTTAGAATTTTTTGTAAATGAACCTCCTGGTCATTTCTGGACATGGGTTAAGGTCAGGGCTTGGGAACGTGTTCATGAATAGGTTGATTTTATGAACGGTAAGCCTGGAGATAATTATGAGACCCCAGACTGAACTTGAAATGTAATCGCAGGTTGAACATCTGCTGGTCAGAGAGGGGGATGTTACGTCTGTTGGATTTAGATTGAATGTATTCAGTATGTTTTGACTTTAATGCAGTTTCCTTATTTTTGTCATTCACAACAACAACGCACTTGAACGCAGTAAACAAGTAAATATGACTTCAGAGTCAAGAACCAGGACATTTCCATCCGCAGCGTAAGTGTTGTGGTGTTGTTTTCTGGTTTGAAAGCTCTCGGTGTTGTTTGTTAGTCATCTGGTACAGAAGAACACTCTCAGGTTGTGTTTATGGAAACTGAAGATGACTTTGATAGCACAGTTTTTGAGTTGGGAGGATGAAAACTATCAAATGCTTTCTCTTGCTTTACAGTCATTTATGCATGTATTTAAACAACCATTTGTTGCATTTTGTGTGTATTTTGTTTAGCAATTATTTGACTGAAAGCTGACAGCTTGGTTTTGGTTTTACTGCAGTTTTCCCAAGAAATTGGCAAGAATGAACCTGTTGGCCATTTTTCCAAAAAACAATGCATTTAAACACAATAAACAAGTAATTATGATCTCAGAAGGGGATCTGGACTCTTTCTTCAATGCATTTTGACTTTATTAAGGTTTCCCCGAGAAAGGTTTCCAGACAACAAAGCACTTCCCAGTTTTTTTCAGTAGTGCACGAGGTGAAGTCTTCAATGAATTTGAAAGGTTTCGTTTGTCAGCGGTCAGTCTTATCTCTGGATTCATCGAGATATACTCAGTGTTTGTTTCTGTTGTATTGGTTCGTAATCGACCTTCCTAAGGTGATGTGATTGGCTGAGCTCCGTGGTTTACTGAGATGAAGTGTTTATTTTCACTCTCGTTGTCTCTGAATGAAGCTGATTGTGGTTTGTGTCTGGACTCGTGAGTTTTGGCTGTTTGCAGTGGTTTTTATAAGTGTTTTGTTGAGTCATTATGAGACGATATCAAGCCCAGATCTGTTCACGCCGTTCTGAATGTGATGTGTGTTCATTTATTCCTGCTGAACATGTGCGTTCTGGGTGTCCTGTAAATGGAGGGTTTGTGTTATTGACAGTCTGTGTTTGTTTGCTGTAGGCGTTTAGTTTCAGTCTGCTTACTCTCTTGACCCTCCTAACCCTTTTTCAATATTGAGACATTTTATTTGATTAGCATTTATTTCAATTCCTTTAAATTGATAATATAGTAGATCAAAACCTTTTTTTTTTATTCAGTCCAAAAGTGTGTGAATTATGTGGAAAAGCAAAAGAAAAATGTACTAATTTTTGGAACCAATATAACTTCATAGAAAAGTATTTTTGACACTAATGATGCCAGATGGCGTTTTTTTTAATCCTGGTATAACAAATGATAAATGAATATTTTTTGATGATTTCAAATAAATTGCAGTGTTTTGTAGATTTACTGAAAACTCTGCATGTTTTAGAGAATGTGTTGAGGTTTAGGACGGAGCCGGTCGTGTTCAGAGCTGAAATGAAACATTAACCGCTTCATCTTTACAGAAGCTAACGTTCTCAGAGCCGTCTCCATTAGCAGGAGCTTTTATCTGTTCTCGTGTTTGACTCGCAGAGCGTTTCAGGCCCAGACTCAGAGAGGGTATGTTGCTGAGCTCCGGATGAGGAGTCAATAAACACCGTATCTGCTGTTTATATCTACACCTCTATATCAGCCGATCCGGCGGTTTGTGGTTATTAAAACACGCTGCTCATATCAGAGCCAAACCAAGATAGAAACCAGCATCAGATACAAGAGACTGGAAAATAAAACTACCACTAGTGTGGAAACTATTTTTAGTCTTGCTTGGAAACACTAAAATAGTATTTTCTTGTAACAGTCACTTTTTTAAAAGCAGGGCTTCTAAACTGTCTTTTAGCAGTTGATGAAATCATGAAAATATTAATTTACAGTGAATAAATGAAACCCTAATACTGGAAAATATTCAGTTAATTAATTATAAAAAGTAAAAATGTTTGTGTTTTAATACATGAAATGTATCATATATTTGATACACATTTGTATTTAACATTATATTATTTTGTATTATTTGATATATTAATAAATAAATGTAAGATCTATTTATAACATTTTAATAGTGTTAACTCTATTAAACATTTAATATGTACACATTTTCAGTATTTTCTATATTTTAATGAATTTAATATTGTACTGTTGTAGAGTAACATTCAATATTATTTTAAATATCTAAAATATTTCATATTGAATAGTTTTAATATTATATTGAATGAAATATATATTAAAAAAGGTGACTTTGATGCCTCCACCACCCTGACCCGTCCTTAGAGACTAGTTGAGTCCAGGTAAGCTGGTCATCGACTGGTTATTATGGTTATTGGCGCGCTGTACAGTGAAGATGATCCTGTGCTGCGGTGGAGTCAGAAACAGAAGCTGTTTCCATAACAAATACTAGATGTGCTCCGGCAACGGTCCGAGGGTGACGACCTGGAAACACCTTATTTAAAGAGAAGCAGTGGATCTCATCTTCAGAGCAGATGTGAAGATAAACATGCAGCGATTCTCATCCAAAGAGCTTGAATATTGTCTCCAACTCTGTTAATATGAATTTCATATTTCCATAATTGTACAACACATTCATGCGATTCTCTGATGAAGTTCACAGGTCACGTGACATTCAGGTCAACAGGTCAGGTATTTTAGGAATATATATATATATATTATTTATTTATTTATTTATTTTAGGAAAATGCCTCATTTTGTTTTTCAATTTAAAATGAATTTATTTAAATATGATTTTTGTATTTTAATCTTTTCATTCTTACATTTTTATTATGTTATTCATTTTAAATTGTTAATTTAAATATTTATTATGTTTTTATTAATTTATAGATTTTAACAAATTATTATTATTTTTTTTAATTATACTCATTTGTGTTAATTTTTTTTAACTCTTTAAATTGATTTATTTCACTTGAATTTTTCTTTACCAATTATATTTAAAATTTTACATTTTTGTTATTTCATTGGTTTGGTTCTTTTTTCATAATAAAAATAAATAAATAAATATATATATATAATTTTTTGATCCCCTCTGTTTGCGGGAGGTTGATAATAACCCCGGTGTTGAGGAACAGAGAGTAAATGGGTGAAGTTATGAATCATTCATGGAGCAGATGGTTCAGAATCTGTTTCTCCAGCAGGACAGACAGGATCTGTGCTGGTTCTGGATGTTAGATCATGATGGTGGTCAGTAAGAGCAGGTGTAGAGGTGTTTCTCGGCCGTTCCTCTGATCATCGCACGAGGTCAAGGAGCTTCTGGAGAGCAGCAGATGATCTGTGCCTCGAGTGTTAGTTTCCATGCCTCGGGTCAGAGATGAAGCACACACACACACACACACACACACACACGCTCTCAGACGCTGATGATCTCCAGTCCGCTTCTGAGGTGAGTGACAGACGGCTGTGTGTTTCACTTAGGTCCTGTAGTGTGTGGAAAGGTCACGGTGTGTGTGTACGATGTGAAACTCAGGTGACTGTGAGAAACTCAGTGATGTGAGAGCTTACAAACTCATTTATATATTTATGTATTTATTCTATTCTTTATTATATAATTGAAAAGCCTTTTCTGTGTGCGCGCCGTGTTAAACTGACCGAGACTTGTTTTAGCTCTTGTATATCATTGCTCTTTTGTTTGTTTTGATTGCTTCTATTCTATTTTATTCTATTATAATTCGGTTTGGATAAAAGTCTGCTAAATGTATTGAAATGCTGGTAGGGATAGAATCTCTAGCTCTGCTTCTGCTGGGAACGATGTCCGTCGCTGTAAGGATTCAGTTAAAACAGAGCACACATACACGCATTAACGGTTTAATTTAACTAGAATAACTAACAGTGAAGTGAAGAAAACTGTGCATGCAAACATGTTTAATACTATTTCTATTTGTTGTTGAAATATGATTATTTACAGAGTGGCTTGTTTCATAAAAGATTTGTTTAAACATACATTAATAATGAAGACATCACTAATAATAGCATGTGAGTGAGATTAGAAGAACTGAAGAGATATTATAACTGAAGGTTAAGCTGTTCTGCTGTTTCGATTGATGTGATGTTGCTATGCGGTTGCTAGGGTGTTCTGCAGGTGGTTTAATGTACGTTTGGTGCCTGTGTTTAACACGCACACACACACACACACACACTCACTCACACGCACACACACAGCAGTTTGTCTGTAAGTGAGACGCTCATATTTGTTCTCCAGAGACACTGCAGGAGTTTATAGATTCTGAATCACTGGAAACACAAGAAGATACACACATATTTATTTATACACACACACACACACACACACACACAGAGAGAGGAAGTGTTGCTGTTCTACTTATAGAGCGACTCACCACACAGACTCAGTGTCTGTTGATCTTGTTACTTTGTATCTCGATGCTGCTGAATGCTGCGTTCTGATTGGCTGACAGGTGTTTAAAGCTATAGATGTTCTGTTGTGTATTTGTGTATTAGTGGTTAGATTAGTCTTCAGTCATTATTGTTGGCTTATTAGCACACTTTTATGGTATATTCTCATTTAAGTGTGTGTGTGTGAAATCAGGCTTCAGTCCCATGAAACTCTGTGGCTTTGAGGCTCAAACATGCTTCCCTCATTTGTTCACTTAACTTCAGTGTGTGTGTGTGTGCGCGTGTGTGTGTGTGTGAGAGTCTGACCTGTGTGTTTAGTTCAGAGGAAGCTTCACCACAGATCATCAGGTGTGTGTGTGTGTGTGTTTGACGAGGAGAGACTGACCTCAGCTCTGCTTTTACACCAAAGAGTCGTCTGTCTCTGATCTTCACCGGTCAAAGACACATTCTAAACACCGTCGTTGTCTTTGTGCATCACTGATGAGTCTGTCGCTGCGTCTGGGAGTAAAACTTGTGCTTGTACTAGAATTCTGCTGTGGACTTCTGTTTTTTCCTGAACACACACACACACTATATATGTACATAATATAGCCCTGATTGAACCAGCTCTGAAGTTTCTCTTTCCCATAAATGAGATGAGAGAGAGATAATGATGTAATGACACAGCGCGGGAATTGACTTTACTTCTGTTCCTTCAGTTTTCCGTCTTCATGATGAGTTTGAATAGCTGTACCTGTGTGTGTTTGGTGATATATGACCGTGTGTGTTGTCTACAGGGTGTGTAACCGTCTGAGTGGCAGTAACATGGATCTGGAGCGTGTCGGTCAGCAGGGGTCAGTGGAGAATCTCAGCCAATCCCTGCGAGGACTGAACTGCTGCACTAATGCGTCCAGCGACAGCCTGCAGGCGCTCTCCGACAACGGTGAGCCACACACACGACACACACTCCGACACCGGTGAGCCACAAACACTCCACACACTCCGACACCGGTGAGCCACACACGCTCCACACACTCCGACACCGGTGAGCCACACACGCTCCACACACTCCGACACCGGTGAGCCACAAACACTCCATACACTCCGACACCGGTGAGCCACAAACACGACACACACTCCGACACCGGTGAGCCACAAACACTCCATACACTCCGACACCGGTGAGCCACACACACTCCACACACTCCGACACCGGTGAGCCACACACACTCCACACACTCCGACACCGGTGAGCCACACACACGACACACACTCCACACACTCCGACACCGGTGAGCCACACACACTCCATACACTCCGACAGCGGTGAGCCACACACACGACACACACTCCGATTACTCCTCTGTTTTATTCATTCCTTTGATTTTTAATCCTTTTATCATTTATTTATTTATTTGTTTGTTTTTAAATATTTTATTAATTTAATAGTATTTTTAAATGAATATTTATTTATTTTATTTTAATTTCATTTAATCAGTTTTAAAATGTAGGTAGGGTATTACCCAAATAAACACAAATGTTATATAAAATATTCTTTACTCACAATTTCTGCCTGATTAAAAATAATTCGAGCTCAGCATAAATAGTATATGATTCATGATATAAATCTCCATTTCCACTTTTCTTCACAGACATTAACACTTTTAATATTAGGTTTACGCTAAATTTAATTGTTGTTTTGTCTTCTTTTAAGTCATTTTTAAATCAAGTGCAAGCGGTTACAAACACTGATTACTGATACCGCTGTCCCAAAATGCATTGCAACAGACTCTTAAATGGCAGATGGAAGAACAAAACCATCAGGTCTCATTATAAATGGTCTATTTGATGTCATGTTTGTGTGAATTTGATTAGAGAATAGAGTCAGTCTCATGATGCTGTCTCTGTAGGGAACTTCTGTGTAGGCAGCAGAGGGACGTTCACTAGGGTTTGAAACTGAACTAAAGTCTATAAACAGACTGTAATTGTGAATGAAACTTCCTTTCCTGATAATCAGCGTTGATGAGAAGGGAACATCAGACGCCGCTCTTCCTCCTGATCTTCAGGCTCGTACTGTAGGTGTATGTGGTGTGTTCCCATAATGCACCGGGTGCAGAGATAATGGAGGGTTGAATAGAGGAAATCAGGGTTTGTGTTTATCTCGGGGCGTTTTCTGACGGTTTCCCTCGTAACGTTACTGATCTTTATCTGCAGGCCTTCATTAGTGTGTCACAAACCACTGAGAGACTCCTTCACAGGATCTGATGAACAATTCAGGGCTGGAGAGAGAGTGTGCGTGTGTGTGTGTGTGTGCGTTCATGTGCATGAGTGTGTGAGTGTGTGTACGTGTGTGTGTGTGCGTGTGTGTTTGCGTGCGTGTGTGCGTGCGTGCGTGCGCATGCGTGTGTGCGTGAGAGTGTGTGTTTGCGTGCATGTGTGCATGTGTGCATGTGTGCGCGTGTGTGTATGCGTGTGCGTGCGCGTGCGTGCGTGCGAGTGCGTGCGAGTGCGTGCGAGTGCGTGCGAGTGCGTGCGAGTGCGTGCGAGTGCGTGCGAGTGCGTGAGAGTGCGTGAGAGTGCGTGAGAGTGCGTGAGAGTGCGTGAGAGTGAGTGTGTGTGTGCGTGTGTGCGTGTGTGCGTGCGTGCGTGCGCGCGTGCGTGTGCGTGCGTGTGAGTGCGTGTGAGTGCGTGTGTGTGTGTGTGTGTGAGAGAGTGTGCGCGTGTGTGTGTGTGTGAGTGTGTGTGAGTGTGTGTGAGAGCGTGTGTGAGAGCGTGTGTGAGAGCGTGTGAGAGCGTGTGAGAGCGCGTGAGAGCGCGTGAGAGCGCGTGTGAGAGCGCGTGTGAGAGCGGGTGAGAGCGTGTGCGTGCGTGTGAGAGCGTGTGAGAGCGTGTGAGAGCGTGCGTGTGTGTATGCGTGCGCGTGCGTGCGAGTGCGTGCGAGTGCGTGAGAGTGCGTGAAAGTGCGCGAGAGTGTGTGTGTGCGTGCGTGCGTGCGTGCGTGCGCGTGTGCGTGTGCGTGTGCGTGTGTGAGAGAGTGTGTGAGAGAGTGTGAGAGTGTGAGAGTGTGTGCGTGTGCGCGTGAGTGTGTGTGTGTGTGTGCGTGTGTGTGCGTGTGTGTGCGAGTGTGTGTGTGTGTGTGTGAGAGTGTGCGCGTGTGCGCGTGCGCGTGTGTGTGCGCGTGTGTGTGAGTGCGTGAGAGTGCGTGAGAGTGCGTGAGAGTGCGTGAGAGTGCGTGAGAGTGCGTGAGAGTGTGTGTGTGCGTGCGTGCGTGCGTACGTGTGTGCGTGCGTGCGTGTGCGTGCGTGTGTGTGTGAGTGTGTGTGTGTGAGAGTGTGCGCGTGCGCGTGTGTGTGCGCGTGTGTGTGCGCGTGTGCGCGTGCGCGTGTGTGTGAGTGCGTGTGAGTGCGTGTGAGAGCGTGTGAGTGCGTGTGAGAGCGTGTGAGTGTGTGCGTGTGGGTGCGTGAGTCTGTGTGTGCGTGTGTACGTGTGTGTGTGTGTGTGTATGCGTGTGTGTGTGTATTTAGGTGTGAGTGTTGTATTAGAATACAGAAACATAAATGAGGAACAGGGCTACTGCTGCAGTTCCTTGTCAGTGTTGTATAAATACTGTATTTATCAATTATGTATTGTATGAATATTATGTAAACTTATTCATGCCATAAAAACTAATTTTAATTCCATTAATATAACATTTATTTTTTATTCTGACTAAAAATGATTAACTCTTTCTTCTCCCTCTCTCTTTTTCTCCGATCATGTGATCTAGACTCCACCCTCCGCTCCAGCCCCTCCCCTTTCCCCAGCAGCCCGTTTTGCTCCGCCCCTTCGTCTCCGCAGCCCGAGGCGTTTCCCTGCACTAGCCTAGCCAATCCGCTCCAGCCTCCGCCGTTACCGCAGAAGAAGCTGGTGAACCGCACCACCTCTGCTCCGGGCGAGTCTGGGGTCAATCCGCTCGCCCGCTCTCGCCCGCGTCTGGGCAACGTGACGTCCTGCTCGTCTCCGCAGCTCAACACGCTGCACCTGCACGCTCTGCTCAGGAACATGGACAGCCGCGAGGGCATCTACTCCAAGCTGGGCGGCCTGTACGCCGAGTCTCTGCGACGGCTGGCACTCAAGTGTGAGGAGCACTTCACCAGCGGTCAGAGGAACACGCTCCGGTTCGACGAGAGCAACTGGTCACTCTTCAAACTCACCTGCAACAAACCCTGCTGTCTGTCCGGAGACGCCGTGTATTACTCCGCCTCCTGCGCCTCGGACACCCGCAACACATACGCCGTCAAGGTCAGAGGAAATACATCAAAATTACATTTTTCATTAGTATTAACTTCATTTGGAAAACTTTAAAGGATATTTAGTGAAGTCTCTGTGAATCTGTGTTAAAGTGTATTTCTGTGATGTTCAAATAAATGTAGCTTTGATGACCATTAAAGGCTTTATTTAAAAAGAAAGAAAATCCATATTTTTATATATGTATATAATGATTTTTCTGGTTAGGAAATTGAGTAAATGCTCATATTTTGACATGGTGGCGTGTCTCTGTTGGTCAGATCTGTAAAGGCCAGGCTCCGGACAGTAAGCAGGCTCATCTGTACGGTCTCTCGGTGCAGCAGAGCGTCCCGTCTCACTTCAGTCTGCAGCAGGACTGCGGTCACTTCATCGCCTGCGTGCCGCGGAGCATGCTGCCCAGCGAGGAGAGCGGTCCGGCCGAGCAGGAGCGGGTGGTGGTCATCACCCGGGACGTCCCGCAGCAGAGCGTGGCTGATTTCGTCCGCGAGTGGGAGTCGTTCCACCAGGCTCAGCCGGAGGTTTACGAGCGGCGCGTGTGTTTCCTGCTGCTGCAGCTGTGCTCGGGTCTGGAGCATCTGAAAGCCCACGGCGTCACGCATCGAGATCTGTGCATGGAGAACCTGCTGCTGGTGCAGCGTCCAGATCCTCAGCAGCACAGCCTCCCGCGCCTCCTCATCAGCAGCTTCTCCAAAGCCAAGCGCCGTGACGCTGACCAGGTGATCTGTCGTGCTCATTAATACATGCTTTTACTAGAGGTCGACTCATAATGGATTCTGATACTGATAGCTAGGCTGCACCACACCGGCCAGTACGGAGTAACCAACCGATAGACTGAACTGAAATACTGCTCTATTATTAAATAAAAAAACTTTGTAAATGAATAAAAGTATTAATAATAATTATTAGAGCTAATAGTCAACTAACCGTTAGTCAACCATATCACAATAATGATATTGTAAAATACTTTTACTATTTAAAAGATTGAATATCTTCTGAAGTGTATCTTGTTTCTGTGATGTCGAAGATGAAGCGGCTCAATGCAGACGACCCGTTTCTGAAGCGGGATCACGCCCGGCTCGCGCCTGAGATCGTCTCGGCTGCGCAGTACCGCAAATTTGACGAGTTTCAAACCGGCATCCTGATTTATGAGCTCCTGCACCGCCGGAACCCGTTTGAAGCCACGCCGGGGAAATGTGACTACAGATGCGACGAGCTCCCTCCGATCCCCGCCGCCTCCATCTACTCGCCCGGCCTGCAGAGACTGGCTCACCTGCTGCTGGAGCCCGACCCCGGACGCCGCATCCACATCCAGGACGCCCGCCGCATCCTGCAGGTACACTTCGTTAAAGTCTTACGGATCTTTTAGTGTTAAAGGGGCCGTCGGAACGTGTCACCGCCACGTATCGATTCAAATCTAATAGTAATTAACACAATCTTGTCATTTAATGGGTCGTGCTTCAGTCCAGTAATGCAGTCTCGTGACTCTGCAGGCGCTGCTGTGGGGTCCTCGGCGGGAGCTGCTGGAGCAGCCGTGGGTCTGTGGAGGTGGAGAGGGCGGAGGAGGAGGCGGGCGGAGGCTGGAGCCGAGGCACGACGGGCTGCTGAACTGGCTGGATGTGAAGCGAGCTCTGCTGATGATGAAGTTCGCCGAGCGCTCGCTGGAGCCGGAGAGGAACGCTGAGCTGGAGGACTGGCTCTGCTGTCAGTACTTCTCCAGCGCTAACCCCAGATCACTGTGTCAGACCGCCGAGCTGCTCTACAACCTGCGCTGAACCTTTAACACTCCACCGCTTCAACCTCCGAGGACAGATCGAACCCAGCACGTCTGACCTCAAATATGAACGAGAATACATATACGAGGATATATATACACACACACATACGTATAGATGCGCATATAGAAATGTAAATTCAGTATAAATTTCCTTTTTAAGTGTGTGTGTATATATATATATATAATATACTGTATGAAAAGTTACTCAGCAAATATAGATAACTCAGTTTTAATCGTTTTCAAAACTTTTTTTTTTTTATTTGACAAAAAAACTGAGTTTTCTGTTTTTGACAATAGCATTAAGATTTTATTATATTGTGACTATTTTCATATAACTGAAATATAATACATTAAAAAATTATAAATATATATAATGGGCATAATATTTATTATTTGTGTCATATTTTCTGTGCATGATTTAGGGGCGTTTTACATTATGACAAAAAAACAAAACCAATCCCGTTCTCTTCAGACAGTGACAATCATGTTATTTGGAGGCAGTATTTTATACGTTTATTTATTCCAATCCGAGTACAGGAAGTACAGCAGTGGCGTGTTCTTACTGTAATGTTCTTCTGTTGTGCTCTAATGTATTTTAATGTCGTTAAAAACTAATGTCACAATATAATACAGTCTTTGTTTGTGTAGAAGATGGTTTGAAGCGCGGTCTGTCGGGACAGCGTTTGATCTCGGTCCGGTCGGAGTTAACGCTGGTTCTCCTGAAGTCTCTGACAGTTTTAGGGGCTGCTGGGTAAATCTAAGCCTCGTTCTGAAGGCTGTGGATGAGAAACAGATGCAGGAATCAAAGGACTGCTGACTCTTCCTCATTAAAGCGGCTGTAAAATCCGTCTTCCTTCCTCTCAGAGCGACACGGGGCTCTGATTAAACTTCCTGTTTGTGAAGAGATGCCACTTCCTGGTGCAATATTTCTAGCTTCTGCTGGACACTCGCTCTGAAAATGTGACGAACTGGTTGAAAGTGTTCATGATGTCGACTGATTAATTTCGAGTGCCTTTAGTGATTTCTATGTTGAGGTTGAAGCTTGAAGGAGATGAAACTGTGAGTCTGGAATTCCACAGAAGATCTTCAGATGAACCGAGACAGGATTGTTTTGTAAATAAATTGTGAAGCAGGTCTTAACAGCAGCAGATACACTGTGTTTATATGATTTAACCCTCGTTCTGATTTCTGATTTTCTTTGTTTTGCTCTAAAGCTTCCTTCAGTCTTAAGATGTTTTGATGGAAACGAGACACTGGACACACACACACACACACACACACACTGTAACACCCTGTGTTAATACACTGTGTCAAAGACATCTGCAGCATATAATAAAGTGTCAAATATTTTCACATATTGCTGATTTGATTGTGTCTGAGTGAATGAGACGTCTTAAAGGAACAGTTCCACCATACTGTCTCAGTAATGGAAGTGAATGGGTGTTGACTTTCACATTCTCCAGATCTGATGAAGACACAAACATCTCTCTATGTTTAAGTCAAAGGCAGCAACCGAACTGAAGTTATAAGTTGAAGTGTATTGTTGGGATGGATGGGTAAGGGCGTGTGATTGGACTGATTTGTTGGCAGGTGAAGAGGTCAAAGTACACAAAGACGTGAGGATTGCCTGATAATATAATGTTCAGTCTGGTTATGACTCACTCCTGATCATCTGCTCGCTAAAGTTTGACTCTGGATCCTGGGAACGTCTGGCTGGATTCCTGGAAATCTGCCCGGTGATTCCAGAAACACACGCACACACACACACACACACGCACACTCTTTTGTCATAGGTGGAATGTGTTGCTATGGAACATCGGCCAATGGAATGCAGTTCCCGAGTTCAGAACGAGCCGCTGGACAAAAGCCTTCAATCGCTGGTTTTGTCTTCAGCTGCTCTGAGACTCAACGCTTCCGGCAAACCTCAGACAATACAGGCTTCAGAAGAGAAGCTGACTGAAACACCAGCAGCATTCAACAAGTGTGTTTGATATAACCTGCTCTTGTGAAGATGATTTTAGACTCTGTTAACTACGTCATTTATCTGAGGATTTTATTTTGGTGAAATTTATGAACACAGAAGCAAGAAGAGCAACTCGAAACCACATCTAAATCTCCCGATTTACTCAAAACATCCAAATGTAGGATTTCTAGATTTAAATTGCATATCAACTTACAAAGTTTTAACATACATTTAATGTGATTCACATTTCTTGGTCATAGAGGCAAGATTTCTAATTGGATATATTATTGATAAATATGTTGAGCAGATTATTACAGAAATCTGTCCTGTATGATTTTTTCATGACTGACAAACATTCATCACATTACTGTTCACACAATCTAACATGTGTTAAATTGAACTGGAAATTAGGTGCTGGGCGTCCGGCCAGAGGAGAACTGGACCTACAGTAACGTGTCTCTGCCGATTAGACTATTATGGCATTAAATGAGGTTTAACAGTGATGTGGGCTCTTGGGTTTGATGCTGCTGTGTGACACGCTTCTACAAGCCCTGCTCTGAGCTCATCTCATCACCTGTGCTGTGTGTGACTGACACCTGCTGCTTGTGTGTGATGCTGCACACTGACCCACAGCCGCCGCTAGAGGCGCTACAGCAGACCACCTGCGCATGCGCAGCACCCACAGCGCTCCTGCACCTGACGGAGAGATTCCTCTGGTGTATTAGAAACACATTTATAACACTATATAATGTCACAGATCTATATTCTTAAAAAAACAAACAACCAAACAAAGATAAGCAGCAATAAAACAAAATAGGTAGGATAAAGAAAACAAAATTACTATTATATATATATATATATATATATATATATACATAGTTTGTTTCTAAATTACATATTTATTTTTATATAATTTTTGTTTGCTTATTTTGTTCCTATTTTCTTTATTTTGTTAAACGATTAATTTATTAATGAATAAATGTATATGCAATGTGCAGCCTATGTTTAACCAATTGGATTTCACTCCTCGGCATTCTGTGGTCTGCAACATTCTCTATTAATTATTTTCTAAGCAAAAAATAAATATAGTTTGCACACACAATCCCATGCTAATGAATGAATAATTAAATAAAAATGATCCAAAATAAATACTATATATATATATATATATATATATATAAGCTAACAAATAATTGCTTGTAAAACCTGACAGTAAGCAGGGTGTGAAAGTCAAGTAATAAATTATGTTATCACGTACACACATCATGACATCATGTGATAAAACTCCAGAATATTGCATTGAAGGAGTGAGTGAATGAATAAATACATTATAATTAATGAATAAATACATATTGTTTATTATATATATATATATATTAGTTATAAATAACCTAAAGAAATGAATAAATATTAAAGAGTCTGACTCCTGAAGAGACAGATGATTTGTGTGTGATGTGGAGGCAGCAGTCTCAGAAACACAGAGGCTCTGATATGAAGAGTTCTTCTGATAAGAGTGTTCAGACACCAGACCTTCAGCTGTTTACTGATGATGATGATGATAACGTGCTGTATGTGAGGACTGTGAGCTACATGACTGTACGTAGAAAATACATAAAGGCCAATTAAAGCCTGACCTTTAAACCCTAATCAGCAGATCTGAGCCCAGTCCAAGCTCTTCTGCTGTGAAAGATAGGAATCATGTTCATTACCACAACAGATTGGACTTGGTTTAGACTACAGAAAATCAAGAATAGGTCAATGAGGTAAACAAGTTTAAAGTAAGGCAGAAAGAAGAAGAAAATCAGTAAAGTATAAAATAAACATTTTAAAACATCATCAATATCTAAAGTGGGGCAGAGCAAATTTTAAAAGTTGAATTACCATGATGGTTTCACCTTAAAATATAATTACACATACAATACATACAATAATTGAGATTATTAGATGTAATAATGATTAAGGTCACATTAAAGTGCTGAGTAACTACACATAGACCTACTTTATGGTTAGGGTTAGGGTTACTTGCATGTAATTACACGGAATGTATTGTTATTTTAAGAGTAAGGACATGTAATGTGTAACGGGTCAGCTTATGCTTTATTTGACCCTCTAACTCTAGCACTCTATTCTAATTCTATTTTATTTATTTTTAAGCTCTAACACTCACTTACTATATTCTTTTTTCAATCTTATCTACTTGTTTTCCTTGCATGTGTGTGTGTTTATGTATATATATATATATTAGAATTTATAAATATAGAATTTTGAACTTGTATTGAAAGATGAATCTTCTCTCAGCTTTCTCTGTCAATAACATGACCTTCACTGTCTCAAATGCATGTAAATAAGGTGCCAAAACATCATAACACATTCACTCCTCAGTCAGACTCAAAAGCAAAACTACGGTCTCTTCCTCTCAGTAATTTTCCACTCGCTGAACAAATGCGAACGAACACGCGTACTATAGTAAAGGATGTGCTCATGAATATTAATGACGCACGCACGCGTTCGCTTATTCGACGGAGCCGATTCGCTGAAACCGGTATCTTTGAATATTAATTGACCACGTGACCGGTCGGCCGCCATGACGCCTCGATGAATATTCACGAGCCGCGCCTTCGCCGTAGTAGCGCTGCTGGTGTTTGTGTCGCATCTCCGCCTCCACGCTCTTCACTTTCTGCCGACCGCAGACGAGCGCACACAGGCCGCCGTGAACTCTCCCGAGGCCGGATGGTAAAATCCAACCTCCAGCGGATCCTAAACAGTCATTGCTTTGCCCGCGAGAAAGAAGGAAATAAACTGTGTGAAACTAGCAGCATCATGGAGTCGCTCAGTAACAGTATTAACGACATGATGGGAAGGTGAGGGCCCTTTAACCGCTCGTTCACACACATTTAAACGTTTACATCAGCAGAGCTGTCTTCATTTAACCGTGTAAAGTCATAATGCTGCGGGCTGCTGTCTTTAATTAAGGTGCGGGGAGTTTTAATTGCCAGTTATTTTCTCTCAGGGCCTGAGAGGCTAAAGCTAATATTAGCAGCTGTTTTTTCATCACGTTCAACATCCGCGGTCAGCAAACGGGCAGCACATACTATTTTTAGGGTGTTAAAGGTGTTGGAAACCTTGATTTGTTGTTCGTGTGATGTTAAGATGTTACACTTTAATCCATCTGAATGAAATCATCTGCTAGCATCTGTGGCCTAATCAGATGTGGCCTTTTAAACGCACCTCCACACACCTGATCGTTCTCTAATTATACACTCGGCGATAGATGATGAGATTTTCGCTTTTCACGCAGTGATAAAACGATTTTATAGTGTTGATTTCGTCATAACGTCGCGTTGTTGTGCGAGTTGACGTTTTAGGCCTAGTTTTCACACTCACGTCACAGAAGCCGTCGTGACGTCACCCACCCCGGGCCCTTGATCGCGCCGCGTGTTTTTTAATTCTTAAATATTCGTGTTGGTTATTCAGTATTTTGTTGTGTGTTATGGTATTGTGTATCAAAATAAGATTACATTGTGTTAGTGATCGCGTTAAAGTTATTGTAAAAAGAATGCTTGTTTTTGTTCTAGTGTGTATAAAAACATTTCTCGGATAATGTCACAATAACGCGCGAGGGGACCCGGCAGCTGCTGACCGGAAGTAGTTCGTCTTATTGTTATGCAACAGTGACGTCTGTTAATACTGATTGATCTTTTATGACTTTATAACTCGTTTTTGTTGTTTGGCTGCACGTGACCTTGAAGAGATGCGCTCGGTGACGTCATCACGCGTGTGAAGGCAACACTGATATAAAAATATTTTTTAATGATAATGTTGCAGGAAGATGATAAAAAATGCTCAGTGTTTTTTTTTTTTTAGTTATATCTATTGGGACAAAGCATGAAAAATGAGAACTGTATCAATAATAGTTATTTTAATATCCTACAAAACGCTACGTTATATCCGTTTGAGCATGTTTATGAAATAATGTGTGCGGTGAATTATTATTATTATTATTATTTTATTATTTTACTTTTCATTTAGCGATCAGTAAATTAAACTAAAAACAAAAACTACAAACATTTTTTTACATGAATTAAATTAGAATGATAAAGTATTTCATTTCAGCTAGTTAAGGAAATCCCAAGTTCATGTACTAAAGAATGAAAATCTGAATGAAAATCAATAGACTATACACTCATATTTTTGAAAGGTTAATAAAATAAGACAAAATTACTAACTAAAGTTAAAATGTATAGTTATATATCTCCGTTATACATGTTCATTACAAAAAATACTTCTACTCACCACTAGTACTGTATGTGTCTGTATGTGTTATTTGCATTGTGTAATTTGTATTAATTTTCTTTATTGTGCAATTGTTTGTTTTATTTGAAGAATACAACACATAGTAAGAAGCAGGCTGCAAACCAAATTGCTAATAAATAACCTTAAACGAATAAAGGACCTAAAAATGTAAATCCTGTCATCGTTTACTCTCCCTCGAGTCGTTCCAGATCTGTGTGAATGTCTTTATATTTTATAGAAAGTCTATAACCAGGCTGTTTTGGTCACCGTTGACTTTCATAGTAAAAAAAAAAAAATTCAATGGTGACCCAAATCAGCCTGGGTATAGACTTTCTATAAAATATCTTCAGCAGAACAAAGACATTCATACAGATCTGGAACTACAGGATTTTCATTTTTGGGTCCACTACTCCTTTAAATGATGATTTTTTAAAATAAAACTAGTGTTACTGGCTCTCACACTTCCTCTTGTGCTGGTGTTGAAGAAGTCAAAGACGCTCAGAGCAGTGTGTCACGACTGACTTCCTCCCTCCAGATCAGAAAAGTGGTGTGTGTCTCATGATGGGTAACGTCTCTGTGTTCTCTCCTCAGTCTGGCGCTGTGCTGTAGTAGTACCACTGTTCCAGGGCCTCTGTGGTGCTCCTGATGCCCCTCACCCACCTCTGAAGATCCCAGGTGGGCGAGGGAACGGAGCACGGGATCACTCATCTACAGCAGCACCACCCCAGCAGCTGTACTCCGTGAGTCCCTGCACCCAAACACTACATACTACACGGTCCAGCGGGTGAGCACACGGGTGTCTGATGTTCTTCTGAGAATGTAAATGTCCTCAGAAGGGTTCTGCGTTCTCAGAAACACTCAAATCCCTGTAAAGATCAGTGTGTTTTAAAAATCCAACCTTCAGCACACTGTCAGCAGGACGAGTGTTGTGGTGCGTCAGACGTGTCGTATCCTGTCATGTGATCGTGTGATTTCAGTGGCCTGTAGAGACACACACACACACACACACACACACACACAGCTCAGCAGGTTCACGTTATTTATCTGACCTTTATCAGAGCCCGTTCAGAGGCTCCGCAGATTTAGTTGATGATTTAATATCAGTTTATATTATATTTCAGTGTTGTTTTTCACTCAAATACATCATTTTTGAAGGATTTAAAAACCTGTTTAAACAGAAAATGGGGGCATAATATCAAATATAATTTTTACTGTGCGTTTGATCGTTTGTATTGTATTATTAATTTGGATTTAATATTATATGAATAATAATATTAATAATAATAACAATGTAGTTTTGAGGATGGCAGAAATGAAACGCATCCTTCAGACAAACAGACGTTCTCCGAACACAAGCATACACCGATCTGAAGTGATGATCAGGAAACACTCCCTAACCAACTTGTCTTCTGATTGGCTCAATAGGACAGGAAGTTGACGGTGACCGAAGAGCCCGCTGGGGCCGGTCGCCCCCGGATACTGCACTTCCATAGCCGGCCCACCGTTTCCCGGGCGATCAAATGGGAGGCGGTGCTTCGGGGCCCCGGCCTGTTCGTGGAGATTCCCTGCGAACCATTTCCAGAGGGCAGCAAAGAGAGGTGAGCGCCTAGCAACCACACACAACACCATAGCAACACCCTGGCAACCACCCACAAGATCTAGAGCCAGGGTCTGGGACCTGTAGGGGCCACATGGGAGCGCTGGGGGTTTGTGGAAGTGTTAAAAATATTTTAATCTTAAAAACAGTGTAATTATATTTGTATATAGTGTGTGTATGTGTGTATATATATATATATATATATATATATATATATATGATAAAAATAGTACATCAAATAAATTGTACAAAAACTAAAAAAGTGAATCAGACTAAAATAAACATCAGATTGAAATAAAAAAAGATGCTGATATAAAATATTGATTTAAAACCTATGTTATAATATATAATGTGATATAAATAAAATATAAGTTTAAAATAAATGAGTCATTTCAGAAATAAATACAATCCAAAGTAGATTAAAATACACACACACACACACACACTAGAAAGAAAAAGCTGTAATGTTACGTGTATGTGTGGTGTTTTTGACGTAATCTTGTAATCTAATCCTCGCATGGCATCTAAAAGACTGTCTGTCTGTGTTCCAGCTTCATCTCTCTGCTGGAGTTTGCTGAAGAACATCTGAAAGTAGTCAGCGTGTTCGTCTGCTTTTATAAGAACAGGGACGATCGTGGTACGTCTGTTTACTCTTCACTTTGTGTGTGTGTGTTGCACGCTGTCCTGACATGTGTGTGTTTCTCTTCTCCAGTTAAACTGGTGCGTACGTTTAGCTTTCTGGGCTTTGAGATGGTGAAACCGGGCCATGCTCTGGTCCCCGCTCGACCTGACGTTCTCTTCATGGCCTACAACTTTGACAGGGATTCCTCGGACGAAGATTAGCCTCCTCTCATTCCTTCACCGGACGCGCTCCGTCTGCAGCGTGTGGATGTGTCCGCAGGCTGCAGACGGAGCTGTTATTAACGTGCTGTTCAAGTGAATCTGTTTGCTTTCAATGCCCTTGTTCTTTTGTTTATACCATGTTTGATTTTCTGGAATGTACAAAAGGTCACTTCTGCGTTTGATTGGCTGCTTCTTCCTGCTCTTCAAGCCTGCCCGGGTTAAAAACACAAGTGTACTTGAAGTGCTCTGATTTTGTACTTTAATATACTATACAATGATCCTTCAGTGCGGCTAGGTGTACTTAACGCTGCTATTTTGGAAGGCTGTGAATATGAACTTTAATGTGCTTTTAGGATGCTATCTGTATTTAGTGTGCACTAGTGAATGATTAAATACAGAGATTCACAGCCTTCCAGAAGAGCACCGTTCAGTACACCTCGCACAGAAGAAACATGTTTACTATAGTAATTAGTACGCCCAATAAAGTGCATTTTTCTTTTTAAGCTGGCTGTGATTTCTAGGTTTCTGAGGCTTTGCTCTTCTGTTCAGCATTTAAGGTCAGTTTTTACCTCGGAATGTGCTTTTGTTGTTGTGTTTGTTTTTTTTAGACGTGTTTTGGAGTCAATCAGGATGAATCAGTAACATGTGATTGATTGGATTGTTTGATTTCTCTCTGAATGCGACTCGACTGGTACAAACCTCGACAGGAAACGGAATCGACGCATCCAAAGCTCTTTTACCTCCGGCTGTCATATCTTGATTTTGTATATCAGAAGCTTTCGTTGTGTGTCACTGTGCTGTTCCTCGCCTTCCTCCTCATAGTTTGTTTTTTCACATGGTTCGGAGTCTGCTTCTCCTCTGTAGTGGTACATTACAGCTTCTGTGATAATAAAACATTATTTAAAGACAGGCGTGTGTCATTTATTATCATCCATATGACATGTACTGTCTATCAGGTGATGTCAATTGAGTTTATTCACTCTGTAATGTGTTTTTTCATTTCAATTAATTTTTAATTTGTTATCCAAGTATGCATTTATTCCATTTTAATGTAATTCTAATTATATCAGTCTAATTTATTTACTCTTTAATGTGTTTTTGTATTTGTTTATTATTTAAATATTAAAGGGCTTAGCTTTGATCTTTGTCTTTGCAGCATTGAATCATACTGCAGCTCTCATAGCTTTAAAAGTCCTCCTGATTATAAACGAATCGAGCTCCAAAAATGTGTTTCCAGCCGAGGGGTAAGGTGACGTCATCAGGGCACACACAGGCCCCGCCCTCCAGCGACGTATGTTTCGAAAAACCCTTTCTAAGTAAAATAGTAAAAAAGTAAATTTCAAGGATCAAAAAACTCCATGTCACGACACCTTTAACATTTCATTCTTAATATTAAACAGTATTTCATTATATTTATTCATTAATGCATTTCATAGAATACATTAATATAAAGAATCTACTGTTATGGAAACTCACAAAACTTCAGACTAGTCCAAACTTACTATAACGTATATGACACTTTATGTAAATTCATAGAATTGTACTTCATTCACGGTTACAAACATTCAGTTTAGTCAAATCCATAAGCTAATATGTTTTATGAAAGCTTCTCAAGCAGCTGTAGATTCATATTCAGACAGTTTGAATCTCTTAACTAGTACTCTGAATCTGGTTAGCCTCTGTTTGACTGAAATGTCCAGCAGAGGTCAGCAGAGTCTCAATCATCAGTTTATTTCTTCACATGTTCATGAAATAATTCAGTCAAGATGATAAAGAAAAGATGACCAGTGCTGGTTCTGAATGTTCACTAAATGATCTCAATTTCTGTTTAATCACCTTTCAGAAACAGAAGGATGAATGTAGTAATCTCTCTATTAATGAGCCACAAAAACCGCATGCAATTCTGGAAAATAAGTAATTATACATTTAAAAGATAATGATTAATTGTTCATTATTATTCATAATATAAATGATAATATAAACTTATTATAAGTATTAGAATTAATTTAAGTAATTTGCTATTAATCATTTTAAAAAAATGTAATTATAGTTACTATTTTAATGATATATATAAATTGCTGAATGTTATATAAATATAATATAATATAATATAAAACTCAGAGAAGATGTTCATCAAGTACACTTTTATTACAATCTACTTACAGACATGGTAACCTTTTTTTATTACAAATAACACTGAAATATGCTAAACAGGATTTTAAAGGATCTATAAAAGCACACGTTTTTTTTATAATGTTTTTATTTTTATATTCTAGTTATGTATTTTTACATTCTATGAACTCTCTTTATGAAATGCCTGTCTCTTCAAAGACATTCCCCCCATATTGACATTTCGTTAGATTTTCCATAATGTTTTTGTTTTAGTTATTTTAATCAAATTCATTCTATAATTCATTTTTATAATATAATTCATTTATTTTAATTAAACGATTATTTTTTAAAATGCATTTCTGTGTAATTTCTGCATAAATCTGTATATTCTAATTGTTTAATTTGACGTTACTTATTGTTTTCTTCACTTACATTAACTTTATTTGTTTATTTGTATTTATTTTTTTTGCTCTAAACCTCTCTTTTTAATATATTTTCAAGCGTCTCTGTCTCTTTAAAAGCACTGTTTTTTTTTCTCCCGCATATTTACATTTCGCGAGATTTCCCGTCTTCTCGCGAGACTTGACGTGACCCCCGTTTGCAAGACGCGCGTTTCCCCCGCAGAGGAGCGCGCTCGCTCGCGCCCCCGACGCCCCCCAAACACGCGCGTTTCCCGCGTCGCTCGCTCTCTCGTGTCTGACGCTCGTCGGTCGGTTGGCGCGGAGCGACGATGTGGATCCAGATCCGCACGATCGACGGCAAAGAGACGCGGACGGTGGAGGATCTGTCGCGCCTCACGAAGATCGAGTCGCTGCGCGTCAAGATCCGCGACATCTTCAACGTCAAGCCGGAGCAGCAGAGGCTCTTCTACCGCGGGAAGCAGGTGAGATCCGCTTCCGATCCGCTTCTTGCTCTCGCAGCTGATCCGGATTCATCCAGAAAACTTCCTGCTCGCAGCCGCGCGCGATTCACTGGTGCGCGTCCATGAGCCTCGCTCGCTCGCGGGCGCGAGCAAGCGAGCGAGCGAGCAGCGCTGACTGACAGCTGGATGTCACGCGCGTGCACGAGTGTTTGTCACACACATGTTCGGATGTAAACACGACCCTGGAGCACAGAAGCAGTCACGAGACCGAGACTCATCTGAATAAATCATCTCTCCATTGATGTCTGCTTTCTCTGGAGCGAGGAAAAGGATCTAAATATTGGGAAAATCACTTTTAAAGTTGTTCAAATAAAGTTCTTAGGAATGCATATCAGAAATAAAGTTTCGATATATTTACAGTAGGAACTAAATATCTTCATGGAACGTGATCTTGGTATGAAAGCAGAACGTACAATGCTGACCCGTACAGTGTATTGTTGTCTACACCTGCGCTGCTGATGACTGCTGCTGTGCTCCAGAGTTAACTAGTCTAACTAGGACAACTCATTATTCAGGGTTTAGTGCTGGTTAAGCACTGGAAATCATTTATGGACCCCCAAATATGACCATCTTACATGATCCAGTTATATCATCTCTTGGATAAAAACAGTATACTGTGGAGTACTGTATTATAAATATGCCTTCAAATATTATTTAAAAAATAGTTAATTTCTATAGCAGTGCATTACTTATTATTGATTATTATCAGTTATTATTATTGTTATTATTGTATACAAATTTTAAAACTTTATTTATTTACTTTGATTTATTTAATATATTTTAGTGTAATTGTTTTTATTATTAATTTTTAAAAATCTATTTCTAATTCTAATTTATTTTAATCTAACTTAATCTGTTTAACTATGTATTTTAATCCAGTTATTATTAAAATAATTTATTCAAATTATTCATTATTTTTTCAATCATTCAAATAATTTATAAACATTTCTTTATTTTACTCCCATTTATTTATTTTAACAAAATTGTATCTCATTCTTATTATTTTTAAAAAAATTTTAATTATTTTTTAGTTTTAATTATAATTAACTAAGTTTAACTTGATTTAATTTAATAATTAAATAAACTGGATTAGTGTTGTATATAGCTCTGCTGTATGTCAGTAACTGTGCTGTACTGTAGATGATGATGATGAGATCATGTTAGGGTTCAGTTTAAAGTGCCCCTATTTTAAAGGTTGCTAATATTGTTTTATGAGTCTCTTAAACAGGTTTACATACATGCAAGGTCAAAAAACACTTTAGTTTTCTCCAAAAATAGATCTAATTTCTAAATGATTGGTAAACGACTCGTGTGAATCAGTTCAAAGAATCAGTCTGTCTAAACCCCGGCTCTCCGTGAGACCTCACTGCTGTGATTGGTCGGATGGTACAGTGTTTTATGATTGGTCTACCGCTGCAGCGCTCCACAGAGCTTGTACCAAAACGATCCTTCCTGACATTTTTTTAAATTTTATTTTTATTGCAAGACAAAAAGGAAAACAACAATATACAGCACTGCATATAAATACAATAACATAAAAAAAAAACAGACAAACAAACAAACAGCACCTCAATCAGTAAGAAAAAGATCATTATATGCCTTAAGAAACTT
Organism: Enteromius treurensis; assembly: GCA_032275025.1. Lineage (NCBI taxonomy): Eukaryota > Metazoa > Chordata > Actinopteri > Cypriniformes > Cyprinidae > Enteromius > Enteromius treurensis. The sequence continues at coordinate 713,264 of JAUCMU010000007.1, read as the reverse complement.
GTTGTTCTTGTTATTATCA
>JAUCMU010000007.1:672696-694867 GCA_032275025.1 Enteromius treurensis | reverse complement strand
GTGTGTGTGTGTGTGTGTGTGTGTGTGTGTGAGTGTGTGTGTGTGTGTGTGTGTGTGTGTGTGTGTGTGTGTGAGAGAGTGAGAGTGTGTGTGAGAGAGAGAGAGAGAGAGTGAGTGTGTGTGAGAGAGAGAGAGAGTGAGTGTGTGTGTGTGTGAGAGAGAGAGAGAGAGAGAGAGAGAGAGAGAGAGAGAGAGTGTGTGTGTGTGTGTGTGTTAAAGAGAGAGTGTGTGTGTGTGTGAGAGAGAAAGTGAGTGTGTCAGTAACAGTGTGTTCTTCTCTCCTCCAGACGTGTCTGCAGCGCTCGTTCCGCGCCGAGGTCTTCTCGTGTCCTGCCTGTCGTCACGATCTGGGCAAAGACTACGCCATGAGCCTCAACAAAACCCTGCAGCTGCTCCTGGATCAGTTCTTCCCTGGATACAGCAAAGGACGATGAATCTGATTCACAAAAAAACGGACAAAGATCTGCTCTCCGCACAAGCGTCTCTCTCTCTCTCTCACACACACACACACACACCAGCCTGACATCTGTGTTCACGACCGCAAACCCAACGGATGCTGGGACTCGAACCCCTCGACACACTTCCTGAACATCAGCAGTGACCACAGACTTCTCCTGAATCAGTCCAAGTCATGTGACGCAAGAATCAAACCCTGTCAAAAACACTCCCGACTCATTTCACCCAAATATAACATAATTACATCAATTATTATATAATTATAGGTAATAATTCAAACAATAATTCTATATAATTACATTTTAAATCAACACAAATATATGAGATGAAATGTATTTGTAATTATGTAATTAAATATTTATTAAATAATTAAATAAGAAACGCATACATAAATATAAAATAATTATATTTTGCATAAAAGAAGCCTATTTAATTCTAATTTGCATCGTGACACACTTAAACACATTTTATCCCAGATTCTCGTGAACGTGTCCGTATGTTTTAGTTTTGAGTTGTTTTCGTTTCTCTTTAGTCTCAGTGATTTAAGTCTTAATTACTGTTAAAAAAGAAAAAAATTGTTATTAAACAAGCATAAAATTAGATGCAGTGCAACAAGTACAGTGTGTAAATGCTTTTAATGTGTACCGATTTTATATTTACTTTTACTATTTAAAATATATAAATACAATTTAACAAAAATAATATATCGCTTTGGTTTTTTTGCATTAAATTGGCATAAAATGTGTTTATGTTGCTTTATAATATCTGAAAGGTCTTTAAAATAGGCTTCCTTTTCTTAATGCAAAATATAATTTTTTGTCCCGTCGATTGATTTGGGAGTGAACTATGAGTCAAACGTGTTCTTGACGGGAATCGCTGCTCTAACGAAGCTCAGAGCTCCAGATCTGCTGATGTGTCTCCGCTGCTCAGTCATCGTGAACGCCTCCATTCCCTTCGGTTGTTTGCTGCTCGGCCTGTTCGTCTCTTCTCGTGGTGATGTCGTTCTTCTCAAAGATTTCTGCTTTTGTTTTTCAGGAACTGCAGATGTACGATGTTTTTCCCGCTCGTCTGTGACGTGTTTCATTCCCACAGCGATATCCCGTCTTTGATTTCCAGTGCTGGCTTTCCTCTCGTCCGTGATCTTGGCTGTTTTCTCTCACGCTCTCGCTCTTCTGCTGCGCTTTCCTGTGGTGTTTTATGTTTTATTGCACTTACTGACGATGAGAAATGAGATCGTGAGGGAGCCGTCGGTTTATTTTCCTACCTGTTCGACTTTCACCATTCGCTCTTTCAGTGTGGCAGACCTGCGGTCCCAGCAGAAACATCGCTTCGAATTGTGATTCCCAATTTTATACATGGTATAATACTTGTTATGTACTTATTAAATATTTTGATTCCAGAATCACCGTGTGATCTTTCTTTGGTTGTCTGTCATCGTGACTTCAGCATTCAATGGAAAGTTGTTTAGAGCAGAGAAGAGACACACCATAAAAAGGTTCATTGCAATGTCTTATTTTCCTTAAAGTCATAATTTCAAGATAAAAAACTGAATTGTGAGTAAAGGTCAGAGTTGGGTTTTCACCTCGTTCTTCATGAAGTCTGAACATTCACTTATTTATCAAACTTTAAGTAAGTTTTTATGAGTCGTTTCAGAGATAAATTCATGGAATGATTTTAAACCTCATTTTTTTTCTGAATAATTGAACTAAATATACAGTGTGTGTGTATTATGGTCTGGTTACTATGGTGACTCCAGCAGCTGTGAGAAGGTAAATGAAGCATCTGTTCTCAGTTCATCTGATCAAGGTCTACAGACACTTACTGTGTTGCCATGGTTACCGCAGTTTCCACCTTTACCATGGTTACTGTAGTTACTGTAACTTCTCCAATTAACGGGTAGTTACTGTACTACGATCAGTGGTTAATATGGTCACCTGTTCCCCATCACACTAACCCCTACTAGTTTCTCCTATTTCCAGTGTGATCAATGAACCAGAATTTACATCAACCGTGATTTCATTTCTTTCTTGACTCAGTTCAGACATTGTTCACACTGAAGTAGATTAAAAATTCTAAATTATATTCCCGGAGTCTGGTATCTGAACCGGTTCTCATATATACTGCGTCACAGCAGGCCATATTCATCTTCATACTGAGTGCGTACTGCGCAGTATGTAGTATGTAGTGCACTGTTGTGAACAGTCTTCAGTGATTTCTGATGAACTCTGGAGACATCTAGTGGTCACTGAGCATCACGTGGCTAATCCATGACGTCACAGGGGATCAATCCCATCATGTGCATTCCTTCCGGAAGTAGTCTAGTTATTTTTCTACATTTATGACAATAAACTCCTTGATCTAAAAAAATAAAAATTCCTTCCGGAAGTAGTTATCAATTATAATTATTATTATATTTTTTTAAATTGCAACCATTTTTACATTGCAAGATTTTTATTCGCAAGAGCATATTTTTAAACACTTTGCTGAGATTTATAATATTGTCAAATCCTTTAAACTCATAAATAATATTTTTAAAGAACTTATACTTCTAGATCTAGATTTTCTAACCGACTGAAGATTTAGTTTAAATCTTTCCCTTTTCATTTTATGTTCTTTGTATTTTCTCATTTATTAAAGCCTAATACATAATAACATTTAAAGATTTTCTTCATGATGAACTTGGAAGTGCTATATTTAGTATAATAATTAGGTATATCAATATTAATATAATAATTACATAATAATAATAAATAATAACGTGTTACACAATAAAGAAAAATAGACTTTCTTTTACTTCATGTTCTTTATTTTCTTTGATCTTGGGGGTTTTGCAGGTTTTTTAAGACTTACCTAAAGATTTCAGACTTTCTGCTCAAGTTTAATTCAATAATTCAATTCATAATTCAGAAATAAACCCAAGATTTATTTTGACTTAAAGAGAACATCAGAATAGAATCTGGGAGTTTTAAAATGAAATAAAATGAGAATATTTTAGAATAGGTTCATGTTTCCGGAGCAAATGAAGAAATAATCAAGAGTTCAGTGCTTTTCTTTTCGTTGTTATAAAACATGAGTATTATCATGCTGCTTTACAGGATATGTAGGCTATGTAAAGTTTTTTGTAACCCCCTTTTTCCAGCAAACACACACAGGCACACACAACTAACCCTCGCGGGCGCGCGCACAAACACACACACACACAGATAGCGCTGTGTGAATGTCGCCGTGTTTCTTTCAAGTCATTATCTGTAAATACGCGTTTCGTCGCAGTTTTTTCGAAAAATCACCCAGATTTCCCTCCGTGACGCTGCAAAACAGCTGCGCTTCGGGTATCGACTGTGTTTACTGACAAATCGCGCCACACTGGAACTATGAGCTTCAGCGGTCGGCGGGAGAGAAAGCGGCGGCTGCCCGGCTCAGGCGAGCCCTCCCCGGTCTAAGAGCCAAATCGAGGCCGCTGTCGCTGCGGCCTAGTGCGGGCGGTTAAATGTTTCAGTCGACAACACAGAACAGCGCTCCGGTAATGTCGTAAAAACTCACGAAACATTAACACGATGACGAGAATAGGAGATTAACGCAGTTTAGGGCAGGTTGATGCACTTTAAACTAGTTTAAGCGGATTGTTTATAGAAAAGCATTGAAGTTGCATTATTAATTATTCATCAGGTGTTAATTAGCATGCTTAAGGCGATCCTAAGAAGTTCCTTAAGTAGTATATCTGAAGTGTTTTGTTTGTCTTCAAACAGTGTCCATCTGGAACAGCAATGGCTTCTTGTGACGACCGATTGACGTTGATTGACAGATGATGCTGGAGGTAAAGTTACCTGTGCAGGTGAGCGAGGCCCTCAGCATCACGGCTGGAGAATGAAGCTTCATTCGGACTCGTGCGAGAACGCACACACGTGTGAAGCTGCATCACACGCCTCCCCGGACATGAACCCAAACCTCCGTTTGACCTTGGCCCCCTGCAACGGTTCAGGTCCAGAGACTCTCGCGGCACACTGTGATGAAACCCCATCGGACGACGAGGACGATCTCACGCCAGAGGTCCAGCAGGCCTTCAGAATATTTCAGAGCTTCCTCTCAGAGAAGCATAAGTCTATCACGGCCCCGTTCTGGCGTCCCATGGGCCCCGGGGACCACGGCGAGATGTGCTTCAGAAAGATGGATGATAAGTTTGTGAATCGCGAGTACGAGTCCATCACGGCGTTCGTGGCAGATTTCAGACTGATGCTAGAGAACTGTTACCGCTTTCACGGCGTCGATCACTGGATCTCCAAACAGGCCCAGAAGCTGGAGACCATTCTGGAGCAGAAGCTGACCTTGTTGTCCAGGTAAAAACACAAAGAGACGAGACACTGCATCAGAACCAGTGGTTTTCATGCAGGGGTCAATTTTGAGAGTTTGGTCCCTAATTTGTGTATTTTTCAGACGTAGTAAAAAGAAAATGTTATTCCCCTTCTGCACACAAACGAGGCATATCTGAAACGGGTTATACTGATCAAATACGGATCTTGTTGATCGTTTAGAGGCTTAAGGAGCTAAAGCAGTCATCAGCAGCACAGAGACAACAATACGATGTATGGGTCAAAAATATAATCTTTTTTAGGACAGAAATCATTAAGGTATCAAGTAAAGATGAAGAAGATATTTTGTAAATGTCCTACAGACTGGTTTTGTGCTCCAGGGTCACACATGATATGATGCAGTACGCTTATTAAATTCAATTTAACTCATGAAATTTCAGTAAATATTCAATTTAGGTTTCTCTGCACATCAGAGCTCTTATGAGCAGAGTTATTAAGTAGGACTAAAGCCATCAATTCACATTTTTGATGCTTGAAATAAAATCAATTTAATTTAAAATATATAGTAATATATAATATAACCGTTTTCCACTAAAATTAATATTATTTTAATTTAATAAAGACTAATAAAAAGACACAACTAAATCACCAAAACCTTAACTAAAAAAAACATGTAAATAAAATAATTAAAAAACCCATTATGAGTTTGATTGAAGTTTGAGGAAAGAGACTTCTGGGAAACCATCGGTCAGTTCTGGTCTCATGATATGAGTTTCAGAGTGCGCTTGTTTTTTTTATAATGAAAGAATTATATTATTATATTTATTTATTGCACTTTAGATTTAAATTCCAATCCCTATCAGAGTTTTTTTTCTACAGCTTTATCTCTCTCTATATTCTGAAGGGTTGTTTACAGGTTGATTCACGCTGATTTAGACAACATGCTGAACTTTATTTATTTTGATAAAAATTGAACTAATCCAAAATTCCCTCTAGAAAAGCATTTTACTCTAATATGTCAACAAAATCAAAAACCTTCATTTTCTGGTATTCATATGTAGATATAAGCATGTTTTTAGTTAATGCCTAATTTTGGGTGTTTAAACACAATATTGTGAAACATGTGATGTCAGCTTTATTTATACAGCGCTTTTAACAATATAGATTGTGTCACTGAAAATATGGTTTTAATTCATTTTTAATAATCAAAAAGCATGTCTTACAAACTGAATTAATAAAACTTGAACAATTAATTTTTTAATTAAAATTTTAACAATAGCATGATCCTCTTTTATCTCCAAAATTCCATTGAAGTTTGTTTAAATTCATTAATTTCTGCCTTCTGTTTTCACAACCTGGAAACATGTCTAAGCAACTGAATGAATAAAACTTCAACAATTTAATATTTTTATTAAATGTAAGAACAATGCCCTACGAAATCAGTTTTAATTTGTCAACAGTGCTTGCGCTTCTTAATGTTATCTGACCAAATACATGGAATTAAAAAAAAATAACAGATTAGACTGTGCTGTGCATCACGTCTGACCAATCCTACGATATTCAGTTTAATGAGTCTGGAATCTTCCGGCAGTGAGTCTGATGATTGTGTTGTGTCAGGACGCTGCGGGAGAAGACCTCGCTGGCCGTGACGTCCCGGGGCCGGTTTGAGACGGAGGATGAGAAGGCGGCGGTCAGCTCGTCGTCCAGACGGCGGTCAGTGCCTCGGAGCCTGGCCAGCAGCGAGTCCATCATGGTGCAGGCGCTGAGACTGGAGGAGCTGCAGAGAGCCAAAGACGAGAAGAGGTCAGTATCCTCAGCAACCTCGCTTTCTTTCTTCAGTGCTAGAAGGACATTTGAATCCTTAAAAGGCATGAGGTTTTTCTTTTTTTAAGGATTTAATTACATTTTATTGCTCAAAGCATTTTCAATCAATGCAATGAATACAACTTCAACGATTATTTTCTTTATAACAATTAAAAAGACAGGGCCCTTTGAAATGCATTCCATTTCCTTTTTCTCCAATGTTTTTCTAATCAAATATTTTCTGTTTTAATAGTTGATGTTTTTCTAATCAGAAATCATATCTAACCGTCTGAATTAATCAGTCTGATGCTTAAACTATTCTACAGTAATAAACACAATAATAAGAGTCGTTTTCCCAAGATGCCATTTTATTTTCATTTATTTAATTTTAGAATGTTTTCATTTTAAAAACTGATTCTCATATTCATTTCTATTTTTATGGTTTTATTTAATTTTAAATTTAATAAAATTAAAATTAATCTGAATTAATAAAACTTGTTGTTAAATTGTAAATGTTGTAAATGTTTTATTGAAATTTGAACAATAGCGGCACTCTATTTCATCGCCAAAATTACATTTAATTTTATTCAAATGAATTAATTAGTTTTAAAAAACATAACCTGAAAGCATTATTTTTTAAAAATCTATATTTTTTGTTATTTATTTCAATAAATGTATTGTCAGAAACAGTGCCAATAAAACTTCCATTGTTTTATATTATCGAGGAACACAGTGGAAGTGAACGATGGCGTTTTGTGTATTTGATCCTCAGCGGTTTTGAAATGTGCATGAATTATTCTATTTGGACTTTTTTTGTATAATTTTGTCAAATGCAGTTAAGAAATGAAGTGTGCTCTTTGATGCAGGCAGCGGGAGCAGGAGCGTAAGGAGGCTGAGGAGGCCTCGGTGAAGGAGCTGGAGGAGTGGGAGAGCTCCCTGCTGTCTCTGGCCGAGCCGTGTCCGCTCTGGAGTCTGTGGGAACTTCCTGCCATCGGTCACTTCCTGTGCCTGGCTCAGACGGCGCTTCACCTCCCTGAGATTGTCTTCTACGAGCTGGAGCGCTGTCTGCTGATGCCTCGCTGCAGCTCCTTCCTGGCTAAGATCATGACTGCGCTGCTGTGCCCCCCGCAGAAGAGACCCAGCGTCCAGCGCCGCCCGCCCCTGACCTACAGACAGTGGGAGAGAGAGCTGCGGCGCCGCGTCCAGAGCTGGTACAGGGCAGTCGGCCACGCCGAGGAGCCACGGCAGGTCAGCGCACGCTCTACAGAGCGCTTTTACCACAGAGTAGGACTGGGCGATATATATATTGAATGATATATTATGTTCATCTCGTCAGTAAAGCCGGTTCTTTGATTACTGGTGTATATCAGTATATATCGTCCAGCCATACACAGAGCGCTTCTAACATATAGTGCTTTACGTGCACAGATATGTGTTTGACTCCGGAGTGGTTTTTAAACATCACTCAGTCTCTCAAATATGTTAAAACCAGTTTATCTGGCTTCAAAACCAATTTCTTTTGAGCAAGGACAATTCCTTCCCAGATCTTAACTTATCGTGCTCTCCTCGTTATGCTGATGTTGTTATCAGGCGGCGCGTGCCGAACGCCTCGGGCTCTGTGCTCAGTTCTTCTGGACGCTGGGAGCGGTCAGTCCTCTGGAGGAGACGGCCTTCCACCTGCTGCCCGTCCAGCAGCGCGTCTGGCTCCTCAAGGGCCTCTGCGATCACGTCTACGAGACTCAGAAGGAGGTTCAGGATGCCGTTCTCGCGCAGCCCATCCACGAGTGCCGCGAGTCCATCTTGGGCTACGATGGTCAGGACACCGCTTACATCCACTTCCCACACTTCTGCGGCGCTGACCTGAGGATCTACAGCCAGAGCCCCTGCGGAGCCGTCCAGTTCCCGCTGCCGCTGATCCACGTCCAGAGATCCCTGGAGACCGAAGGGTCTGAGCTCAAGGACCACACAGGTCAGCCGTTTATTTATTTATTACTGCAAGTGATTTTATTTTACTGTTAATTAATGGTTCATCTTTTTTTCACTTTTTATTATTACACGTGTTTTCACAAGTATTTGTTTATTTTACTTTTACATATTTTTATTTACATATCATTTTTTATTGGTTATTTTATTTACAATTTATTGATTGTTTTTAATTTTAAGAATATTATTTATACATAACTTATTGTATATTTTATTGTATTTTATTTGTTGTATTTGTAAAAAAATTACAATTAATGATTATTTTTATACATATTTTTTTTATTAAAAATATTATATTAATTAATATTTATTAATTGTTATAAATTGTATTAATTTATTAATTAAATATTAAAAATGAAATATTATGTATTTATTTTAAATGTGTTTTTAATGCATTTATTTATTTATTTATATTATATTGTATTATACTTCGTTTATTTTTATTTTAATGTACACTTTTAGCGATTTTTAAAAAAAATCAATTTTATTTGTATTTAATTCATTTCTATTTTATTCAAAGCAATTAGTATTATTTACTGTTATTTATTATTTTATTTATACTATGGAATATTTTTTCAAATGTTTTAATTCTTTTACTAATAATTTTAATATTATTTAATATTATTTATTTATTTGTGTTTTACTTTAACAATTCATATAATTTACCATTGTTTATTTATTTATATAATTTATAATGCTATTTTAATTTTATTTATATTTCACCTATTTTCTTTTTCTTTTCAATTACATTAAATTAACTATTTCTTCCCATTATTTTATTTACCCTTTATTCTTGATTTATTCCTGATGATTATATATTTTTTTATCATTTATTTTAGTTACACTTTACTGTTAATTTATTTTTAATTTTTGAAACTTTATTTTATGTTTTATTTAAGATGTTTATTGCTTCTTGCTTTGGCTGTGTTTTGTCAGTAGATCTCATGGAGTTTGAGAAGGATCTGTGTGTGTCTGCAGATGAAGTGAAGGTGGAGGAGGAAAGCTCCAGCAGGGCGGAGCTGAACACATGGGACGTGAAAGAAGATTCTCTCGCTGATGGAGAGGATCTGTATCAGAAATGCTGCTCCGGCGCTCCCTCGTGGTTCAGAGAAGACTCCCTGGACTCTGTCAGCATCCGAGGAAAGTTAACGGAGGACAGACGGCTCGAGGACGAGGAGTCTGACTGCGAGCCGTGTTTCAGAGTCGGAGACAGCTGCTATAAAGGCATCTCGCCGGCTCTGAACACTCACAGAAGTCCTAAAGATGAAGTGAATCAATCCAGCGCCGAGGAACGCAGCCCCCGTCAGGATTGTTCTGGAGAATCACAGGAGTCTCTGAGTTTCACGACAGAAAACACACGCTTGAGACAGGGTGAACCCAGACCGACACGAGCACAGAAGAAGAAGAAAGAGAGGAAGTTAGGAGCGAAGAAAACGAAGACGAGCAAACTGAGCTTGAAGAACAGAACGGCCAGAAACAGTCTGCAGAGAGCCGCCAAAAACATCCAGAAGAAGGACAAGAGGAAGAGACTCAAACCAGGTGAGAGGAAACACGCTTTATTGTTTTATTATTGTATTACGTTATTTTATTTTGATTTTATTGTTTTATTTACCTATCTTTTTAAATATGATTTAATTTATGAACATTCCAGTTGTTTATTCTATTTTTAATAATTTTATTTATACTTATTGACTCTTTACTTCTTATTCTTTATTTTTAAATTATTTTAATTGCACCTTATTAAAATTAAAATTATTTATTCTTTATTTATTTTACTTTTATTTACACTTATATTTTTATTTTGACATTACTTGATTTTCACATATAAATATTTAAATGCTGTATTTAGTATACAGTACTTCTGTTAGTGAAGTGAATTCATGCTGGATGTTTGTTTACAGGTGTCCGGTCCTCACACATTTATTACGTGTATATTTCCCTCTGAATCATTAGATTATCTTGTGCTTTTGCTCTCCTCATGCGCTGTTTCTCCGTCTCTAGGAAAGAGGTTTGATGGGAAGGCGATGTTCGGGAGGAGAGCGTCAGGATCTGCTCCGCTCTCGGCTGGACCCTCCTTTCAGGTCATTAACTACAAAACAGAAACACTCTGTGCATCCCGAATAATGCAGCACATACAGTTAAAAAAATGCTCCTGATGCTCTTTCTGTGTTTGTTAACTTAGTTAAGATTTAAACAGCGAGCAGCAGCCAGCTGATTAATAATATCTACTGTAAACTTAACTAAATTACTCTCATCACTCAAAATACTGTACAGGACATCATGTTTATTAAGGATTTAGCAGACAAATGATATAAAACATTGTTTTAGGGCAAATAACAATAGCCCTTACAAACATTCAAACCAAAAACCATAATTTAACCATGATAACAACAAACGAACCACACTAACCCTAGGTGAACCATGTAATGTGTAGTTAAACTATGGCAGTATGTATATGACACAGTAACACGTGTCAGGATTGTTCTTTAAATATATTGACATGATGTAATTATTGTTGCACTCATTTAGACTATTTATAAAGGATAGATTCATTGAATCTGTAGTATTAAAGTCTTTATCAGAGAACAACTACACATGGTGGTAATGTGATGCTTTATACTGAACTAAAATAAAGCTATGTTATTGAACCGGAGGTGGAGACAGTTCTGTAGATGACTGATGGGAAGAGTGACAGGTACAGGGAAATGAGTGAACACAGTGAGACGTGAAGAGACTGAAAATAGAAGTGAATGTGCTGTTGTATTAATGTATGAATATGATGTGAGGTCCGGTTACCAGTGTGAGACTAAAGCAGGTAGTAATGAGAACTTTTGACTTCAGTACATGTCTAACTTCACTAATGCAAGATTTTTTATTTGATTCTTGCCTTAACGGTAAACCTGTAGGCGTTCTTAATATTAATGATATTTATATTTCACTACTTTTTATATATATATATTTTTTTATTATTATTTGTTGTATTTGTAATTATTTGTTTCATTTATTATTATTATGTATCACTTATAATTATTAATCTGTATTTATTATACTTTTTAAAATTCAATTCAGTTTACATTATTTATTTTTATTTGTTTACACCTTTTTATTTCATTTGTAAAATGTTTTATTTACATGCCATTTATGATTTCATTTACTATTATTATTATTTTTTTTTTTATTTGCACTTTATTGTTAATTTTATTTCTATCTGTATTCTTTCCTCCCTGTTGTAAACCTTACTGTCAGTGATCCTGCTTTAGTCAGATCTGCTCTGATAATTGTGGGTGAACCTCAAAACATCAGATCCATCAGAAGAAGTGACACAAATATTATTTTTTTTGTTTAGTTAATTGCAATAATTAAATAAGTGTGTGGAATACCTTGGTATAAACTCATCAGACACTTTCTCTCACTACTTTTATATTAGGTTTGTTTTTTAGAATTCTCTCGTTTGAAAACCTTTTTGTTTAGCAGATGCTTTTCTAAGTAAATAAGTACATGTAAAAGATCCACATCAATATCAGTCAGTAGAGAGTCCCGAATCCCATAATCCATCGGGCCTCGAGATTTGTTTTGCTGTGTAATCCCTCCAATCTCCACTAGAGAGCAGCATTTGGTAGGATTTATTCTTATGTGTAAATAATTAAATCATTTAAAACCAAACTCATTTAAACAGAGAAATAAAACTGCCTTTAAAATGCATGCACTTAAAAACAAACGTATATAATTAACTTATCCTTCCTTTCTTTCTCTCTTTTGTAGTTGGTTTGCTCCAGTCTGGACGATCTCAGATTGCTGATCAGTAAAATAGAAGATCAACTCGATGAACTGGACAGCAAAAAGAGATCTGTTAGTAAGAGAGGGAACACAAATGCATTTACTATTGCACAAACTAATTTACATAATTTTTTCACCTTTTGACATATGCTGTGCCCATGCAATTGATGCAGCGAAATAAAAACTATTTATTTTTGGTTGCATCAATAATTTCAGTGCATTTAATGCATATCCTGAACTGAGTGATTATTGTCACTATATTAAAGCAAGATTGGCATTTAAATGTGAAATAAACAAATTCGGTGACGTGTGTTTGTGTGCAATGGCGTGTATGTGATGTGTGTCTTTGTGCCGTATTTCAGGGACAAGGGCCGCACAAAAGAGCCGCTGTGAAAGATTTGCACATCACACTTATAAGGTTGCTTAATGAGCTGTTACCATGGGAACCCAAACTCGTCAAGGCTTTCCAAAGGAACAGGTAAAGGAGTAAACATGAAACTCCTTTGAATTTGTGTCCTTTTCTATGCTTTAATTTAATTTCTAAAGTGAATGTTTAAAAGTGAAGTCATTTTACCTTATTTTGCTAAAAAACAATCTGGACCCATATGCTGAATAAAAATGGGGAAATCCTGAATCTGTGCAATCCTATCCCTTTGAGAACTTGACACTGTGGGTTTTTAGACTTCTGCATTTCAGTCTTGTTTTCTTAAGTGATCTGGGAGGTGAATTTGAATTAAATCCAAGAAAGGGCTTTCCATTGTAATGCTCGGAGACTGATACACCTCACTGCATTCAGCGGGCACCTAGATGTTTTCGTTTTTTTTCTACCTTGAGGCGATGTTTTCCTGGCAACAGGGCTTTGTGAATTCATCCCTGTCCTTGTCCTCAACAGAGCTCGCTTGAAAAAGGAGTGTGACGAATTCAAAAAACACCCCGAATATGAGAACTTTATCAGGGAGCCGATGGATACAGAAGATACTGGGGAATTTGCGTGCAAAGATGGATTGTTTTCTGCAGAGACAACAAACAAACTGGAAGAGATTGAAGTCAAAATGGGCAAAGCTGTGAAGGAAGACTCAGGTGAGTCTGATTAACATCGCAAAGAGAAGAAAACAATACAGGTCTAAAGGATTGTTGAGTTTTTAATGCACAACTGTCCAAACTATAATAAAGTTGTGATAAAAAGTGTCTGACGAATTTATTAAAGGAAGTGTTTCAAATATCCTTGCTCTTGCTGCTTGAGCAGCACTTTGTTTCAGTTGGTCAGTTTCTGTTTTCAAGGCATTCATGCATTCAGTACATTCAGTGTTTGACTGATGCTTAATGACCTCTTTTACAGAGAATGTAAATCACGAATCAAGATGCCTGGTGGACAGACCTGATGTGGTCATGCATTCGTCTGAGTCTGGACCCTTCACACGCAGTTCAAAGCGGCGCCAAACCGGTGTAATCAGTGAGGAACTGAGTCCATGCAAAAGAGCCAAAATGGACCCAGAGACCTCTTTAACATCGGATTTCAATGTGGAAGTTGGATCAAGGGAACAAGCAACAGTGAACCCACAAGCTTCAGTGTTTCCATTGACTATGAATAGCTTTCAAGGGACCTGCAAACCCATCCAGGCCTTGCTGGCTAGGAGTGTTGGAAACAAAGTGACCTTAATAAGTCATCCGAAGGCTGCAGCGATGGCTCAGGCACTGAATGATCAAAACAAATCAGCATCTGCAACTATCAGATTATCAACTACCTGTGCATCTACACAACACTCTGAACCTACAGAAACAATAACTACGACATCAGCAACTGAAAGCACTGGACAGGTGGTGTATAAGACGGCAGGAGGCGTGGGGCTTCTTAGGCAAGGAAGCACTTCTGTAAACTTTTCATTGCAACCAATACCGGATCAAAAATCAGGTGCGAAGGCGATGCAACAAGTTGTTATCCTGCCTTCTAATCTACTGATTCAGAGCACTAAGAATAAGGCAGCCCAGACCTCTTTATCGGTCCCTAAGACTACAACGTACATGTCCAATGTTTCAGAATTCACTATACCGGAAAACAAGGTTCCTGTCCAGCCAGTGGCACCTTTGAAAGATACCAGCGCTGTAAGAACACCATCTGCTGTAGTTACTCCCAGTTTAAGGAGCTTAATGACTGTTGGTGTGCCTAAAAAGACTACTGAACCAAAGGTGGCCCTGAACAAATCAGCAAGCGGTGGTCTAACCAAATCTGATGCTAAACAGGAGCTTAGGACAGTGTGCATTCGAGACTCACAGTCTATTCTTGTCACTACAAGAGGAGGCAACACAGGAGTAGTGAAGGTTCAGACGTCAGAAAGTGGAACAGGGGCTTTGCTGCCCAGCCCAGTTTTTAACATCTCACCCCAACTTCATGCCTTCCTGGTGTCAAAGTCTTCCACGTCTAATACACAAGCTAATTCGGCCACCCTTGCTGCTAAATCTCTACCTGGAATCACTCCTCAAACTACTTTTGTGGCAGGGACTGCTTTAACCTTGAATCAAATTTCCAATAACAGCACTACAGGAACAATACCAATACCTGGTAAATCCACACTCCTGGCTACAAGCAAAGGCAGTGATTGTGTCCTTAAAACGGCAAAAGATGTCCAAGTTGCTCAGCAGAATGCAGTCTCTAAATGTGGAATGAAGCCGCCACAAAAAAGGGCTCCACCTGGAAGCACAGTTCCAGACCAGTCATCTTTCCAAAAGGTTTTTGTGGTCACACCTTCACCAAACATCCCTTCAAAGGTCAATACTACTACCGCAACCTGTACCATGCCAGGATCAAGGGTCATGTTCATAAGCAACTCCGCACTTACCATTCCAAAAGAGACGTCGACTTCAGAAGTTAACATTTCCTCTACTAGTACACAAGCGTTGGCGGTCGTTCCCAACTTGGGGACTTTATCCAGCACTTCTTCTGGTGCAAGCATCCAGAGCATCGGTGTCCCAGGGTTAACATCAGGAATACTTGGCATAAACAAAAAACCTGTAGCCTCAACAAAAAGTACACCTATGATCGTCTCCAGAGTACCTGTAACCTCAACCTCAAGTGGACTCCAAATTGGTCCAAAAGGCGGTGTTGCAAACAGAAGTCTATCAGGGAAAACCGAAAGTGCTTTAAAAGTACCTCGGACTGTTGACGGTAAAACGCTTACGTTTTCAACTTTAGGCACCGGCCACATGGCTTCCTCTGCACTTTTGTCAGTTGTGAAACCAGATGTACCACCATCAGTTTCCCCTTTAAATGCTCTTCACTGTAAACCAGGGTTATCGGCTGGCAGCTGTACTTCAAATACATCGTCCTCTTATTCAGGAAGCCTAATTACTAAACACACTACGTTACCAATTAATGTGACTGTTAACAAGCCAGTGAACACATCCCTTTGCACGTCACACTCACTGATTAAAACAACAGCCAGTACTTCCGCTTCTGCAGTATCCAATACTTTTGCATTGAGTTGCAGCTCTCCTCCGGTGGTCATGACCTCTGGGGTCCGACCACTGACCTCTACCACCAAGAGCGTTCAGGAGAAAATCGTGATCAATACCACTGCCCCACTTGCTCCTGGAACTCAGCTCCTGATCAATAACGCAAGATTTGTGGTACCTTCTCAAGGCCTTGCACCTGGCAGCCATGTTCTGCTTATCTCCAACTCTTGTCCTGGATTGCAAGGGTCAAATCCTGTTGGTTCTCAAAGATTGCAAGCACCAAGTCTTTCTGGACCTCAAAGTTTTTTAGGATCAAATCTTGTTGGTTCTCAAACATTGCAAGATCCAAGTCCTGCTACTCCTGGAGGATTGCAAGGTCAAAGTCCTGATGGTCCTCAAATATTGCAAGGGCCAAATCCTGTTGGTCCCAGAGGATTGCAAGGGCCAAGTCTTGCTAGTCCTGGAGGATTGCAAGGGTCGATTCCTGTTGGTCCTCGAGGATTGCTAGTTCCAAGTACTGCTGGTCCTGGAGGATTGCAAGTCCTAAGTCCTGCTTCCACTGTTTCTAGAGGTCCAAACACTTCAGCTACTCACACGGTTTCTTCAGTTGTACAAGGTGTAAGATTGGTAACACCGGTCAGGCTACCCTTGGCAAAAGTTGAACCCTCTGATCAACTCCGTCAGCAACTGAGCACCAGAACTCCATTGAATGTGTCAGGTCCTACTGCTCTTTCACAAGTAGCTCAAGCTCTGCATCCTGGTGTATCTTCAGACATTGTGAGACTTCCTATCTTTCAAACCTCCAACGTCTCCGTTACAGCATCACAAGGTACGACCGGGTTTCCCAAAGAAAAATCTCTTTCCCAAGGAGGTTTACTAAACACAGCTTCTCCAATGCTCCTGCAAGGAAGACTATCCCAAACTCAAGTGGCACCAGTCATACCACCAGCAAAAGCTGTTATTCCAAGGCATTCGCCGATGTTAACTGTACCACCCATAAGCAGCACGGTATCACGGATGCAGAAACTTCCTGTTGCAACGGTTCCACCAATCGGTGGCGCAAATAGTGCCAGTCCAGCCACTCCCATTGCAACCGTTCCTCCTTCTATGAGCACGGTCATAATGACATCTTGTCAGCCTATCAGAGCCGTGCAACCTGGGACAATCGGAAAGCCTGTTATTTTACCCCGGCAGTCGCAAGGTCAAGTCTCCACTCCTGCTAAACTCTTGTTGAGTCCAGATGGTGCTGTCTTAAACATCATACAAGCCTCAGCCACAAGCTTGCAGGTATTGGCAAAGCCAATAGCTGCTCAAGTGGTCAGTTCCTCTTCAAGTAGCGTTACTGTACCTATTTTAAACACAAGTGATCCACTGACAAAACCAGATACCTTGGGGGGACCCAATGACTGAAATGGTTTTGGAGGTCTTATTTTCCCGTTGTGATCACAAAGGTCTTTTCAATGTTTTGGTCTTTGTTGAAAACAAGTGGGCTTCCTTTGGTTCCATATCTCCCCATGTTGAGAGGCTGAATACTAAATACCTGAATTATTACTTTGTGAATTTTGCTCTTTACAATACAAATTGAGGGGAAATCGGTTATCCTTAAAAGTTGTAAATAAAATTCAGAGAAATTTTGAGATTTCAAATGGCCAGTAATGTACATAACCGTATTTGTTTGGCTGACTCTTTTCTACTCCATTTGTATGCAAAGGTTTGAATTTTTTGTAGCATTTTCCATTAAAATTATTAATATTATTCTGTAGAACAGTCTTCAGTCTATTTAAGAGTATTAATGTCTGGCTGATCTCAAGTCTGCGTTAGTGCATTCAGGCATAGGTTGAGTGTTATCAGACATCTGAGAACAGTTTGGTTTGGTGTTTCATCTATATTCATGAAAATAAACTTGACATATTTATGACTTAAGGACATTGTGGTGCACTGTGTCTGTCTTTTGAGTTTGTTTAAACATTAGATCAGACATTCCCAAACATTTTTATTGTTTATTGTAAATTTACATTTTAATTTATTTTTGCAATTTAATTAATTGCCTTTTTTTTCAACTTGAAATGGGCAATGAAAACAAATGCAGTATTTGTGCATTAAAGCAAAGTTTTATTCTGTTTTATTGAACCGTTTGCATAAAACGACCGTGCAGTGATGCTGTTCACTGTATGCAGCTTAGCATATCTTCATATAAATGTAGTATATTTTGTAAAGCAGAGCTTGAGATTTCCCACATCAGGTATCTGGAGCTCAAGTATACGTTAAATATGTAAATATAAGTTGCATTGATGTTCACTTTTACAGTCATACATTTGGAAGAGAAATAGACATGTTTGATAAAGATAAATTATTAAAAGTAAATCAGTATCAGGACATTAGAAGACTAACTATGTATGATAAATCTCTATCTACCCTACTGATGCTTCCTATTTAACAACATTTAAAACTATCTGCATCTGAGAATGTCTAGTTTTAGGTGCAAATAATGTATAATATTTAGATATTTTAAACTAAAACCAATTTTTGATTAATGGTTATTGAACTGTTATCCTCGTATCTGATGACTGGCATTGTGTTGAAAAGGCACTGCAGTGTCAGAGATGTTATAGTCCACATGCTTTGGTAGGATTCCCGTAAGTCAAGAGTGTCCAGCGTTGGTCCTGGAGGGTCTGTACCTCAACCATAATCTAACACACCCGAAGAAGATAGTCAAGGTCCAGAATTAATAGAAAGCTACATGCAGGTGAGATTTAATGAAAGTTGGAGCTGGATGCTGCAGGACCGAGGCTGGCCACTCCCGCAGTATACCATCACTTCTGGTGTTTATCAGACAAACATTACAGAAATACACAGATGTTTGTGACTCATGGTGAGTAAGGAGGTGGTGAAGGTCCGGAGGCGATCTTCTCGTAGGCTGGAGGAGCGTTAGGAATCTGGAACAGAGGAGAAAGCACATCTGATGTGAGGAAACTAGTACAGAATGGCAACCTTATAAAACTACAAAACATTTACATTTGTTTATTTAGCAGATGGATTTTCTAAAGACATGCACAAGTGTGATAGCACTAAATTTGCTAACTTCAGTGTTTAATTCTACAGGCTGTATTTCAGGGACTTTTAATGAACTGAAAGACTTGAGATATTTTTGATTCTTTGGTCTGTTCATGAGAACAGCAGCTCCACACACACACACACACACACACACACACACACACACACACACACACATTCCAGTTCTTTGTAATCCTCACATCACGACTAATGACGCAAACTAAAGCCGCTCTGCCCTGCAGCAGGTCACATGCTTGCTTTATCCCCTGAGGAATTCTGGGTAACAAGAGCTTGGTTAAATATGTTGTTTGAAACAGAATGTGGCAGAGATAGAGAAAAAAACTGGTTAGTTCATTGTGACAGGATAAAAAAAGACTAATAAAAGAGTTTTAAGTGCATATATAAATATAAACTTATTAATAGTAAATAACATTTTTAAGTACAAAATATTTATATAGAATAAAAGTTAGTTTCTGAATTTTAAAAAGTTTTTTTTAATTTATTTGACTTATGTTATATATGTTTCTATTTAGTCCAGATTTACAGTAATGTCATTTTCATAATACTGTTTGTTTATTTCACTTTACTAACAAATGTGTATATGCGTATATAATTACTATTAAATACAGTTTCAAATTAAATA
Source organism: Enteromius treurensis (assembly GCA_032275025.1). Classification (NCBI taxonomy): domain Eukaryota; kingdom Metazoa; phylum Chordata; class Actinopteri; order Cypriniformes; family Cyprinidae; genus Enteromius; species Enteromius treurensis. Next base: position 675,394 of record JAUCMU010000007.1, on the reverse strand, counting down.
TTTATATATAATAAAAATAACTTGATAAAATGACTTATATTTCTTATATGTTCAGTTTTTATTTCATTTATTTTAGATTTACTCTGTGATATTTCATCTGTCTACTGTTTTTTGTACCTTTTGCAAAAATATATATATATTTTTTAATGTGTGTTTGTGTTTTTAAGCAATCATCCAGAACACCCTAGCAACTGCACAACAAAGCCTTGGCAACCAGATGGTGAGTTTCACTTTAACATCACTAATCATTGTGTGTGTGTGTGTGTGTGTGTGTGTGTGTGTGTGTGTGTGTGTGTGTGTGTGTGTGTGTGTCTGCGTGTGTTATTTGCATTGAATCTCAAGTATAAAGTAATATGCAAGATAAGTGTGTTTAATATATGCATAAGTATAAAATCCTACTGCATCTGTTGAATTTAAAACTCAACTTTGTATTTGTGTGTGTGTGTGATTTTTTTGCTTAAGATATAATTATTCTTTCCTTTCAAATTAACCCCAAAAATAACCTTAACTGTCCGGTGGAAAATCGATCATTTTCATTTTAAGTATATTTGTTCCATTTGAAAGATATGACTGTAGAGAGTCCTCACACTCGACAGTTTCGTGTGCGTTATTTCTTCTCTCTGCCCACACACACACAATTCATCTGTGTACTGTTACATAAAATTCTATCTAAATTATTACTTTTAAACCTTCCCTGGAAATTGCATTCAGATTTGGCAACATCATTATGCTAAAAATATATATTAACACTTATTGCTTGTTTTGGATTATAGACAGGTTAGTTCTCCGTGAGGACCATTAGGAGTCAGGCTTTCCCCTAAAAAATAATTGCATTCATCCATATTGCACTTATAGCATTTCTTTAATAACTGATCAAAAACTATTTAATACTTAACTCAGATGAGTTGAAGTGCCTTTAAAATGTACAAAATGATGTTTAACAAAATGAATTTCAAGAGGAACACGCACGACGATTGGCCAGCTGCCACCAATCTGCTCATTACCCTATTACCCTATCAGCCACTCGCTCCCCCACTATAAATACAGCCCCTTTTTCTCTCACCAGCATCTTCGTTTTCGCATTCAAATCCCACCGCCTTCCCGCGCTCCGCCGTTTCAAATTTTTATATATATATATATATAGTCAGGGATCAGACAGAGTTTGAGCTTCCCTCAACCCTCGCCCTCTAGGGGTAGATCCCCTAGGGCTCCGGGTCTGCCGGACAGTCGCCAAACAAGCTTACTTACTATCGCAGAGGAAGTGTGAACTAGTGAATTACAAACACATGAATTAAAGTGGCATGAGTTGCACCAACAGCTTTCATATTTATGGTTTACAATTAGGGGTCTGTGGACTCCTAAGGGTTTTTAAACGTGGTCTGTGATGCAAAAAAACTAATTAAAAAAAATTAAAAAAAATTCTTGATTGTTTATACCATTGTTTGAAGAAACTTCAAGTCAAATTTTAAATTAAAATTAAATACGCTGAAAAAATTTAAACTGAAAAAACTTTACAGTTTTAAGCCTACAGTACTAAGCCTCAAATGTCAGCTATTCATTGGATTGGTTTCTTCTTTAAATAAAAAAATAAAACATATTCATGGTATTACAATGTTAAACTAAAACTATAATTAAGAAATTAAAATTATAGAAAGAAAAAACCCATATCTTAAGCAGTCAGAATAATGTAAGTTATGTAAGTAAGATTATTGACCTTTTGATCAATTATTTAATTGTGTCATTCAGTATTGTAACTAAAATAAAATAAATATATATATATATATATATATATGTGTGTTAGTGCTGTCTATTAAGCACATTTGTTTACATAATATATGTGTATATTTATTACGTATATATAAATACACACACATGCATATATATATTTAAGATAAATATGTTACATATATAAATTAAACATATGATGGGTGTAACATAAATATATATACAATACGTGTAAATACTTTTAAAATAGATGGTTTATGTGTTTGTCTTTATATATATATATATATATATATATATATGTACAGTTCTTACATATGATTTAAAAAATCATATTTTTATATTAAATGTATTTCTGTATGTTTTATTTCCAGCTTAGAAAAATCACCACATTAATCTCCACATTAACTTTTTAAAAGACGTTTACCCATAAACCCCTGTTCTCTCTCTTTAAGCAATAAAGAGGGCATCAGTGTGGACTGGCCAGGCTGGTGTTTTGATGATGAGGAGGTCTTTGACTTTGAAGCCTTTGAAGATGAAGACTGGTTTGACAAGAAGCTGAGCACAAATGAGCTCCGGAGGTCAGAAAAGAAACCTTCAGAGAGGCAAGATGAAACAGAATGTAGTGAGGTGTAGTCTAAAGATGTAAAAAGTGTTTGAAGAAATGTAATATATAAAGTTCAGCTGTGTTGTTTAATGATTATGTAGCACAACTATTGTAGTGATATATATTTGAGTGATACATACAGCCTGCTCACGTTTTTTTAATGAAAGATTAATTAATTAATTAATAGTTTTTTGTTATTATAATATATACTTAAATGTATCTGTGTATAGATTGGTGTCTCTGTATAGAAATATTAAGAACCTGTTTATAATATATTTACTGTGCACAATAAACAAAAACAAATGAGAGATGAAGTATGTTTTCCCTTTTATTGCTTTATTTACATAGATTTTACATTCATATTAAAAA
>JAUCMU010000007.1:651283-664492 GCA_032275025.1 Enteromius treurensis | reverse complement strand
TCAGAGATTGTGGAAACAGGTTCCTGGCTGTCAATAATAGAGAAAAACAAGACAAAACTCAAGTGATTCAGCTGTTAAACATGATAGAAGAGGTGAAAAATACTAATGAGAGTGGATACTTCACTAACAGCATGTTTGAGGAGGCAGAGATGTCCATTAAAAAGAGAATAGAGGAAATACTGAAAGAGAGAGAGAGAGAAATAGAGAAGCAGAAAAAAGAGTTACAGGCCAAATATGAGATGGACTTGAAAAACATGATGAAGATACTTGATGAAGAGAAACTAAGAGCAGATGAGGAGAGAAAGCAGATAGAAAATCTAATGAGAGAAGAAGAGGAAAAACTCAAGAAAGAGTTTGAAGAAAAAGAGAAAATAGAACAGAAAAAACGAGAAATAGAAAACCAGAAAAGATCAGAAGAAGAAGAACAGCAAAAAGCTGAATATCATCATAAAATAGAAGAGATGAAGAGAGAGATGGAAAATCAAAGATCACAGTATGAAAAACAGGAGAAAGAAAGAGAGGAAGAGGATAGAAAAAAAGCAGAAAAAAACAGACAAGATCAAGAAAAGATGAAACATGAACAAGAATGTGTTATAATGGAATTAAAGCTGCAACAAGAAAATGAAATAAAAAAGAGAGATTTGGATGAAAGAAAGAGGAATGAAAAAGAAGAGACAGAAAGACAAGAATGGGAAAGAAAAATAAAAGCAGCTGAAAATGACAGAAAAGAGACTCAAGAGGAAATTAAACGACAGCAGAGAGAATGGGAGGATGAAAAGAAACGACAGATGAGAGAACGAGAGGAAGAAGAAAGAAGGAGAAAAGAAAAACATGAGGAACAAATGAGAGAAAAACAAGAAGAACTGGAGAAAATCAGAAAGAGATTTGAAAGAGAGAGAGAAGAAGAAAGACAGAAGAAAGAGGTGGAGAGACAGAAACAGAAAAGAGAAAGAGAAGAAAAAGAAAGAGACTATGAAGAAAAGAAACAGGAAACAAAAAGACATTATGAACAACTGGAGAGAGAGAGAAAAGAGGAGTGGGAGCGAAGAAAATGTGAAGAAAATGAGAGACAAGAAGAAGAGAGGAAGAGATGGAAGAAAATAGTTGAAGATCTGAAAGAAGAGCAAGAAGAAGAGATCAAGAAAAGAGAAAGAGAGGAGAAGGGGAGAAAAGAAAAAGAAGAGAAAGAACGGGATAAAATGAAAAAGAAACATGAAGAGGAAATAAGAGAGATGAAGAAGAAACATGAAGATGAAGCCAGAAAACAAGCAGAAGAGTTTAATAAGTTTAAAGAGACGAAACAACAGCATGTTCAGGAGCTCCAGAAGATAATGGATGACCGCCAGAAACAACTCGAATTACTGGAGAACCTCTTCAAACACTTCAAAGATGAGAAAAGTGAAGAAGTGGAAACTCTAAAAAAGGAAATTGACAATTTAAAAAAGAAATGGTGCAGACTTATGTGAAGCTACCCTGTTCATTCGGGAACCAAACCTAGACTGAAATTAGCACACAGGGTAAATTTGTTCAAAGTAGAAACAGAGAACCTGATAAATGAGCTTACACTTGAACTAGTGCACACTTGGTCCATTCGACCCAGAGGATAAAAGAGGTTTTAAGTACACTTTAGCATTACTCAGGTGCAGTTTTGAGCACTTTCCGAAGGCTAAGTGTGACACTATGTTTTTCAGATTCGTAATCATGAGAATCAGATGTTGTAATCAATGATCCACGCCTCAAACTGGAAACAGAGAAGATTAATTCACACTGACAGAAATCAATTATTTCCAATGTTTCAACTGATTTTTAATTTTTATTGGCTGCCTCCATGTCTATTATCTTTTGAGCCGACTACTTATTATTCTAAAAGCCCAGATATACTTCAAACAAAGTTATTTTTCATTTTTTGTTTGAGGGCAAAAACAAGTTTGAAGGCTGAGTGAGGTATACCATTTACAAACGTTCTTGCCACGTCTGTCACATGTGCTCAGTGTGAACCTACTTTCATCTGTGAAGAGCACAGGGCGCTAGTGGTGCTGGGCTGTAAGCACAACCCCCACCTATGGATGTCGGGCCCTCATACCACCCTCATGGAGTCTGTTTCTGACACATGCACATTTGTGGTCTGCCAGAGGTAATTCTGGCAGGTCTCCTCCTGTTCCTCCTTGCACAAAGGTGGAGGTAGTGGTCCTGCTGCTGGGTTGTTGCCCTCCTACGGCCTCCTCCACGTCTCCTGATGTACTGGTCTGTCTCCTGGTAGGTCCTCTGGACACTACGCTGACAGACACAGCAAACCTTCTTGCCACAGCTCGCATTGATGTGCCATCCTGGATGAGCTGTGTGGGTTGTAAACTCCGTCTCATGCTACCACTAGAGTGAAAGCACCGCCAGCATTCAAAAGAGATCAAAACATCAGCCAGGAAGCACAGGAACTGAGAAGTGGTCCTGTGTGAACCTAATATCAACAACCAACATGCGAACAAAACAAGTAGTGTGTAAACTTATATAACAGTCAACCAGCTTCTCCAAGAAACTTACTAATGACAAGTTTTCCATGGGTTTGGAATATGGTCTTGATTTGCAACTATAAAAAAAGTGCCATTATACTGTATGTTATTTAGAAAAAGAGGCTCAGTAGCCCTGAACTCATCATCAGAACTTTTTCATAATTGATTACTGATCTATGATAAGCCAGAGAATTAGTTGTCTAATTTAAAGCAGATTAAATTGATCTTGCTCTCACTGGAACATACAGGCAAAGCAAAAACAACTTTATTAATTTGGCAATTTAACACTGTCAGGTAGTCTGCTATATTAGTGCGCTCTCCGCAGCAAGGGAGGACACTGTTACATTTGTCCAGATATATGTAAATTAGGAGCAGCATTTTGCCCGTAGCTGCAGGAATCTTGAAATGTTATTCCTGGTAGATGGTAATCTGGGGAAGTAAATGCTAATGACTACAAGAGTTTCACCAAGCTGTACAGGCTATTTAAAAGAGGGCCATATATATAGATATATAAAACTTTTTAAGGCACAGATCTTATGCAAGCAATATAGGCAGTTTCGCAGTTATACAGTGTACGCAGAAATGCAGTTCCATTTACCACTCTCATTTTACAAGTTCGCGCTTCCTTGTGGTAACAATTTATATGTATTTGGCATGCTGTCCAGAGGGTTCCCGCCGCTCCTAATGGTTGGAGAGTGAGACTTGGTGGGGAAAGTGAATTGCCTACACACTCTCCACCATTCTTGAGCAAAGCCCTGAACCCCCAACTGATCCTATAGTGCCGCAACATCGGCTGCCCATTGCTCCAGGTGTGTGAGTGTGTGTTTGTTCACTCCTCACTGCTGTGTGTGTGCACTTGGATGGGTTAAATTATGGGACAATTACTGTATGGGACACCATACTTGGCCACACGTCACAGCATGTCCTTTTCTTTCCTTTCTTTCCTTCTACTGTCTGTCTGCACATTAGTCTCCTGATTTGCTAGGAGTCAATTAAAAAAACAATTGATTTGACAACCACATTTAACTTAACTCACTACATGTCTGCACACAGACATACAAAATGAACACATATTATGCACATGCAAGATGTCGCTACTTTTGAAAATTTACACAAACTTTGGGTTGGTTTTCAAGAAACTATATGGATAATGTTTTGAATCTTCAATTGAAAACAGATCATGTACACAACCCCTTAGAAGACAAGCTTCCTGCAGAGTTCAGCTTCATCCTGTTCAAACACACCTGCCTGGATGTTTATAGTAAACTGATTGATTAGCTTGCTCTTATTTGTTTTATTGAGGGTGTTGCTTAACTCTGCAGGTTACACTCTCGATCTCACAGGATTCTGTTTTACACCACACTGTTTTTTTTTTTTTAAATGTCATACTGTAACTTTCTAGGGGTGACTTCATTGCAAACATTTTATATATATATTTGTCAGTCAGTGATTGTAGCCTATTATCTTTCTTAATTAATTCTGGAAACAGTAACTGCAATAAGTTAAAAAAGGTTGTTCTAACCAGCAGTTAAAAATACATCTGTTACATTATTTTCCTGTCCTCTGTGGGTCAGTGGTCAGCACACACAATTTGCACTCTGTTTCCCTTTTTTTCTCCAAACACTCTCCAGTGCGAAGTAAAATGCAACCAAATATGAAGTCATTACTGATATACAATACATCAAAAGACAAGCACTGCCATGTTTTATTCAGTTCTTTTAAAAAAATGTCAGACAAGCAGTATTTGAAATTGAAAGCTTCCACAAACAGTAAATACATATACACTACTTTGAGGAGTGTGTGTATAAATTGATTATCTTCTGAGATGGGCCAGCAATATTCCAAGTTGAAGAGTAGAGTTCAGTTAAAAGGCATTTGACAACCAAAGAAATTTGCTGAATTGTTAAATCCATTTAAATTGTTAAGCACTGACGCAAAAAAATAATCTAATGTTATGTTATCAAGACTTTGGAATATATCATATGGACCATTCAGCAATGTAAAGTGTACCTTGAAAACCATGCTCGAGTAATAGGATTACTCAGCTAATAGTGGATTGATACTATACTATAATAGTATAGTAAAGTTACAAGTCACCAACTGAAGAACAACTTGAATATATGTCTTAGAGAATGTGATTTTAACAGTACTTAAATTTTTTGACTTATGCTAAATATAGGCTTAGAGAAGCACTTAAAATGATTTAAACGAAAAGCTAGAACAAACAATAAACCAAAAACCATAGCGATCAAAAACCAGAATGACAAGCAAACAAACAACCATTACGTATTACAACTCACAAGGAACTAAAGAAACACTAGAGCTATATATACCCAGAGAGCTAAAAAGACACACCATAGAAGATTAATCAAGGGGAACCAATGAACAAATGGACTACAAACTGACTACAAACACCAAGGAAGACAGGAAGTGACATAAAAATCCCTTAGAACATGTAACAAAAAACAAGAAAGATTCGATTTGTGAAGGGAGGAATTATGTTCATTTTCTAAAACCAAAATGAATCTGAACAACTCAAATAAAAAAAATAAAAAAACATATCCTTGAAAAGGTCTCTTCAGCGTGACGAATAAATATGATCTCATAGATAAAGAGCCTGTATAAATATGCAGAAATAGTATGCCAAATAAAAACAGAAAATTGTGGTATTGTTACGCAATAATTTACTTTGGCAAGCATATGAAATGCAGTTTTGAGTTTTCTACCCCACAATCCTAATCCTACCCATTAAAAAGTACATATAAACTTTACACCGGATCAAAACATTAAACATGTGCACTTTAATGAGATCAGGTTGTATATAAAACACGTGCTCCACATAGCTTTGTCGACAAATTTGGGTGAGTAAGAGCAATGCTTTCAGTGCCCTGTATTCGGCAATATCACTTTTGAAGCCAAAATAAACTGCTGCACAAAAAAGCTAGGTGCCATGCAAAATGTATTGTGTAATTGCAACACTCACTACAAATGTGTAGTGAAATAGGGAGTAAAAGTCACTAATATCTAATTGCAGATAATACAAAAAGATCCAGTAATTCATTGCATTTATACCTCTGGGAGCATTTTATGGTGTTCAGTTTTTTTTTATTTTGTTCTTTTTTTTTTTTACTTTTTTTGGGGGGGGCTTGGATGTGAAAAGACAACTTTTGTTTTGGGGTCAACATTTCCTTTACAGATGCTGCCAACTAGAACTTTTTGAGATCCCCTACCTGCACAGTGCCCTTGAACGTGGAAAACAACCCCAGGATGCTCCCCGCAGCGAATGGACTATAAGCATCTGCTAAATATCAAATACTCTAACCTTAATCAAATACTGAACTACCAAGGGCACGTGCAAATTTTTTCGTTGAAAAACTGATTTCAGATAACCAAGGACAGTGCACAGTGTTTCACTCACCTGTTTAATGGCATGCAGCAGCTTACCATAGCAGAAGACAATGACAAGGAAGGGGACAATCAGGCAAAAAATAAAGAGGCAAATGATGTAAGAGATGTTATTGGCTGTCTTGGTTGTCCAGTCTACAGAGCAGGTGGTCCCAGGACCCTCTGGGCCATAGCGGCTCCAACCAAATAGAGGGGGTAGAGTCCAGATTAAAGAATAGACCCAGGACATCACCACACCACCGGCCACCTTCCTATAGTTGGTGGCATCAGCCTCCGTGGAGCCCATCATTGTACAGTAGCGTTCGTATGATAGAACAGCCAGAGAGATAAGAGACACAATGCCTGCACAGAAAAGATGAAGACTTTTTTTGATAATGATACAATAAGATTTACGTTTAAATAGTTAAACAAGTCATTCCATCACAGAAAGACTGCTGAACTGAACTGACTGATAATCCGCAGCTTTGATGTGCATAAGAAAGTACATTTATAGAGTTCAGCTGAGTGGCCTGATAAGAAAGCCTTTGTTTCTTTATTCATACTCTTTATTTGTTGTGCAGTTTTAGGTGCAAGCGATCCACAAGTCAGCTCACCTTGTAATCTGTCATCCATTTACTCGACAAACAGCAGATCATTTTTAATAGCACCACAGAGCCAAAGTATTTATGTCAACAAAGTAAATTCAAATACATTAGATTCAGCTTATACCTCTGATTGAATTTCTATTATCAGTGGACAGACGTAGTGTGTAATTTGAACCTTGAAGCCTGGAAAAGTCTTGGGATTAGCTAAAATTCCATAACATCTTGTGCCCTTTTTTCAATTTTCCTTTATGAATCAGATTAACGGACAAGAATGTGTACATGACTAATGCATTGTATTTTGAAATCAGATTCAGAAATCAGATCAGAAATCTTTTCATTAGGTGAACTAAACCCTTTAAGTTTCTTTGTGGGTAGGTTATAGGCCCTAGAGCTTTTCTATGAGTTGGAACAATGCATATTTACATACATTTTAATTAGCAAAGATCCTGCAATTGATGAAATGTTGATCACTTTAATTTCTAGGTCCGTCAACCCAGACCAGAGATACTTTGATGTCTTCATAACAATTAAATCTCAATGGCTTGTTAATTATTTTTTGACTTTTACTTATTGATTATTTTACTTGAATTATCAAGTTCCCCACAATACGACCATTACTTCTTGTGAGCAAAGGCCAACATGTGGACACTGAGTTCAGCTAACTGTGTGACGGTTTGACGGGGAGGGCGCATGACATAAACTAAAGTACCCGGTTCAAGGGCATGACCGCAATGAAGCTCACCCGAAATACAATCCTTCTACAGCCCGATTGCTGATCCATTAACTAAACCACTAGACCATGCCTTATATACCAAAGACCCCAGCTTTGAGATTCTAGTGAAAACATCTTGGTCTTTAGGTCTCTAGATGCACTTAGACAGCTAGCATGGTTATTTGACACCTTAAAGGGATAGTTCACCAAAAAATTAAGTTCAGTCATAATACACTCCAGGCTCCAGAATCAAATCACTGAGGGTGTTCTAAGCTTTGTATATGGCCCAAAGAGCTCTCCATTTTAAATCAGCAAAAGCTTTCACTCATCTTAGTTCATCACGGTCTAATTTAGTTACATTATAATCAGTCGATTTCTTTATGCTGCACAATGAATCTCACATGATGTTGACACTTTGTTTGAGATGATTTGTGCCGAACAAAAAACCTAAACAAAAGCTGTAGCAATTCTAGCGGTAAATGGATTTTTACTTAAACACCTCTGATTGGCTGTTGGGTCCAAAAGAAGAAAAGATACAGCTGCATTGCTCAATACTGAAAAAACAAATTGAAATAAAAACAGTCTCCAAAGCTCAAATGCGCTGGAAACAAATGCAAATCTGCTATTGATTTTGTTTGAGGGTCCTTTACACCCCCCAAGAACCTGGCCTGATACACTCAGCCTTTCAATTCGTTGCATTATTTGTTCTTCTGTGAAATATTAAAAATGTTATGAACAATAATGTTTTTATGCATATCATGAAAGTCAGTGATGTCCAATACAACACAGGTCTCCAATGACAATGGGGGGAAGAAAAGAAAAAACATAAATCACAAATTTTAAACAACTTTTATTAAATTATATACACACACTTGATTGATTGGTATACATGTATAATGTATAAAGTTTTAGATTACTTTTGGAATATTAAGCATGCTCTGCAACCACAGCATTATTGACCATATTAATTACACATTTAATAGACATTAATTTAATTTCTTTTAAGCCAAGGAGAGATGTAACTTACATTTTGTAGCACTACATGGTCAGACTTTTTTAAGTGGTCCTCTGGGATCAGTGCTCAAGAACACAGTGCTGCAGTATGAAATTACTTTTTGATTACTTTCTTCAAATTGTCATAAACATTTTATGATAAACTTTTTTTTTTAAACATAAAAATTCTAATGATAAACTGTCCACATTAAATCTCAAAGGAGATTAATCATATGTAGTAAGCATCTGAAAAATTGCATAAGACCTCAAGCCATACCGAGGTGGATTCAAAATCTAATATTCTGGCTATGTTAAGCTGCCAAGAGGTGATTTTCCCAAAAACAAAGCAATCAAATGTGATTTGTCTTGCTCTGCAGCATTCACTGGCAGCCTTGTGATGCCAAAAAAAAAAAAAAACATTCTCTGCTCAAAAGAGACTTTCTGGAGAATAGAACTGTAGTGATCCTCCACACAAACTGTAAAACAGATTCTCCAGTCTTTTACTGCTAATTACAGTTATTTATAGGGCATTAATATTTATAGGGCTTTCACATTTGAAATAATTACCCTGGGTCAGTCTATACCCATGGTAAATGGAATCCTGGGTTATCTTGATTCATGTTTCATAGTGCTTAGACTTTACCCAGGTTTAAAAGTTAAAGTGTCCCTATTATGCCATTTCCAATATTGCCTTTCATGCAGTGTGAAATGTAGCTGTATGTGAATGTAAACCATCTGCAAAGTTATAAATCCTAAAGTGCATCCATAAACTGGTGTTTTACGCTGTACATGTTCTCAATTGCATATTTGCGATGTCACTTTCCTTGATTTTACGAATTCAGCATGCAGTCTGCCAAATCACAATTGTGATACAATACTATTTGTACAATTTTAAAGTTTTGGTTTCAGAAGTCCTTATTGTTGACCTTATTTGTTCAATGATTTGTTCAATGATTACATTTTCCGATCCCCTCTGGTGATTAATTGATTGATTGGTTGCTTTCATTTAAAGCAGTGTTTTGAGTTTGTGAGCAATGAATTCGCATTTTCATTTATACCAATGTGAATGTCCTTCTAATACAATAAATTTCTATGAATGCTGGAAAAAAACACTGGTGACTGTTGTGATGAATTAAAGTTTTGGGGGGGGAAAAAAATGTATTTCTCAATTACAACCTCACTTTCTAACCAAAGTGGTATTTTTGCATTACTAAGCTCACAGCTGTGCTGATAGTTACCAAACCCAAAGGCTGAGGTGAGCCTGACATGCCATGGTCTGCTGATAGGTCAGTCTGCTTGTCTCAGATTTGGTCACATGGACAAGGTAAAGATAAGAGAAGATTTTAATCTATGTTCACGGTTTCTTTGTATGGAATTCTACATTTTCTAGCATTTTCTTTTTCCTTACATTTCTGTGTTCATCAGACGCAAGTCCTCAATGGTATCCCTCTTTCTCAGCTAACAGCCCATGTACACATTAATTAACTATCTAATATCTTATGTGTAACGATATCTACCAAAATGACATCACTGAAAGAGTAACACAAATTAGTAACTGTGAAGTAAATGACCCAAAACAGTGTTTTACTTCCTGTAAGTTTTGGAATTCATGCATTACTAACACAACATCTTAAAAAATATTTAAATTATGAAAAATATCAAATGCCTCATGTCTCGTTTCAGTTAATATGTGATAAAGGTAGGCAAGGTAGGCACCTGGAAATCTGCTATCCAAGTGGTGTTTCATCACTGAGCTATTGACTGAGAATCACTTTAGCTGAAGGTACTAAATTTACTAGGGCAAAAGATTTGCTGCCTCCAGCAAGAACCTTCAGACTTATCTGCAGTTGTAAGCTCCAATTCTGTCTGTGTACTGAAACTGCTGTGGACTTGTTTGTTTTTACTTGGCTGTCTTTTTTGTAATGGATGCAAGAAGCTATTCAAAACTGCATTTCTATGCAATTATTTAAAGCATTCATTAAAGTTATGACATTTAGATAAGTAAAAATGATTTAGACATTCTTGGCAAATTAAATGTTTCCTAGGTGCTGGTATACACGTTTATTTATTATTATTATTATTATTATTATTATATTACAAATATGTTACTAACACTAATTCAACACCAATGAATGTTAAGTGTTTTGCAGAAAACAGCTTGTATTGTATTTATGCACATTTTTCAAAGTGCATGAACGTGACACTTGTCTTTTAAACTAGTTAAAAAAGCGCGTCAGATGTGATTTATTTTATTTTATGCACAAGCTGCCGCAGCACAAAATGTCGTGCGAGTTTAGTTGTAAATTTAAACTTGCAAATGAATACTTTAGCTACTGCTTAACAGGGTTTTTTCTTCTTTGAACGATTCGTTTCTGTTGAGATCTTTACTGAAAGTAAAAAACAACAACATCTGATGAACTGAATAACGCACAGCGTAGGTGTGGAAAGACAGTCCATTCTGCAAAACACTCACCAAACAACGAGTTGGCAAAGCCGTACCACACACATCCAGTGTCGCCGATGAGCCATCGCCCCTGAGTGCTCGCCGCGAAGCTGAACGGCGTGCCCAACACGCAGACCAGGAGATCACTCAAGCAAATATTCACCAGCAAAAAGTTGATGGGGGACCGCAGAATCTTGTAGCGGCAAAAGAGCACGAGAACCAGAAGGTTGTTGAGGAATCCAAAAGTGCCGATGAAGCCCAAGGTCACCGCTACGAGCAGGTGACCGGTGGGACTGAGGTTGCGATAGGAGGAGGACGCCTCCAAATGTTCCTCCGCTGCACTGAGGCACAGCGCGCTGCTCGCCCTCCTGCAACTGATCACACTCAAGTTGGAGGCAATCATCGCAATCCGTTCTGAGTACACATTGACCAAAAGTCACAGCATTGTTTTCTGGGGCAAAGCAAAACATTTAATGTGCTGTGGCGTTTTGACAACAGACTGCGATCCATACGGAAGATAGTTATTTGCAGAAGATTTTAAGTGTTGCTATTGCTGAACTTTGTTGCTCGGTTCATCGGTTCAAAAGTGGGAATAAAGTTTGGCGTCCCTTTGCTCCACCGTGTGGTGGTTACAATCCTCTTATGCTGTAGAACTGTATGCTACTGTGTTGATGTTAGTGTACCTCCTTCTCAGCTGACGTCCGTCCGTCTGCTCTCCAGGGGATTACTGGGCGCAACATCCAGGTTAAGAGGACACAAACATCTGCAGCTGCTCCGTCTCGGTTCAGTCGCGCGACACATTACCCGTTATACGTTTTAGCGCTGTCCATGGTGCTCAGTGTTCATGTAGCCTAAGCGTCGACTTGTTTGAAGAAGTTATAAGCGGGACAAAATGGAGTTTTAATTCGAACCCTGATTCTATACCACTGGTTTTCAGCTCGAAAGCCCCTCGTTGTCCAACACAACAATTTAATAATCCTGTGAATTTCTCATCAGATCAAATTCCTTTAAAAAACTCAAATAAAAACATTTCAGTTGAGCTTGTCAGCATAAGTGGTTGGTGTTAAATATCCTATGCATTAATAGGGTGTTGAAATTACTCTATTAGTCTATAGAGCAAAGTTTGCACATAACCGTCGCATTCCGTTTCAACCACTGTGATTTTCTGGATTGCTTAAAAATGTATTTATCTCTCACTCTGGATATCAGAGAAACTTATGAATGGCTGTAAATTTGCCTTGAGTAAACAGATGTGCTTGCACAACACACTTACTCGAAAGACAAGGTGGTGTATTGATCTTAGCAGAAGAGCCGGTATAAATTCACCCTAGGAAACTGCAAGGGGCTTTGCTTGATTTCAGAGTGATGGAGAAGGCAAAGAAAACTCGGAGCAACATGAGAACATTGTCTTTTTTATATATTAATTAAATAAACGTGAATTTGAGTGTTTCACAATGCAAATTTCAACAGTCGGTAAACATGGACTGTGAAGCGTAATTTATTATTTGCAGAGGTATATATCTCATAGGGAAACACATGGGGAAATTAAGCTATCAGCTGAGTGAAACATTGCAGAATCATTCCATCTCTGCAAGGTCTAGAAGTGTCCTTCTTTTCCAATGAATCTGGAGTGTGTGTTTTTTTTTTTGTGAGATCTAATTAAGTTCTCCTGCACTGTCTGCTACCCAAGGCAAAGAGCCACTGCGACACTACTGCCCGCTGTTATAGTCCCATAGAGGATAATTTCTCAACACACACCTCATAAAATAAGTTCATGCTAGTTAAAGGGATTTCCAGTCAATACACAAGGCAATTGAAAATGCTGTGCAAGTATTACTTTTTTTTTTGCAACTTCATATGCACATTAACAGGGAAAAGTGCTCTATTGTTTGGCTTGTTAAACCCCATTTCATGCTATGATCTTCTAGTTCAATTGGATGGAAAATAAGAGCAGTTACACAAATCTGCAACTGCACAATGTCCTATACTTTAGCTAATTGGACCAATGTTCTGATTTACTCGGGGTGCAGTTCAATAAAAATGTGGATATGGTGGCTAAATGAATAATTCTGTAGCCAAAAATGAACAAGGTAGTTTAGGATCATTACTCCAGCAATTACAGGAGCTGTATCTGAGAGCATTAATCTAGTGAATAACCTGCAGAACAGAAAAGGCTTATTGTACAAAAGACCATTATATGCAAGTAAACTGTAACAAATATACTTTTTTCACACACACAAATAATTATAAAGTGAAAAACCAAATAGCGTTATAGTAGAGGGCACCATCAACTTATCGTCCATTATTCAGTATCCCAATTAACAATATAAATAAAATGAGTTTGTTACTAAAATCACAACATCAAAACCCTGAATGCATCAATTAAAACACCCTTCTACTGAGCATGCAGAATGAATGCACTTAAATGCACATTTACTGGAAACAGCATGAGGGTCCTCACTGATCATAAGGAAATGTTTCAGTTTCTACTTAAAGGTGCCATAGAATGAAAAACTGAATTTACCTTGGCATGGTTGAATAATAACAGTTCAGTACATGGACATA
>JAUCMU010000007.1:591046-606982 GCA_032275025.1 Enteromius treurensis | reverse complement strand
TTAGAGCAGTCTCAGTACTATGATACGGTCTAAATCCTGACTGGAAATCCTCACAGATACCATTTTTCTCTAAGAAGTGTGTGTGTGTGTTCCAGGAGCCAGTGATGACGCCGTCAGCTGCTCTGTGATGTTGGAGGTTTTGCATTCTCTGTCGAATCTGTCCACTCCACTCAAACACGGCGTCATCTTCCTGTTTAACGGAGCTGAGGAGAACATCCTGCAGGTGAGAGGTCACAGCACAGCTGACCTTTGACCTCAGAGGAGTCAGACTGTCACTGTGGGTTTGCAGCAGTAGTAATTCAGGGCTGATTTTTATGTTTAACAGTGTTTTTTTAACTATTGTTTTGATATCGTTATATTTTTTATCAAAAGTTTGAATTAATTTTCATGTTTTTTGTGTTTTCTGTTTATTTTAATTTGTTAATGTTTTGTCATTATTTTTATTTATTTTTGCACCAAACAAATGCTCCTTTATATTATTATGTCGATATAGCTTTTATTACTATTTTAATCGTAGTTTGTTATTTTAGTGCACCAGGTAAGATTAAAAGTGAAATTGAAATGTTGTCAAAGTAAGTTTAAATGTTTATTATAGTTTTATAATATTATAAGTTTATGAATACATTTTTTAATGTTTTAAAATGTTTTTTCTTCTAGTTTTAGGGATAGTTAACTATAATAACCCTCACAGTTTGATGGCGTCTGTCTCCTTCATTCAGGCCAGTCACGGCTTCATTACCCAGCATCCCTGGGCTCAGCAGGTGCGAGCGTTCATTAACCTGGAGGCGGCAGGAGTGGGTGGGAAAGAGGTGGTGTTTCAGACAGGTAAACACTCACACACCTGAGTCTCAGAGCTCAACACCTGCAGCACATCAATACATCTTCTCTGTTGCTGGGCAGCACAGTCCCAGAATTAAAGGGCCAGCGTCTCCTATATTCACTCTCCATTCACTCACACTCATGTCGCTTTAAACCAACGGCTCTCAACCACTTCTCAAATAATATGAAGTAATCTTGTAGCCTCACATGAGGAGTAAGAAAGGTCTAGGAGTTAGAAACATTGAGAGCAGCTGATATTTGTTTTAATTCATGCTACACAAGAAGTTTATGTCTGTTTATCTCTTTTACTTTGATTGTATAGAAAAGAGCGTGAGCGTGAGCCTTCTGCTAAGCGTCTGAATGTGATTGTTTCAGGTCCAGAGAACCCGTGGCTGGTCCAGGCTTATGTCCGCTCTGCCGTCCATCCGTTCGCTTCAGTCGTGGGTCAGGAGGTGTTTCAGAGCGGCGTTATCCCCTCAGACACAGACTTCCGCATCTACAGGGACTTCGGAAATATTCCTGGTACGAGATACTGATTCATCCGCACCCGTGATGCTTTATTCACAGTAATATTTCAAATATGATGTCATTATTCAGCTCAGTTTTTCATCCAGCGGTGTGTGAAGTGTTTGTCTTCTCTGTGTGGTTCTGCAGGGATTGATCTGGCGTTCATAGAGAACGGTTTCATCTATCACACTAAATATGACACTCCGGAGCGAATCCACACTGACTCCATCCAGAGAGCAGGTGAGACGCTGAGCGATTCCTCAGATACTCGTCTGATTCAGAGAACAAGAGCTCAGCTGCTGGACTGATAGAGACCAGGGAAACACACACACACACAGTGTTTCTGCTCAGATCAGCAGTCTCACACTCCTGAGTTTCAGCAGATCTGCAGCAGACTGATCCAAACCCGGGTTTGTGTGAGTCTCAGAGGGGCTTTATCTCATAACTTGGGGAATAATTGTAAAATAACACCTGTCTCTTGCTGCTTGGGATCCTCTTAAACACGTTCATAACAGTTCATGAGCTTTATTTCTGTGCTGCTCAATTCATTTCAACTGAACACTAAACAGACCAAAAACTGAAGAAACCAATAAGATACCAACGTACAGTAAATAATTCTATAATAATAATAATTCATTATTATTATCATTGTTTATTTTTTAATAATAGTTTTGCCAATAGTTTTCTTTTTATAATAAAATGTTTTTGATAATATTTTTATTGTTTTTAAATGTTATAGTATTAAATTAAAATGATGAACACTGTAATACATGTCATGACTAGGGATGCTCTGATCAGAATTTTTTGCAGCCCATAATACAGTATTTGTAGCCATGTAAATATTTTCTAAATATATACTGTATGTATTTATATACGTATAATAAACATACAAACACACACACATATAAAAAAAACTTTTATTTTTGATGTGATTAATTGTGATTAATTGATTTGACAGCACTGGTTTTAATATTGTTTTTTATAATAATAATTTGAATTATAATAATATGAATTCATGGCATTATTGCTTATAAAATATAATAATAATAATAATAATAATGAAATAATTATTGCTATTATCATAAAATTACCATTATTGTTATGAAATAAAATATTATATAACAATTATTTTATTATAATATAAATGATTGTTATGAAATAAACAGATAAAAATGAATAATGAATTAGCCTAGCCGTAGGCAGCAAACAGGGCTTATTAATCTAGTATTAACCGAAGGTGTGTGTTTACTCTACAGTTTATTTTAAACATGGCTCGTCCAGTCAGAGTTTAGACTCGTGTGTGTGTGTGTGTGTGTGTGTGTTATGATCTAGTATGAGTTGAGTCACAGTTCAGTGTATGAATGTGTGTCAGAGTTCGTTCTGCTGTCGACTGCGTCAGTGGCTCAGTATGTGAGTGTTTGCTGATGTCCCGATCGAAACACTTCTAACAGACTGCGAGGGGTTAAAGTTTAAACTCTCTGTGTGTTTCAGGACTGAAACACAGAAACCAAACCAATGTGAACACATGATTGCTATAAGATAGTCTAAACCTCATGAAGAAATGAAGATGATTATCTACAACGCATATATTGTCAGTGCAGACTTCTGTTTCCTGTTCCTGTGATCTCCAGGTGACAACATCCTGTCTGTGCTCAAACACCTGCTGATGTCAGAGCAGCTGGCTGACTCCTCAGCGTATCGCCACGGTAACATGGTGTTCTTTGATCTGCTGGGCGTTACCGTGGTAGCGTATCCCGCTCGCGTCGGCACCATCATCAACTATATGGCCGCCGTTGCCACGGTGATCTACCTGGGCAGGAAGTGCAGGATGAGCAGCAATGCAGGTGCCTGACTGCTTTCACTGCCAGGATTTATTACGTTTATGGATCTTATAGGATTGCTCCTGTATATATATTTTTAATTAGGGTTAGTATATTTTTTGAAGGATAAATATTGGATAAAGAAAGTTTTGTTTATTTGTTTATTTATTTATATTTATTTTAACAAAAAAATTATAGCATTATTTAAAATAAAATAAAACCATTTATTTATTGGTTTATTTTAATGCCACATTATTAGTTAAAATTAGTTAAGTAGTTAATTTATTACTTTAACACCAAATGTGTTAAAGTAATGTATTTGTATGTATTCACATGTATTTTAGATGTCTAAATAAATATTTAACTTCATTTTTTTAACCACGTTGGAATCTAAACTAGGAATTAGAATCGATAGAATTCAGATTATATCCAACCCAAGAAGTAAGTTGTCAGCAGCTTCATATTCTGGTTTATTAATGTTATGTGTGTGTGTGTGTGTGTGTGTGTGTGCAGGCGGCCGGTACCTGCGTGAGCTGGCGTGTGCGGTGTGTGTGTGTGTGTTGAGCTGGTTCGTGACTCTGCTGACCGTTCTGATCGTGGCTCTGCTGGTCACTCTCTCCGGACGCTCCATGTTCTGGTACACACACTTCTACGCCGCTGTGTGTTTGTACGGATCCGCCGCCGTCGGAAAGATCCTGCTGATCCACACACTCGCCAGGAACCTGTACTACGGGGTGAGACAGGAAACACATCCATTCACCTTCCCTCAGAAACACACTCAGCTGATGTGTATTACTGTAACACCTGAGCGACTGTAATATTCACAAACATTTACTCATGTGTTCATAAAATACATGTTAAGCTGTGTAATCAATGATAACTGATAAGCTGGCAAATGTTATGAATCTGTTCATTATTTAAAAAAAAAAGTTTTTTTAATTTATTAATTATATAAATAATGTATTTAACACATTATTTAAATAAAAAAGTAATTAATAAATTAATTAATTGAATTACTTAATTAAAATATTAAATTCATAAAATACTTTTTTAATAAATTACAGGTAACTAATACTATGTAATATTACGAATCTGTTCATTACTGTAATACATAAATAAATAAAATAAAATATTTTTAAAATTAAAATAGTTAAATAAATAACTGAGTCAACATCAAATCAGTATTATTATTTACATAAAAATATCTAATATCAAATAAAATTATATACTATTTAAAACATTAAAAAAATATATATTTATTGAAAGGATCAACTGAATAAAACGTCTAAAGGACATTTGAGCAGTTTGAAATGTTTCTAGGAGTGTGTGTGTAAGGACTAGTTACTGAGTGCCTCGAGTCACATGAAAGGCTTTATGTTTCCACTCGTATGATCAGTAATGTTGGTTATTACAGTCACATGCAGCTGTTGTTCTGTGGATGTCACGAGGGTCTTTACCTGCGTGTCTGCTTACTAATGACTAAATAATCAGCCTAAAGTCCTGGAGCAAAACTCCCAGAGTTCACAGAGTTCAGTGTGTATATATATGTGTGTGTGTGTGTGTGTGTGTGTGCTGGTCTCTCTCAGGGTGTGAGCGGCGTGGATCTGTCCGAGCGCTTCTTTGATGTGGGTTTGTTGTTGTGGTGCGGTGTGCTGCTCTTCCTCACTCAGCGAGGCTTGTGTTCGGCGTATGTGCCCATGATGATGGTCATCTTTCCTCTCGCCAGCAAACTGCTGCTCTCCGGTCACTTCAGAGCCAGAGGTCAGACTCTCAGCAGCGTCTTGGACTGTGTTAGAGTCAGTGCTGCTCTTCATCTGTGTGTGTGTGTGTGTGTGTTTAGGGGCGTCTCTGCAGTACTCTGTCCTGTATCTGATGGGTCTTGCCGTGCCATACATTCACATCATGTTCCTCATCTGGGTGGTGTTTGAGATCTTCACACCCATCCTGGGCCGCAGCGGAACCGAGATCCCGCCTGACGTGGTTCTGGCCTCCATCATCACCCTCGCAACCGTCATTCTGTCTTCATACTTAGTGAGTCACACTGTACTAAAACATACTATATGCTGATGTTACAAAAATTCTGATTTAATGATTCAAATTAAAACATTTTATTTGTCATTTGAATTTAAGACATTTTTATTTAAAATGTAAATTCAAAAACTTTTGATTTAAAAATAAAAATTACAGTTTTAATTCTGATTAAAAAAATTCAAACATAAAAATTTGAATCAAGAAATTTAAATTTTCTAATTTAAACATTTTAATTTAAAACAATTCTAATTCAAATATTCAAAATGTTATAATTCTGATTCAGAAATTCAAACTCAAAACCAAAAATATTCAAATTTAAATTCACTTAAAAACATTTAAATAAAAACAATTCTGATTCAAAAATAAAAATAAAAAATTTATTTAAAAAAATCTAATCTAAATATTTAAAACTTCAAATCCAAAAATTGATTCACAAATTTTAATCTAAATTTAAAAAACGGAATCAAAATTTAATTAATTCAAATATTTGGATTCAGAAATTTGACAGAAGTCAAATCCAACAGAATTCAGAAATTCTAATTCCAAATTCTAATTCAGATTTTAAAATTCGAATCCCAAAATTTTGATATTTTCATGTAAAAAAAAAAAAAATCTAATGCAGATATTCAAATAAAATAAAAAAATCGAATTATGAAATTTTAAAATTGTTCTTCAAAAACGTTTGCTGCTTCCAGCATACAGTTCCTCAAGCCTGTCTCTCTCTCTTCTTCTGTCCAGATGCACTTCATCTATCTGAGCCGCAGCACGAAGCGGATCTTGGCTGGTCTGGGCTCAGTGTTTGCTCTGATGTTTGTTCTGGTCTGCTGTGGTCAGTTCTTCCCGTACTCTGCTGACCCGTCCAGCCCGAGGCCCAAGCGCGTCTTCGTCCAGGTACCGCTCTTGCCCAGTGAAGTGTGTGTGTTGTGGTTGATGTGTGTGTGAGTATACCGATGTGTGTGTGGGTATATACTGATGTGTGTGTGTGTGTGCTGATGTGTGTGTGTGTGTCCAGCACAGCACGCGCGTGTTTCACGCTCCAGACGGCTCGGTGCAGCTGTCAGACTCCGGTCTGTGGATCAATAGTCTGGACTACAGCGGGATGCAGCACATCACTCCTCACATTCCTCAGATCAACGACAGCGTCCGCTCGCGCTGCTCCGAGCAGCTGCCCTACTGCGGCTTCCCCTGGTTCCTGCCGGTCAAGTTCCTGGTCAAGTGAGTCCGAGAGGTCACTGCTGCTGCGTGTGTATGTCAGATCACCAGTAATCCTCCGCTTTCTCTCATTACAGGAAGAACTGGTACCTTCCCGCTCCTCCAGTCACTCCTCGAGATCCGCTCGAGTTCAAGCTCTTGTCCAGACACGAGAGCGAGTGGGGCAACGTTAAAATCAGCTTCCAGGCCAAAGGTCAGAGTTCATGAGTCTTCATCTAATATAATAACTGCTGATAGCTCTTCTCTTCAAAAACAGTTTTTACATCATAAAACATTAGTTTAACAACATTAGAACAAATCTATTATTAAATTCATTATCTATTCATTTAAACGACTTTCTAAATAAACCATGACCTGCAGTTGTTTGGTTTGTAGTTAATAATGCAGTGTGTGATGTTGGACTGTGTGTTTCATCACACTGATCACGAGGCTGTTCTCCTTCAGGTCCGACTCACATGTCTCTGTACGTGCGTCCTGCTGCCGGAGTGTCTCTGATTGGCTGGTCGTTTGGAGACGGGACGCCGAGCTTCGATCTGAGCGGAGAGTACTTCATCTTCTACTCTCACGGCCTCGGAGCTCCGGCCTGGAACTTCTGGTTCGAGATCCAGGTGAGTGTGAGACGTGTGTGTGTGAGCGCAGGAGTGAGACAGCGCTCATCATCTCAGCGTGTGTGTGTGTGTGTGTGTTTCTTCAGCGCTCCTCAGACGCGTCTCCAGACGAGGATCTGATCTCTCTGGCCATCTCCTCTCATTACTTCTCTGGTCCGGACAGCCACTCAGAGCCACTCGAGGCGTTACTCCAGAGATTCCCGGCCTGGGCCTTCCCTTCAGCCTGGGTCAGCACTTACCACATGTACAGATACTGAGAGACACGAGCCCTCTCTCACACACACACACACACACACACAGATGTCATTGCAGACCCATCAACTCCACACCAGCTCCTTCACTCACGAACCAACTGACAGTCTTATTTCATTTTATTTCATCTTATTTGGTTTTACTTTTTCGTTTTTATTTCTTTGTATTTTATTTTTATGTGTCTGGGTTCATACTTCAACATAAAATCAAAGTGTTAAAATATATTTTGCGTTATTTAAAATTAAACCTTAGAATCAGATTTTAGATTATGGCATTCATTTTTTATGGCAATTAAACATATTTCATCTCAAATGGTCATGTGGACTTTTATTTTAATTATGCATTTATTTTAGAATCCTCATTGTTTTAATGAGACAATGAAATACAATGATGAATTGATTTTTACAACTTAATTTACAATTTACTTTTGGTTTGTTTTTGTAATTCTCATTCTTGTTTTTAATTTTTTTAAACTTAGAAATAAAATACCATCATTTAATATATTTTAAAAAATATATATATTTAAATCGTTGTATTTTATTGAAGAAAATCTGAATTAAAATTACAAAAACTATTTTTTTATTAATATTAAAAATACTATTACTGTTTCTATAATTCAAATATTTTTTACTTTATTTTTAAGAAATGTTATATATTTATTTTGATTACAGTAAATACTAAATTATCAAAAATAACAGTCCTTTTTGAAAGTTGTGAGTAGGGTGTTTAATTGTCATAAAAACAATGCAAAATGTCTGAACGGTTTGATTTTGTTTTGTGTTGATCTGGACGGAGATCAGCGACAGACAGATGTTTTCACAGCTCAGAGACGCTCGACTGAGATCACATCATGCGCTGATGATGTCATTTCCTGTCCGTGATCATGTGTCAAAGGTCATTCTACGAATGCAGCATTAACTAAAGGACTAATGCAAGCTGTTTTTCCTCGTTTTCTCTCTGTCTTATGCAACATTATTGTCAGATTGAGTTCTGGTCACTCAGCTACAGAAACACGGTATTACCGCAGTACACGGTCCTCGATGTGCTCAAAATCTAAGTGCTTTTTATTAATACGTGTTTGTTTTGTCATTATGGGAGTTCTTCTGGACTGAACTGGATTTGAAGCCTTAAAAACAAGCTTTAACCTATCCTAGTATATCTCATGCATTTTTTGTTTATCTTTTCTTTTGTGATTTTTATTTTTCCAGTGCATTTTCAGGTCCTTAAAATTCACACTTAAGCACCGATAAATGTGTTTCTCAGATTTCAGATGAATGTGGAGATATGACTCATAACGAATGTTTAATTAATGCTGTTCATCGCTAACCTGTGTTAGTGTTTTTGTTTTGTGAAGGAAGTCGACATGCGTTTGGGAGAATGTTTCTTCAGAATTATTTATGAATGACAGACTGGTGTTTATTTCATACTAACCCGTGTCACTGCTAATGGTTTAGCTGGGGTTCTTCACTAACTAGTGTTACACCTGCATGTCTGATTTGAGCAAACAAAAGCAATGAGACTGAAAATCCGCACATCACTGTAAAATACAGCCATAAATAACTGTGATCACGTGACAAATCTGTAAATATTTTTGATAACATTTAGTCATATTCTAAAGTGTTTTGTGACTCAAACAGAATTAAACTAATTTCTTTTCACATAAATGCTGTAGTTCTGACCTCCACAAACCACTTGAGTAATTGTTTAATCGTTTATTAATGTCTGTTAGAGATTGATTTTGTATAATTTTCAGTCTTGTCCTGATTCATGTTTATTTATATCATTTGCTGCACTGTATTCTTCTGAGCTGAATCAACTTTCTAAATCAATTTTTAACTCCTGTCTTTAATAAAATATGAAGAAAAATTATTTTTTTTTGGTGAGGAAAATCTGTTATTGTTTATCAAAATATGTTTGGGTTTTTTTTTCTGTAAGATTGCTATATTTTTCAATGAAGTCTCTTCATTAACATTAATTTGATCTAAAACACACACACACAAAAACATTCTGAAACATTATTTAGTTTATTGACATTATTAAAAATGTCAAAAAGCTGCACATTTGTTAAAATTACGGGTATTTTTTTTCGATCGATCGTTGGTCTTCCTGACGTAGACGACGGTGGAACTCCTTATATGGCCATCTCTCCCGGAAGCACGCGCCCGCACGGGCATAGAACAGAGAGAGCGCGCTCACAAACACTCTTCATTCTCCAAAGGTGGTGTAAAAATGTCTCCAAAGAAGTGTTTTTGGTTTTAAGGGAACGATAACCTTGTTAAGATTAGTGTTAAGCAGTTTGTTTAAATTTTTCAGCATCATTACTCCAGTCTTCAGCGTCACATGATCCCACAGAAATCATAATAACATACTGATTTACTGCTCATGAAACCGTTCTGATTATTATCAATGTTGAAACCAGTTGTGCTGCTGTTTCTGTGGTAGCCGTGATACATTTAATTTTTTAGGATTCACAGATGAATATAACGTTTAAAAGAACATTTCCATCAAATAGAAATCTTTTGTAACATCAGAAATGTCTTTATGTTTACACACCATTTAATGCATTCTTGATAAAAAATATTAATTCCTTTAAAAAAAGTAAATAGCAGTGTGAAGATACATTAGCATATACAAATATTTTCCGTCTGAAACAGATGACAGAAACAGCACACGTTTAAAAAATAATTTATTGTTCTTTATGTACAGGAAATATAGAAAACGGTGTAGAAAAGTTATCGTCCAGGAAACTCTGTACACTGCATTGAGAAGAACTTTAAACTGTACAGACGAAGAAGTCGAGAGTACCGACTCAAACACAAACCCGCAGAAACCAGATCAAACCCTCAGTCCACGTCAAACCACGTTAGAGGGATTGTGGGTAATCTGTACCGTGAACGTGTCCGTGAAGCTCTTTGGTTTGTGAAGGACATGATCATCAGAAATACTGCGTCAGGAGGAGGAGAAAGCGCTCGGTTTTGCTGGTTTAAGGGGTTTTGGGCACTTGTCAGCTGGTCTGAGAGTCACTGAACCAGATTAAACCAGATCAGACCGGTCTAAGCTGCTCGTCTGAGCCGTTCGAGGGAAATAAAACTATAAAATAAAGATGCATCTCATTAAAGCTGCTAAATACTCCGAGATGATGCAATAACTCCATCAATAATGCATAAGAACTACAAGTACAATAATTATATAATAATAATACAAAGGCATTGATACATGTAGATGATTTGGTCCGTTGTGAAGGCAGCGCTAACGGGACGAACACTGAAGACATTAATACTGATGATCCGTTCACATCTTTGTCCTGCTGCTCAAATAAATACACAAACCAGCAAAAATTCATAACCTCGCCGTAATGCAGCCAGCTGAGATCTAGTGATGAAAAACGGCTTGCTTGAGATTAATATCAAGATTGGGAAATAAATAAAGCTTGAAGAACAGCTCTGATGTTTGGTTGATGAACGATCATCAGCTCGAGGATCAAGAGAAGCAGGGGACAGAACGCTGCTAAAAACTGATAAAAGTGCTCCGTCTCAGAACCACCGACATGATCTGGATCTCAGAGTCATCCTTAACATTAAAACACAAACTCAGACCAATAAAAACACACGGATCAATGATCACCCATTCCCACACAACTCATGATTGATTGTAAAGATGAAGAAGAGCGATGCCGTGAGGAAGAATCCGAATCTCATATGCATGCAAAAACTTATTTTTGTCTTTTCAATACTTTTTTTTTTCCAGTACAAATATCTAAATGTTTTTAAACGGAGATGCATTTACCTGAGAAATACTCGTTTTGATCTGATATCAATTCTTGTTTTCTTTTAAAAAAATAAATAAAAATGAAATATCGTTTAACTTGCAAAATACATTTGGGATGTAAATAATGCATGTGTCTGATTACAACCCCAGTCTGAAAAATGATCAAAACAAAGCAAATCAGGTGTAAAAATAATAATAATAATAAAATAAAATTCAAATAATAACTTACTGTTTTTTTGGACCCCATTGGCAAATTTTTGTTCTTGTTTTAAGAAAAAAAAAAAAAAAAAAAATCACAGAATTTTGTAAGTTAATATGCATTTTTAGCAGGAGAAATCATTACTGATATATTGTTTTAAACACTAACTCGATTCATTTTGATGAGATTTTTGAGAGATTTTTATTTCTGCAGTAAGTGCATCTTGATGTCCGAATGTTTAGATGTTTGTACTGGAAGAGCTAAAGACAAAAAAAAGACTGAATGAAGAAAGATTTTTTTGCAGGGTGGAGGTGAAGAGAGCAAAACACAATGCTGTTGACCACAGGATGCTGAAAACACAGCAAACACACACACACACAGCGCATCACGAGAGCGTGCAGTCGTACGAGCCCTCCTCCAGCGGCTCCTGCTCCTCGGGCTCCTCCGGTGTGTCGTCCAGGGGCCGGGCGCTGGCTCCGGCGGGGCAGTCCGAGGGCAGCGGGTGAGCAGCGGTCAGCTCCTCGACTCGGGGCAGCAGCGGAGGCTCGCTCAGTTTGGACGCTCCGGGCGGTTGGAAGGCCTCGGGCTGAACCTGCTCCACAGGATCCTCCAGCAGCTTCAGCAGCTGAGGACGAATCAGGCTCAGGAACGGCTTGTAGCCCAGACTGACCACAGACAGAGAGCACAAGGGATTATTTGAGGTCATCAGTAATGCAAACAGGACTTTTACTCATGTTTTTTGTAGTAAGAAACAATGTATGGGAGCCTGTTTCCTACACCGAATAAAAAAAAAAATCTTTGTTGAGCAGAAGAGACTCTTTCAGAATCTTATTTTGTCATTAAATGTATATTTTGAGACGTCTAATACAGTAAATCTGCCGTTCAAACCCTGTCCAGTGATACTGACCAATCAGACGAGGCCCACAGGTCCACCGCTTTCAGACCGGCTCGGATGCTCTGGACCGTTTCCGGGGGCACTTCCGGACTGTCCAGGAAGCCCACGACCTGCTTAATGACGCTGGCTTCTCGTAAGATCAGGCCGATGATGACACACCACTCCAGACAGCCGGCCTCCATAAAGACGTGCAGCAGATACCTGCCAATCATAAACCCCATCATCAGTCAACAGCGCAAACCACTCGAGTCCGGCTTCATCGTGACCGTGACTCACCGCAGCTGCACCTGACTCTTGTGTGGCCCTTTATTGGCCAGCTCCATGGAGATGTGCTCCAGCTCTGATTGGCTGAGACTGAGGGTGGTGAAATTCTCGTCGACCATCGTCCAATCGCCATCCACCATGGAGCTGGTCTCCGTCAGGTCCGTGGCTGAACCGATGCTGTACTCCTCTCCTGATATTTCAAACCGAAAAATAACATTTGATGGACAGAAAGACAGAGATACAGAAATACAGACTGCTTTACACAAACCTTTGTTGATGAGAGGAGAGAGAAACGCTTCCTGTGTCTGCGGCCCTCCGTGGGAGGAGGCGGAGTCTAGTTCCTTTGAGACCGCCCCCAAACTGTGCAGCCAGGTGTGATTGGTCGCGGTGACCTGAGGGGGCGTGGTGTCCATGTCACTGTTCAGCAAACTGTCCGCAGACTGAGACTTCAGCAGACGAGAACTCAACACTAACGAGAGAGAGAGATCGTGTGATTGGTCAGTCACACAACAGCATGTGAACATGATCGTCAATCAGTGCTGCTTCCTAAGTGGGTGATTTCACAGAAGTGTGATTGACCTGGAGTGACATTGTGTTCTATAAGTGTTCCCTGTATTTTCTTTGAGCAGTGTACTTGTATATAATTTAGAGAGTGTGTGTGTAAATATATATATATTCTGTGATTTCAACACACCTGGGCGGCAGCGTCCATTCTTCAGAGGTGAGCTAATAGAGCATGCTGGGATTACAGGAAATGGCCACAGGAAGTCCTTGTGCAGGCATTTGAGGGCGGTGACAAAGTCGTCGACCCGTGCGACCCGTGTGCGCTCCCGACACAGCCAGCCAATCAGCTCGAAGCCCAGCTGAGCAGAGAAACAGCCCAGATCCCGCAGTCTGACCTGCTCCAGCAGGTGTCGAGCGTGACGCCACAGCATCATATCAATGTAGAGATTCTCCGCAGAGTCACTGTCCTTACACCAGCGCTCGCCACTGATGACCACACACACACACACACACACACACCATCATCATCATCTAAACTGAACCAGTCTGCAAGTCAGTGTAGGGCAAGTCAACAATCTAGTAATAAAATCTTTTTTTTTAAATTCTTATTATTATTTTTATTTTTTATCTGTATTATGATTATTAGTAGATAAAATTAAAGCAAATAAGAAATACTACTATTTATCATAAAAGAATAAATGTCAATTACATTAACACATTTTACTGAAAGGAGTATTGTTTCAGGAAAAATATAACATTTTTATTTGTATTTTTTAAACATTTTTAACATAACATTTTTTTTTTATATAATATATATTTTTTTAATTTAACTTAAAGAAAAGCCATAAATATTACAGTTATAAATTATGTTTTAAAAAAGCTTCTCTTTTTGTTGACAACAGCTGCTTTTCATTCAAGTTTAGAAAAATCATTTATTTTATACAATTTTCACTTTTTGATAAATCACATGAACCTCTCTGTGATTCCAGTTTTATTCGCGATCAGTCTACCCTAACCCTATCAAGGTCCTCGCGTTACTATATTAAAGTTGAAAACAGAACTATACATTGTGATTCTGTTCATGGACTGAAGGAGTCTTAGTTTTCTGAATCGGTTCAAACGAACGAGAGCTCCAATTTAACAGATCTGTGTGTTGTGTTACCCTTTGGAGGAGGGTCCAGACGGCATGCTCAGGGTCTTCTGCAGGTTGAACTTCCCTCCGGCGATGCTGTCGGCTGACTGAGACAGACTGATGCTGCGGTTCTTGAAGAACTCGAAGCCGCCCGTGGAGCTCTGCTCCTGCAGCACACACACACATCAGCACACAGCACCTCAGCCTCACACACCATCATCATCATCCTCATCATCTCACCTGAGTGGTAGGTGTGCTGGGTGGAGTCTCGCTCTCCCCTGAACCAATGGCCTTCAGGAACCGGATCATGTGACGACACAGATCCCACTTGCCCTGCTCCAGAGCCGTGTTGAAGAGTAGAGTGGCGTGTTGACGGCTGACCGCTGGGACTTCCATATTCTGAGAGAAGAAACACACAAACGCAATAAAAGATTATTAATGATCTTCCAAGTATGTGTTATGTACGTGGTGCATCTCTTGAAGTTTGCTCTTCACCTGCAGGATGATCAGGTACGATGCGGCCGTGTCCAGATCCTGTGCCATCAGACACTCCTCAAACAGGTCTTTGGGGTTCCCCACGGCGGCGAATAAGTAGTTCCAGAGCGCGTACTCGGTCTTGCGCGCGCAGTGAACGATGGTCTGCAGGAAGAGCGGGAATTCGGTCACGAACTTGGCGACGGTGGGCAGCAGCGGGTCAGGGATGGGCTCTCTGGACGTGGCCTCCTCCTCCAGCACCACATGCACCATCAGCTCCAGGACGTGAGGGAAGTAGGGCAGCGAGGCACAGGACTGCGCCAGCATCAGAGCCTGCTCGCCCAGGTTCCTCATCAGCAGCTGTCTGAGGATGTGATGGAGGTAGATCTGAGAGGTGCGCTCCACCGTGCAGAAGGGGAAGAGCGCCTCCAGCGAGGACGAGCCGGGCCCGTCGAACAGAGCCGTCTCGTTGGAGGCGCCCAGGATCAGAGCGTCCTCGAAGAGCACGGTGAGCGGGTAGATGTTGATGTGGAAAGGCAGCATGATCCGGCGCGACAGGAACGAGTGCGGCTTGCGGTGGTCTCTCGGGAACAGAGGGAGCCACACCTTCATCCCCGCCTCGCCGCACGAGAGCCACAGAGCCTCCATCAGGTGGCGTTTCTTGCGGTTGCTGCGGCAGGTTGTCCAGACGTTCTCCACACACTGAGCCAGAACCACTGGAGCACAGAACGGAAGCTGCCAGAAGAGCACAGGTATATAAATTCTGTCACTATTTCACTGGGACGCAGAAAAACAAATACTCACTAGGATATTACGCAGCGCCTGAAAATGCTAGAAATCTAGCTCCGTCTTTAATGGTTTATGAGTGATTGCTAAAAATCAGTCCTTCTATGGAAAAATTGAATGGGATTTTTGCTTCTGTAAGCTGACTGTTCGACTCGATGGGATCGGATGAGGGGCGGGACATCAAACTCACCAGCTTCGTCTGATTGGCCGGCATGTCCTTCTCTCGTACCTGTGGGCCGGATCGGTCTCTCTGCAGCATGATCAGCTGACCGGCCAAATTCAGCAGGATACTCTCCGCCGAACAGGCCTGACACACACAGAGACGCCTTATAAGTACATATACACGTGTGTGTTTATGTACTCTTTGTGTGTGTGTGTGTGTGTGTGTACCTGCTGCGGGGCTTTGAGTGTGATGCCTGTCTCTGTCCGAACTGACGTGAGGGTCACAGACACCACCAGACCGGGGTGAGGAATATACCGGGACATGGACACCTCCTGCAGCAGCTCCACACTCGCCGACGGGTTCGGACTGATGACAGAACAATCCAGAAATATTCAACACAAGAGTCCCACATCATATCTACGAATCATTAAAGGTGCCATAGAATGATTTGAGAGAATATTTTAAATTGTTCTCTGATATGTACATAGAAGGTATGTAGCTT